>OX451738.1:276977488-277487488 GCA_948472305.1 Vicia faba | reverse complement strand
CACAATGATTCAAATTTAATGGAGGACCATTATGCATAACCTCAATATCAATTTTTCTGATTCTATCCGCAACCGACCCTACAAGATTCCCATAAAAATCAAGATTTTCCTTCTCAATATCATTTTGCTCACTAAGAATGACACCATTCTGACTGGTTAGCATGTGCATTAGCTTGTGGCTTTGTTTGCTTTTGAGAGAAGCAAATAAAAAAGCGTTGTTACTGTCACCATATCGCATCCAAAGGATTTTGGCTTTTTGTCTAAAGAGGTCTTCTTCAATGTTGCTCTGCTTTATAAGCTCAGTAGAAAGGAACTTGGCTCTCTTAATTTTTGAGATATTCATTCTGTCAGAGACCAGGTCCAGCTGAGCATGACTTAGCTCCTCTCTAAGGTTATCAATGTGTTTTCTCAAACCAGAAAAACACCTGATTTTCTCTTTTATCACAAGCTTGAGACTTTTTAATTTTTACCAGAAAATAAACATAGCACACCCATCAATAGGGGGATTCCAGCTATCCTCAACTGCCTTTAAGTAGCCAAGAGTATCCACAACAACATTTGGGAATTTAAAGTGGGACTTGAATTTACTGTGATACTGCTCTTAAATGCACAATAGGGCATGGTCTGATACTCCAACCTCCATGATGAGCAATTTAGAGTGAAAAAACTTCTGCTGCCATTCCAAATTCCCAATGAACCTGTCTATTCTTGAATAGATAGTCCCTCTAGAGTGCTTGTTGGACCAAGTAAAGTGATCTCCAAAGTTGTCCTTCTCGTATAAGCCAGTGTTGTCCATCATACACACCAAATCGCCATACTCTTTTTCATGGACTGGTTTGCCCCTCATTCTGTCCATTGTTGAAATGACATTATTGAAATCTCCCATCACCATCCAAGGGCCAGACAGAGTAGAATGAATGTTACTAATACGGTTCCACAAACCCTTCCTTTGTGCCAAGAGGTTATGCGCATAGACTGCAGTACAAAACATCATATTCCCCCTTCAAATAGAGAACTGTGCAATGGATAAGCTGATCAGTGCACCAATCTTTGATGACCTTTATTCTATTCTTATTCCACAAAATCCAAATACGACCATTCCCATTATAGGAATAATTGTCAATGTATGCCCATCTAAGACTAAACTTAGCCCTAGTTTTATCTGCTTTATTCACCTTGACTCTAGTTTCTAGAAGAATAACAAGGTCAGGATCAAGCTTGATGAGACGGGTTGCAATCTCATTACACTTGCCTGCATTATTCAACCCTCTTACATTTCAGCTAACAATCATGTACCCACTCCTGTCACCTCAAAGGGTCCATTCAAAGCCATAAGAGGATCAAAGTCATTCGTGTAGTGCAGATTATTCTCATTAGTTACAACATTATCCTGAAAAATAGCCTTACCCTTTAGTTTTCTAGTGACATGAGTCCAAGTTGGAGAAACCGGGTCAGGGGGCTGACTTCCTTAGGCTGGTCCTCAGCAGGCTTAGGGACAAGTTTACATTATTTCATTATCTTTTTCCTCCCAGTCTTGTAGTCATGCCCTATTTTCTGGCAAACATCACAGAAATGTGGTTTCCATTCGAATTCTATAGGCAGAATCATTTTCCCCCACATTGTCTCTGATTATAACAGAATCCTGTTGCTGTTGAGTAATGTCAATTTCAACAAGGATGCGAGCATAAGAAACACGAAGCTTGTTTGCAGTACATTCATTAGAGAAAAGAGGCTTACTAATTGTGCTACCAATTTTCCCAAGGCTTTCAGGCCCTCACAGGTACAGAGGCAAATTGGGCAGAGTAACCCATACCAGCAGAGTTCTTATCATATCTCTCTTGAAATTGAATTTTGGGCTCCATTCCTTTAACACCACGGGCATGTTATGAATGGAATCCAAACCTCTCATCAAAACCAGCTCCTTATCTTTAGACTTACCAAACTTTAGGAGGAAATACCCCTCATCATGGTAGAAAACTTTTGGTAATTGGGCAAAATTCCAAAACCTAGTCATGAATTGCTTAACAACATTCATACTGAGGTCTTTGTCAAGCACATACATGATCAACCTGTTATCCCAATTTCTAATTTCATCAATAATGTCCTCTGGTACAATGTTTACCTCCACTTCTCCATTCACAATGTTGGGAGCAACATAACTTAGCGCCAAACCATTAGCTGGGATACTATTGTCGCTAATGACATCAACCCAAAGCTTTTTCTCAGGAACCTCCTCCTCCCGCACATTGTTTACTTCAACTTCTCTCTCCCCAAGAGATTGAGAGATTTCTATCTCAGTCACTACTTTCTTCATATTATCTTCCAGATTACCAGAATGCTTCCCCATCCCACCAGTACTAACCTCAACAACAGGGGTTGTGCCACTGGCGATGGTGTTGTACCCCAATTTTTGACCTAAGATCCCATTTTTTATTTTTTGCATTTTTAAAGATAAGTCAAGGTCACTAAATATGGTCGGTTTTAACCTCTCACCTTCGAGCATTGGCTATGCAGAAATTGTCAAGTATTTTAAACATTCTTAGCTTATGTATCATTAACTTCTACTCCAGCATGTGTATTTTTCGTTTCTTTGATTTCATTTGCAGGAAACAGATCTGAATCAAGAGCATCAAGCGTCACATCTCAATTAGGGTTCAGAATCTCTCAAGCTAGAAGTACAGCTAATCGTTGATTCGTGAAGACTGATTCATCAGGAGAATCGTGTGTTTATTTCCACGCCTTGTTCGACAAGTGGTCTCAAGATGCTTTGGAATGTAAAGAAAGATCAAGTTTGCAAGTCAATTCAAAGCACTTTGACCAAAAGTCAATACTTGCACATCCAAGTTCAAACGATCGTAACTTTTTCATTATTCAATATTTTTGAATGGTTACTTTTTCGTATAGTTATTTTGACGTCATCTCCAACCCCTCTTTACCAGTCAAGATCTGATTATGTGCGGAGGATCATCAAAAGTTCGGATACTTTAGAGGTCACTTTGATGACTTTGGCCTAATCTCAAGTAACAATTACTCGACTTTCAAGGATCGTAACTATTTCGATTTTCATCATTTCGGGATGGTTCTTTTTGCAACATATCACAAATGATGTCGTCTACAAGATTGCTTCAAGGATCGACATCCAAATGCGTTTAGAAGGCCATGAAATTCGTTTGAACATTTTAGACTTAGAATTGATTTTGTGTTGAGATTGTTCTCCACTAAGTCAAGGGTAAAGGCAAGATGTTGAGTTTGAGGATTAATTGATTATATATTGCTTATAATACAAGTTGCTTGTATCTGAGCATTAGTAATTAGTGAATTAAAATGGGATATAGATCAAGTTTCTTTGTTTGTTCATCAAGATTCGGTTCATGATAAAAGGTTTAGGTGTTTTATTTGGAATGCATTTCAAGGTTAAAAAAAAAAACCATTCAAGGAATCCAAGTTCATTCAATTTTAAATTCAAGAGGTTATGAAAGACATTCAAGTCTTATTTGACTAAAATGTTATTCAATAATTATTTCAAGTCCAAGCATGATTCAAGTTCATTTTCAAATTTAAAAGATAAGGGGAAATTCTTTTGGAAATTACAAGTTAAAGGCATCATTTGAGAGCGATTCGAAACCTCAATTTTTCATAAATGCCAAGGAACATTCCAAGAATGATCATTACAATTCTAAGCGCAAGGTGTATTCATATTCATACGAGAATTATCCTAAAGCCTGATCTTCAAGCTTCTTAATCTTTCTCATATGCTTCATGAAACAAGAGTGTAACCATGTTCTCCCAAACTTGCTTCCCACAAATCAACCATGCGCTAGTTGTTGTCCTATCATATCCAAACCTTGCTTCAATTTTCATCCAAATCTGTCCACCAAAACAACAAAATATATGAAAACAAAATCAGTCCAATTTCAAAAGAAAAAGAGAGGGAAGATACATGTATTGTTACATGGTAAAATCATAAAAATACAAAATAGAAAGGGACCTTTCCAATGATACTACACTCCAAATTCTGCTACTGCAATGCTGCCCAAAACCTGTCCAAGAATAGTCCAAATGTAGCACAAAAGTGGAAAAATGCAAATCCTGCATCAAAAAGGAAAAATCAGCATATCACATTTTGTCCAAGACTCACAAATTTTCCCCCCAAAATTCATTCTGATTATATATACAAAGACAAGAATACATAAGAAAAAAGGAGGGAGGACAGAAATATAAAAAATCTGTTTAATCCATGGAGGAAAGAAGTAGAGAAAACAACAAAAATACCACAAAAAATATGAATAGCTAGTTGTTCAAGCATACAAAAATTCCAATGAAACATAAATTCCCTCTGTTCACTCATCTTGAACAACAACCTTCAGACCACCTCACCTTCCATTCGGTGCCCCATATCTAATTCCCTAATCTTCTCACGTCCACCTTCTGCAACCTCCTTCTGCGACCATACCTCCGTCTCTGTGCTTCATCATTTAACACCCCCCGTCCGCTTCAGTTCTTCCTTTTCTACTCACAGCAACCTCACCATAAAACCAAACCTTCACCGTATCATCTAAACTCCAGCAATTCCCCTCTCAATTCAATTCCTCCCGCCTGCTAACCATCCTCCAATGCCTTCTCCCCTCCAGTTCTACTAGTGCATAAGAAAGACAGTAAAAGGCGTTTTTGTGTTTACTATCATGCTCTCAATGCTATCACCATCAACAATTCATCATCACTGTTTTTTGTCCAGCTTCCACGATGCCATTAGCTTTCCGTCTACCTCAGCTCCTCGTCACTATATCGATTACACACAAAAACATAGCAACAACATCCGTAGAAGTTGAAGAAGTAGACAGACAAAGAAAAAGAACAAGACATAAATGCAGAAGACGTAATTCGGGTTCAGAAGGAAAGTCAGAGAAAGACCAAGAACATAGTCAAGGACAATTCAACATACCAGGTTTATGACTCCATTTTACTTATTTCGACGTTATATTTGCTTCAGCTTCACTATAATCCATCACCTTTTGTAATAGGGGGGAATGGTTATTAAGGGTTTCATCTGTTTGCCGCTGCAAAGACGTGTTACTGTTGATTTTGAAAGAGAAAAAATATACAATAAAAGTGGAAAATATGTTTCTTACCTCCAAAAGCTTCACTGTAATATATGTTTCTCACCATATCCATTTCCCTTGGTCAGCCATTCATCTCTTTTCCAAAAACTCTCACAACACGAAACAACAACGACCAGTTTCCAACGACAAAATCAAAATCAGATTAGGGAATTAGGGATTTCAGAAACCTAAACGTTCACTTGCCTTGGTTTCAAATCTCCAATTACGCAATCCCTAAAATTCCAATCACGTGTACGCGACACTCCATAGATGCGGCCAAAACGGCGCTTGAAGTCGCCGACGTTGCTTGGACCTCCATTGAATGCGGCCACCATCTCTGTCATCATAATCCCGCTCTTACCCCCAGCGATAACACCATCCTCTCTTCTGACCATGACTTGGAGTCTCTCCAATTGGAAAATCGACGCCTCATAAGCTTGCTTGATCAGAATCTTAAGTTTCTGAGTAACCTCTCCGAATCTAATTCATTCATCAACAATTGGCCTTATCCCATTTCTTAAGCCCATCTGATTTTCATCTCATAAACCCCCCATTTTTCTGTCTTTACACCCCCTTCTATTAAATAACTTAGTTAAATTTAAATTAGTTATCTTAGAATAAATTTGTTTAGATGTAATTTAGTAATTTCAGAATTTTAATCTAGTCTTAGAATTTTAATCTTTAATTTAGAATTAATTTAGTTTTGATTTAAGTTAGTAATTTTATTATTAATATAGTTTAGATTAAATTAGTAATTTTATAATGAATTTAGTTTATGCTTAAACTAGTTTAGATGTAATTTAGCAACTTTAGAATTAATTTAGTTTAGACCTAATTCAGTAATATTAGAGTGTTAATTTATTTCAGATTTAATTTAATAACTTTCGAATTTTAGTTAGTAACTTTAGAATTTTAATTTAGTTTTAGTTAAAAACTTCAAAATTTTATTTAATTTAGTTAGACACTTTAGAATTTAAGTTTAATTTACTTAGTAACCTTAGAATTTCAAATTAGTTTAGATATTTTTTTAATTACACTTTTCTTTTATTCGTGATTCTTCTTTGTCCATTCATTTAGTTTCTTACAATTTATTTTCTTATCTACCTTGTTCGTTTCTCGTGGATTTTTATTATTTATGCTTCCTTACTCGAATATTAGATCTACCTGCTTATGATTAATTCCAAGGGAAATGTTCCAACTCAGCTGACTTCATGTCATCAAATACGTCTTCTACAATCGTGCGAATACCCTCATTCATTTTTTGCTTGTTTACTATTTTTCCAAACTTAAGATAATTTTCCCAAAAGACTCCATTTTCAAACTCATACCTTTTTAAGCCAAAACTTCGACACTAGGTCATCGTATCTTCAAAATCTCGTCAACACCTATTTTTAGCAAACGAACCATTTTAATCAAACAAACAATTTTTAACCAAAAACAGATATTTCAAAAGGTTCCTGCGGAGTACCGCAGATGCATTGGATGCTAATACCTTCCCATTGTATAACCAACCCCCGAACTCTCGATCTCTTTTAAAAACGCATTGTATTTTCATTACTTTTAAATATTACTTTACATTGCATATTTTAGGGTTTTATTTCGCTCTTTTCCCTTTTCCCTTGGAAATAATAAAGCGCGGTGGCGACTCTTGCTTTTGTGAGTCAAGTTAATTAATAGCTTGATCTCCGATTTTCACCGCTACAGATGGAACCTTAGATTTAGGCCTCCCTCGCAAATGACCCATCTTAAACAACATAGTAGAGAACCACACCACAAAAAAAAACAAACCATACACACCCAAAAACTCCTAATCTGAAGATTAGGAATTTAAGCCATTGAGCACGAGGATTATAGCTTGAAGACCACCAAGACTGCATGCCAAGAGAATCGGAAAACGCCGCCGCCAGTATTAGAAATCGCCAGAGCTGTGTGTGGAAATCTCACTAATGGTTATTATTATTATTATTATTATTATTATTATTATTATTATTATTATTATTATTATTATTATTATTATTATTATTATTTATTATTATTATTATTATTATTATTATTATTATTATTATTATTATTATTATTATTATTATTATTATTATTATCATCATTATTATTATTATTATTATTATTATTATTATTATTATTATTATTATTATTATTATTATTATTATTATTATTATTATTATTATTATTATTATTATTATTATTATTATCATCATCATCATTATTATTATTATTATTATTATTATTATTATTATTAATGAATTTGAATCTAATATATTTATGTGGTAAAAGAATGAATAAAATAAATTTTATTTATTTTGTTGTTATTATTATTATAAAAATTTATTCAAATATGAAATTAATTTTATGTATTTTTAAATTAAAATAATTTTTTTAATTAATTAATATTTTTAAATAAAAATATTTAAATAATAATATCTATAGATATTCATAAATATTCATGAATATCTCAAAATGTCAAGGGCGTACTCGCACGAGCACGAAAAAGTTAGAAATATTAAATTCATCTAATAAAACGAATAAAAAAAGAAGAGGTCCTATTAACTACGGTTTATTCATGACAAAATCCACAATTTAACCTTGATAATATTTTTTAAAATTTTATTTAATTACAATTTAACAATAAAAATTTTAAACATTGTATTATCATCCGTCTTACCCATCCTCAAAATTGGTTTTACAAAGATTAATACAAGTAGCCATTGTCATCCCTCTTCAAAATAAATGTGGTGTCTATATTTTAATAACGTGTCATTTATATTATTAACCAATGTATCAATATTACATTATGTTTAAGAAGGAAAAAAAAAAGAATTTTTGAATTTTTAGAATAATAAAACTCAAGTTTTACATAAAGATAAATGTTACCGTTATTAATCCTACTTGTCTTTTTACCACATACCTATTGTGACACGTTTTGTTTTGTTGTTCCCATAAGATAAGATTCGAAGAGCACGTGGTATGTAACATGTATGCATGCAATTTTATTTTTTAACCGAAGTACTCGCTACGTCTCATAATATAGCAGCATATCAACCATAGCAATATCAATTTCACTATAGCAATATATATCATATATCTCACATTTTCAATATTTTTTATTTCCTCAGTTTTAAATTAAATGTTATATTTTATAAAAAAATTAATTAAAATAATTTTAATAATAAATTAATATCATTTATTAAAAAAATGATTCTATAAGGATAAAAACTATGTTATCAATTTTTTAAAATTGAGATGTTTTTATATATAATTACAACTATTTCACATATATTAAAAAAATATAGAAAAATAAGAGAGAATAATATTTTTATTATAGTATCCTAATTATGTATTAGAAATGACGAAAAATTAAATTAATTAAAAGATAGAATTTTAAAAAATATATATTAAAAATTAAAATAAATCATTTATTTTGAGACATTATTTTATTTTAAATAAATAATTTATTGTAGGAGTGAGGAAGTAATCTATTAAAATAAATAAAATGTATTTAAAAGACAAAATAGTTAAGAAGTTTAAATATCTACTGCCATTTGTAGCAAACAAGGTCGAATATGTTATTTTTATCAAAACACATTATCAATGTTATGTCATCATATATCATAGAGACCATTCAGGCCAATTTGTTGCAGTCTACAAATCTTGGATGCCCAATCTATTTATGTACATTTGTTTCACACGAGGTTTGTGAAATGTATTCTTGAAGTGAAATTTTAATTTTAACAAATAAAAGTAATTGTTTTCTAATAAAACTAATTCTAATTTGAAGATAGGTTTAACGCTTCTGGTTTTAAAATGAATTTTATATTTAATATATTAAACTTATGAGAAAATATGACCGTCTATGTAAAATTGTTGGAGCACAAGGAAGATAAAAGACAAAAGGAATATTTACTGGTAGCTTCAAAATAAGGATTTACAATGAATTATAATAACTTACTCCACTAGGCTATTTATACACACAAATTAAATCTAAAATATATCTTCTACAAAGATATAAGAAGATCTAAGATATATATCTTTTGACAAAGATATAAACAATCTAAAAGATATTCCTAAATATAAACTAATATCTAATTAAATCTAAATTAATTCTAACACCATCCCTTAATTTATATTTATCCAAAACTGACAACACCAATTTCATCCCTTAAACCAAGAAATTGATCAGTTTTGATAGCCTTTATCAGAATATCTGCCAGCTGCTTCTGAGTGCTACAATGCATAACCTCTATTATTCCATTCTGAATTTGATTCCTCGGAAAATAATACTTGGTCTCAATATGCTTGCTTCTCCCATGCAACACTGGATTCTTGGCAAGATTGATTGCAGACTTGTTATCAATCATCAGCTTCAGAGGTTTATTCACCTCAATCTTCAGATCTTTCAACAAGTTCAGAATCCACACAACTTGACATGCAGTCAGGGCACCTGCAATATATTCAGCTTCACAGGTTGACAGAGCAACAACAGGTTGCTTCTTGGAACACCAAGAAATAAGATCTCCCAGAAATTTGAATAAGTATCCAGAAGTACTTCTTCTGTCAACTCTATCTCAGCACCAATCAGAATCAGAATAGCTCAGAAGTTCTGATTCGATCTTTCTTCCAGACAGAAATAACACTTCATATTTCAGAGTTCCCTTCACATACCTCATAATCCTGACTGCAGCTTGGTAATGGGACCACTTTGGTTTGCTCATAAATCTGCTAACCATTCCAATTGCATAGCAAATATCAGGTCTAGTATTACACAAATATCTTAGAGAACCAACCATCTGTTTGAAGGTTGTAGCATCCACATCCTCTCCATCAGAATCAGAATCCAACTTTTGATTCGTATCAGTAGGTGTGATAGCAACCTTGCAATTTTCTAGCTCAAATCTCTTCAGAAGCTCTAGTTCATACTCCATCTGATGTAAAATGATTCCTTTCTCAGAGTATATAAATTCCATCCATAGAAAGAAACTCATTTTTCCAAGATCTGTCATCTCAAACGCATTCATCGGAACTTTCTTGAACTCAGTTATCTCTTGTTCAGAACTTCCTGTGAGTAATATGTCATCAACATACAAACAGACCAGAATCATGTTACCTTCTGAAGTGTGCTGAATATAAACACCATACTCCATCTCACACTTCTGAAACCCTTGTTCCTTGAAAAACGAATTGTGATACGGTGGGAGAACTGACTTGAGGTTTTGCGTTTGTTTTCGCAAATGTTTCGGTTGAGCAAGAGTCGCCACCGACTTTTTATTTTATCCTAAAGGAAAGGTTAAAAAGCACAGGAAAAACCTTTTGAGATGTTTCGTGGGTTCGGGGGGTAGATTATGAAAAGGGAGGGTATTAGCACCCTTTTCATCCATGGTTATCCATGGGCTCTTAGTTACTTGGTTTTAGATCACTTGCCTTTGATTTTCAATTGTTTGAAATGGTGCTTTGTGTGTGTGTTTGAAAATGTTTTAAAAAGAGGCCAATGTGGTGGCAACCTTTGTAATGACCCATGTTTGGATGTATACAAAGGTGTATATCTTTTGAAAAGTTTTTCAATGTTCTTGAAAGTTGTTTTGAAAGTGTGTTGTGATGTGTGGTTTTGAAAAATAGGCAAGTGTTTTTGTTTTGCAAGTTGGCAAGTAACCAAGAGCTATCTACCCTAAATTTCTCAAAAGATTTTTCCTATGTTTTAACCCCTTTAACAATTTTGTTCCACCATTGTATTTGGTGGACAATCTTGTGTTAGGATGTGAACGGGACGGGCGCGGGTCATCGTTTAGACCATGATTTCAATGGTGCCAAGTGTCTTTGGCAACTTTTCCTTTAAGGGACTTGATCATTTTTAGGCAACTTTCGAAAGCGTCATCGAGGGACTATGATCATTTGATTTGTTTTGTTTTGCCAAAGACACCCAACATGCAATATGACCCATTATTGAAGGCAACAAGTGGAGTACCCTAGGGGTGCAAGTGTGATTGGTGTTTGTTCATTTTCATGCTTTTATCTTGGAATTAGGTCAAGCTATTTGTTTGGTTGATTTTTGCATACAAAACCCTAAGTCTATCATGGCATATTTAGAAATCTTTTAAATGCGAAAAATAAAATCCTAAATTATTACAACACAATTATGGGATGTGGGGTACAAATGTTCAAATGGGGATATTTAGTAAGAAATTTAAATCTAGGCTATTACAGTCCAAATGGAATTTACAAGGTATTTAATTGTACAATAATTAAATAAAATATAATAAATATGCATGATGCAAAAATGATTTTTATATGTATGTAAAAGTGTTTTTTATGTGTCAAATAAACAAAAATAAAAAGGTTAATTTTTTGGGTATTTTTATGTTTTTAGGGCAAAACCCTAATTTGCTAAATAAAATGTATTAATTATTTATTATATACAACATTTATTAATTATGTACAAAAAATAAATAAAAAGGAAAGTATATTGTAAAAAAATGATTTTTGAGGTCAAATTTTAATAAAAATAAAAATGTATTATTTTTATGTTTTTTATCCTAAATATTCTAATAAATATATAAGTATTTATATTATTTACTAAATATATTAAATATATACAAAAATAAAATATTTAATATTTACAAAAAAAAGTATATTTTTAGAAAATATTTTCAAAGGATAAAATAAAATAAAAATCAGAAAATAAAAATGTATTTTGTATTATTTTTGTATTTTGAATAAAAAAGGTATTTTATTTATTTATGTATGAAACTAAATGAAACAAAATAAATACTAAATAAAAATGCAAAAAAAAATGTGAGAAAAATATTTTTAATGTTTTTTCATGTTTGGATAAAAATATAAAATCAAAATCAAAAGGAAAAAATCAAAAATGACAAGTATATCATGCAATGGGCCAGGGGGTGTATGTGTGAAATGAAGGTGCAAATAGAAAAAGGTCAGGCCCAGCCCAGAAGAACTTTGTCTTAACCTCTGGACATTCAAACAGAACAAAACGCGCATTTTGCCTTGTCCCTGCTATCTCTTGATCCTTTGACTTTTAGCACAAACTTATAACATAAAAAATGTCAAGCATCAAATCACGAATCCATACATACCAAGAACTTGATCTAACTCTCAGAAATGAGAGAGAATTTCTTCTCCCCCAATTTCTGACCTAGGTTTTTTCCAATGTTCAGGTTCAAAATACTCTTAGCACACACAATATAAATGAAAAAGTAACTATATGGATGGCTTCAGGGCTATGATTAGAACATGCTTTCTTCACAAACTTAAGCCTAACTATGCCTGGATAGAGAGATAGAAGTTCAAAAACTTACCTGTTCAGCTTGATTCGTGTATGACAATGGAGGTACTTTCAATGCAATGTGAGGACTTGTACAGCTTGCTTGAAGTTCAGGGATGCTTCTCCAATGCTTGGTGTGCTTTAAATCTTGCTATATCAAGCTACATAAGTCAACCTGCAAGAGAGAAAAGTGAAAATGGAAAATAATGTTAGGGATGTTACAGTTCGTGTCCAATGCTTGGGATAGTTTGTATAGGTGGTAGGGAGTGTGTTTGAACTGGTTTTGGCCAAGGCGCACGAAAGGGTTGAGTTGTGGACCTCAATCTGCAGCAGGTGCCCTGTTTTGCCACAAAACTGTGTTTTTATGAATGAGAAGGTTTGAACTCTGATTGATTCGTGCTTTAGGTTAGTTGGATCAAGGGAAAAGTGTTTGCAAAGTTTGTTTTGGCTAGTTGTTGCAGCAATGTGAGTTGGTGTTGTGTTTGCAAAGTTGCTTCTATCTTAAGTCAAAAATGCCAAGTTGGTTTACAAGCTTATGCAGGCCCCCTAAACATGTTGCAAAGTTAGTCTTGATCAGTGGGATTAGTTCAATAACTTGTGCCTCAGAGATTTTCATTGTACTTCTTGGATTTGTGTTTGACATAAAGTCATGCTTTACAAGAATGGATAACTTGCTTTTTCCAAATATGGCTTGATTCTTTGTGTAATGACCAAATGCACAAAATAATGCTAGAACACAATGGATTGGCATTTAATTATTGAGTGTAAATGAGATTAGAGGCCTTTAACTAGCTTGTGCAAGCTGATTTCAAAAATGCAAAGTGTATGAACATGTAAATGGCTCATGAACAAAGTGACTTTTGCCCATATTGACAAATTCGATTCTCCCTAACCACAAGGGTGTTTGAGAAGTTCCTGGACAATTTGGAAAGCTTGGAATGTGTACTACAATCCATCTTTGTAATGCAAGTTGAAATTCCAAGTGGAAGCATGTGAAAAGTGGCCATGAAGTTGGGCAAAAATCCTGCCTAAAATAGGTCAAAAAATTTCTAAGTTAAGAATGTTTTGCACCCCTATTCCAAAAATCATAACTTGAGCTACAAGCTTCTTTTGAGGAAACTTTGTGAATCAAAGTTGTAGATTTTGCAATGGACTACAACTTTCATGTTTTGAGTTTTGTTTGAATCCAAATGTATCTTGATGAAAATATGGGACAAAGTTGGGAAAAAATTAGGAATTTTCATAACTTAGAAAATTTCTAAGTTATGAAAATTCTTCATTTTAAACCCTAATTTGTAATTTTTGATTTCTTGATGAACAAGTTTCATAATTTGACATGTCTTTATGAAAAATGAACCTTGGCACTTGATTTTGACCAAAAAGTCAAAGTTTGACTTTTCAGTATACAGTCAAATTTGGATCAGTTGACTGGAAAATTCATCTGTCAAACTTGTGCATTTGGGATCTTTTGAATTTGTTGAACATGTCAAGACAATTCCATTGAGTCCTTGAGTCCATATGTGAGCTTGGTTTTCCATTGGCTAGGTCAAACAGTCAAAATTTGCCTTTGTGCAGTCAAAACCCTAAAAATGACCATTTTGCCCTTTTGGTGATCTGATCAAATTTCTTGTGGAATTGTGATCCAAACTTGATCAAATAGTCCATATGAGTTTATAATGTTGATGAGGGTCAAAAATCATGAGGTTTGACTGTCAATTGACCACAGTTGACTTTTCCCCCAATACAGTTGATTTCTAGATCAACTGTCCAATTGACTGGGCAAAGATTGGAATCAAGGCTTGAAACTTGGTATGGATAAACTTGTGAGTTCAACATGAAGCATGAAAGTCACTTTTGGCCTTTTAGGTCAAAACATCTTTGTGCAAACCCAAACCCTAATTTAGGCCAACAGTGCAAGGAGGAGTCTCGAGCAGAGCAAACCCTAACTTGATCTTGAGCTCCAAGGGTCTTGTGATGAGAAAATGTTGAGGAAATGGGAGGGCAAATTTTGGGGTACAACAGTTGCCCCTGTTCAATCTTCTTAGACCTGAGGATGTAGATTGACTTGTGTGCCTTTCGTGATCCGAGGGTGGAAGATGATTGAACACTAGAGTGCCCAGAAATTTGCACTCGCATAGTGGAGTATCAGCAATGTGATGGCGGGAATGGGCTTATAGATGCCATTTGGAGATAGGGTGGATAGGAGGATGGGCTTATAGATGCCATCTGGAGGCGTGACAGAACCTTGTCGGGAATGGGCTTATAGATGCCATTTGGAGGTGTCGATCGCGTAAGAGATTCCTTAGCGAGAAATTGCGTATTTGAGAAAGAAAGATGGTTTCCTGGCTTGCTACAGGTGTTGATCTTCAGTCTCTTCATGCAGACATGCCCTGGCTAGGTACAAGTATCGAATCTACAATTAGTTGCTTACAGATGTGCCCTGGCTAGATACAGGAATCGAATCTGGAACTTCAAAAGGTTGCTTACAGACGTGCCCTGGCTGGATACAGGTATCGAATCCCTAAAATCTTCATGCAGATATGCCCTGGCTGGATACAGGTATCGAATCCCTAAACTCTTCATGCAGATATGCCCTGGATGGATACAAGTATCGAATCTACAATCAAATACTCACAGATATTCCCTGGCTGGATACAGGAATCGAATCTGGAATTGGTCGTCTACAGATATGCCCTGGCTGGATACAGGTATCGAATCTGGAAATTGTCGTCTACAGATATGCCCTGGCTGGATGCAGGAATCGAATCTGGAATTGTCGAAGGTTGGTAGAGAAAGCTTTCCTGGATGGATACAGGTGTAAACCTCTGACCTGAGAATGAAAGATAATTTCCTGGCCTGTTACAGGGGTTGATCTTTAAACTCTTCATGCAGATATGCCCCGGCTAGATACAGGTATCGAATCTACAATCAATCACTCACAGATATGCCCTGGCTAGATACAGGTATCGAATCTGGAATTACGATAGTTGATAGTAATCACCTTTGGATTGACCTTTTCCTGAAAAGGCAAAACATCAGTTGTATGCAATGTCATGATGTATGAAATGCATGATGGCATGATGCTCAAAATGAGATAGTGTTGTAAACAGGATGTATGAAATGTGAAATGTCTATGAGTGTATTTTCGTCTAGGAAAATAAATCCTTGACGAGTGCTGGGAGCTTGTTGAATCCTTTGCTGATGTTGAAGAGTAGAGTTCTTCGCTTCCGCTGGGGATGATGGTTGCAAGAATAAACCGGTGGGAGAAGATGACTCCGTTGGGGAATAAACTTGTGGGAGAGATTACTCTGCGGGGAATTACTCTGTGGGAAGAAATACTTCGCTGAGGTTTTGATGAGGGCTCCGCTGGGGATAGGAAGAACTTCGCCGAGGACGAACTTTCCGTGGTAATTAGCTGAGGATAACCCAGTTATACCCTGGTGGGGAAATAACCTTTGAATAAAGTCGGGGAGAGACGTATGTTCTCTGCAGGTGATAAGCTTTCAGAATCCACTGGGGATAAGCTTCCAGAATCTACTAGGGATATGGATTCCACTCTCCTGGGGAAACTTTTCAGACTGTACTGGGGGAATGGCTCCACTGGGGCGTCTGGTATTCCGCTGGGGAACAATCTTATATTAAGACTGTCGGGGATGCTTGCTGAGGAATATCTATACTCTGCTGGGGGAATGTTGAGATCTTCTGGGGATACCCAACTCCCTTAAGGCTGACAGTAGACTAACTCTGCTTGGGGAGAGTATCGCTGACTTGCTAGGGGAATAATGTGCCTTTTTAGGGCTGATGAGAGACCAACTCTGCCTGGGGAGAGTATTGCTGAAATCTGGTCTTACTCTGTGGGGAGTTGAGGTATCTTGGTTACATTCTTCAGCCGAACCTACCTTGGTACCTTGGTGGACAGAGCAACTAGATCGTTTAGACAATTCTAAACTGCCCCTGTTTCTGATGTTATCTGTAATTAGTCCTTTGTTTCGCATGCAAATATTCATGATTAGCAATTAATGTCAAATGCATATATCAAAAATGAACATTGGACATTCGTTGTAAAACAAAACAGAAAAAAGGAAAAACGATGGGTAATTTGTCTGAAAAATTGAACTTGCATTGATTTTGAAATTTGCCTGTAAATAGGCGTTTTTGTACAAGAGGCTGACGTCCTAGTAAGAGAATGCTGCCGAGCAAAATAGAGTTTATACAATTTTTTTGTGAAAAGGAAACAAAACAGCTATGTGAAAAATAATCCCACTGGGTCCTAACTCTGTTATCGCCTTTATGTCTTCAAGCGTCTCATCACTCTGCTGCTTAGTTGAAGATGAAGCTGGTTGATTGGAGTCATCTGAGCCTGATAGTTGATGCCAAATTCTGGATGCAAGGTGATCTAATGAGACATAGTATTACGCTTTATCCCTAACTTTTGCCTGGACCGCCCTTTCGGGTTTTCAGTCCACCGGGATACCCATTTTTGCCCAAGCCGCCTTTTCAGGTTTTCGACTTGCCGGGTGTACAAATTTTTTCATTTTCATCCCTTATTTTTGCCCGAACCCTTTTGGTTCGCCGGGAAGCCCTTATTTTTGCCTAGGTGTGTCAACCTAGTGGGTCCTTAATTCATGCGTAGTATCTTTTTACTATGTCTGCATTGGCAGGGTGAGGAAGGTCGTCACCATCCATGGTGGTTAGAATCATTGCTCCTCCTGAGAAGATATGTTTAACCACAAATGGACCTTCGTACGTAGGGTTCCATTTTCCCCTGGGATCACTTTGAGGATGAATGATGCGCTTGATTACCAGGTCTCTGACTTGATACTCTTGTTGTCTAACCTTCTTGTAAAATTCCCTGATCATCCGTTTTTGGTACGTCTAACCATGACAAATAGCGGTGAGTCTCTTTTCGTCAATTAGGTTTAATTGATCAAGCCGAGTCTGTATCCAGTCATCTTCGCTCAAACCTGCATCCTTCATTATCCGGATAGAGGGTATCTGGACTTCAATAGGCAAGACTGCCTCCATGCCATAGACCAAGGAAAAGGGAGTTGCCCCTGTTGACGTCCGTGCTGAGGTACGGTATCCGTGAAGAGAAAACGGTAACATTTCGTGCCAATCTTTGTAGGTCACTGTCATCTTTTGCACAATCTTCTTGATGTTCTTATTTGCTGCTTCTACAACTCCATTCATCTTCGGCCGGTAAGGAGAAGAGTTGTGGTGTTGTATCTTGAATTTCTCGCAGAGCTCAGTGATCATCTTGTTGTTAAGATTGGTACCATTATCCGTAATGATCCTCTTAGGTACACCGTATCGACAGATCAGGTTGTGCCGAATGAACCGTGCCACGACACTCTTGGTTACGGTGGCGTAGGGAGCTGCTTCGACCCATTTTGTAAAGTAATCAATCGCTACCAAGATGAAGTGGTGCCTGTTGGATGCCGTAGGTCGGATCTCGCCGATCATATCGATACCCCACATTGCAAAAGGCCAAGGTGCTTTCAAGACGTTTAGAGGAACCGGAGGAATGTGCACCTTATCAGCATAGATCTGGCATTTATGACAAGTTCGAGAATGTTGGTAACAGTCAGCTTCCATTGTGGACCAGAAATATCTTTCCCGAAGGATTTTCTTTGCCATGGTATGTCCACTGGAATGTGTTCCGAAGGTACATTCATGTAGCTCCGCCATGATCTTTTCTGCTTCAGTCTTATCCACACAACGAAGTAAGGTTGAATCATGGTTCCGCTTGTAGAGAATGCCATTGCTGAGGAAGAACTTTGCCGCAAACCTTCTCAGGAACTTCTTGTCATTAACCGATGCGACCTCGGGATATTCTTGGGCTTCCAAGTACCTCTTCACTTCATGGTACCAGGGTTTTTCTGTTACCTCTTCAGTCTCAAGATCGCAGCAATGTGCAGGTTCATCCAACTTCCAGATAATGATCTGGGGCGCCTCGTTGTCCCATTTGACTTTGAACATAGAAGACATCGTAGCCAACGCGTCCGCTAACTGATTCTCCTCTCTTGGGAAGTGTTCAAAAGTTATCTCCTCGAAGTGGGGAAGCAATGTCAGCACATACTCCTTGTAAGGAATAAGATTTGGGTGTTTCGTATCCCACTCGCCTTTGACCTGATTGATCACGAGAGCGGAATCTCCGAAGACACTCAGAAACTTGATCCTTAAGTCAATTGCAGCTTGAAGACCCATGATGCATGCCTCATACTCCGCCATGTTGTTGGTGCAGTTGAAACATAGCCGGGCGGTGAGTGGAGTATGAGTGCCTTTAGGGGATATGATCACAGCGTCGATACCATTACCCAAAGCGTTCGAGGCTCCGTCAAAGTGCATAGACCATCGGGATCCTTCCTCAGGTCCTTCATCCGGTCCAGGTACTTCACAATCAGTCACTACCATGATATCCTCGTCTCAAAATTCAAAGTTCATTGACTGGTAATCGTCCACTACCTGGTGTGCCAAATGGTCTGCCAATACACTTCCCTTGATTGCTTTTTGAGTCGTGTACTGGATGTCATATTCCGTCAAGATCATCTGCCATCTTGCTATTCTTCCGGACAAGGCAGGCTTTTTGAATATGTACTTGATTGGATCCATTTTTGAAATCAACAGAGTAATGTGAGTCAACATATACTGTCTCAGCCGGAGAGCAACCCATACCAAAGCGCAGCAAGTTTTCTCGAGCAGTGAGTACCGGGTCTCACAGTCTGTAAACTTATTGCTAAGGTAATAAATGGCGTGCTCTTTTCGGCCAGACTCGTCATGCTGCCCCAACACACACCCCATTGAGTTGTCAAGTACTGTCAGGTATAAGATTAGAGGTCTTCCTTCAACCGGTGGCATAAGAATGGGTTGTTCTTGGAGATAATATTTGATCTTTTCGAAAGCGGCCTGACATTCATCGTTCCAACGTACTACTTGATCTTTCTTCAGCAGCTTGAAGATTGGTTCACATGTAGCAGTTAGATGCGAGATGAATCGGGCAATGTAGTTCAATCGTCCTAGAAAGCCTCTGACTTCTTTCTCTGTCTTGGGAGTTGGCATCTCTTGTATGGCTTTCACTTTGGCAGGGTCCACTTGAATGCCCTTGTCGCTTACGATGAAACCTAGCAATTTTCCAGATCTTACCCCAAAGGTGCACTTGTTCGGGTTCAACCTCAGCTTGTACAATTTCAGACGGTCAAACAGCTTCCGTAGATGGTCAAGGTGTTCCTCCTCAGTTTGGGACCTTGCAATCATATCGTCGACATATACTTCTATCTCATGATGGATCATGTCATGAAATAAAGCAACCATGGCACGTTGGTAGGTTGCCCCATCATTTTTCAACCCAAAAGGCATGACCTTGTAGCAAAAGGTTCCCCACTGAGTAACAAAGGTGGTCTTCTCCATGTCTTCAGGAGCCATCTTGATCTGATTATAGCCGGAGAAGCCGTCCATGAAGGAGAACACTTTATGCTGAGCAGTGTTGTCAACCAGAACGTTGATATGAGGCAAAGGGAAATCATCCTTAGGGCTCGCCCTGTTCAAATCCCTGTAATCAACACACATTCGGACCTTACCATCCTTTTTCGGCACTGGAACCATGTTGGCAACCCACTGAGGGTAAGAAGTCACTGCTAGAAACCCGGCATCAAATTGTTTCATAACCTCAGCTTTGATTTTCTCGGACATTTATGGATGCATACGGCGGACCTTCTGTTTTACCGGAGGGCAATCTTCCTTGGTAGGCAGGTGATGAACCACAATGTCGGTATCCAACCCAAGAATGTCTTCGTAAGACCAGGAGAAGATTTCCACATAGTCATGCAGCATCTGAATCAACCGTTGTTTCACACTGAGCTCTAGATTGGCACCAATCTTGACTTCCTTTATGTCTGTCTCGGTACCCAGATTTACCGTTTCCACTGGCTCTTCATGTGGCTGAATGGCCCTCTCTTCCTGGAGTAGCAGTCTTGCAAGCTCACTAGGCACTTCGCAATCATCTTCACCTTCGTCTTCGGCTAAGTTGATCAGATTTTCGAAGTCATAACTGGCAGTAGCAGAGTCGTTACCAGTGAGATCCAGAGTGGATTGGAACCTGTATAAGTGAGTGTGTGTAAATATAGCTGTTTTGCAATATATAATAAAGAAAGAAAAGGAGTGCAAGATTTTGAAATGCAACAAACGTCCAATGTTTTTATTGATGATATATGAAAATGACACACAAAATCCCTCACAAATGAAGCCACGGTGCCCCGGGTAGGACACCGAGCTATAAAAGTTTCAACATATTGTTTGTTACATATTGAAAACAAAAGAGTTCATTACTGAGTGACAAAAGTAATAGGTGTGAAGTCTTTGGAAGTCCAGTTGCTTGGTCCACTGTCAGTTGTTGGGTAGATCCAGCTGTCAAATTCAGATTCCTCCACGTCGTCTTCAATAGCATTCACTCCCGGGTTGGTGATAAACACAGGAGGTCTTCCAATCCTTGCCTTACAGACAGCCCTCTGAGCCTCTGCAGTGAAGCCCAACCCAAACTTGTCAGTCTTTGGAGTGAAGTCAGGAAGTCGGCCCCAGTTTGCACACTCACCCTTCTCAATCACAGCCCAGGCATCCTTTAAGGAAGCCATCTTCAAAGGAGGGTCTTCAATCACAGTTTCAGCTGATGCCAGTGTCTGAGGCACCTCTTCAAAGTGCTGGAATGGAGTCTCAATGAATTCCCCATCCATTTCTATGTATCGGAACGAGTTGAGGTGGCTGACCATATATTCTCCCCCCCCCCCCCCTGCACTGTAACAATCTTTCCTCTAACCGGATACTTAAGCTTCTGATGTAATGTGGAGGTCACAGCTTCGGCCTTGTGGATCCATGGACGACCCAGCAAACAGGAATAGGATGGTCGGATATCCATCACATAGAAAGTAGAATAAAAAACTTGAGAACCAACCCTGATTGGAATGTCAACTTCCCCATGTACCATCCTTTTCGAACCGTCAAAGGCTCAGACAACAATGTTACTAGGCTTGAGCTCTAAACCCTCATAATCCAACCTGTCTAGGGCCTTCTTGGGCAATACGTTCAAGGAAGAACCGGTGTCTACCAACACATGGGCAAGAGTAGTGCCCCTGCATTCAATGGAGACATGCAGGGCGTTGTTATGGTTCTTTCCTTTGGCAGTCAGATCGGCGTCAGAGAAGCCCAACCCATTATCGGCAGTCAAATTGGCCACATAATCGGTAAATTGGTCAGCAGACGTTTCTTATGGCACATGGGTCGTCTTCAGGAAGGAAATCATGGCCTTGGCATGGGCCTCTGAACACAACAACAGTGATAGCATATAAATCTTTGATGGGGTGTGCCCCAGCTGCTCAACTACATTGAAATCACTTTTCTTAATGATCTTGAGAATCTCTTCCATCTCTTGCTGGGAAGCTTCAACATTGGTTGTCTTTGGTGCCTCCGTCAGGGCAGGCAAATCAGTAGCAATCCCTTTGCCCCGAGTGTCAGATGACTCGGCGGTAGAGGTAGAAACAGGAACTTGATTAGGAAGGGGAACAGGCACACTTGCAGGTGTGATGATAAGAGGTCTCTGAATAGCTGGTGGCGCAATATCTGGTGAGAACAGCCTACCACTGCGAGTAATTTTGGCAGGTCCGGTGATGTTGCTGACACCGGTACTAGTATCAAACTCTTGCTTAACTCCAAGCACATAAACATCTGCCCCATAGTGCCATGGGACAGCTTTGTCGGATGTATAGGGGAGAGGCCCCGGAACAGTGATGATGATAGGAGCAATCTTCTGAGCGGACATGATTTTGACAGGCTTCTTTGAAGGAGCCATAGGAGGTTTGTTGAAAATAGTGACAATAGAAACTTCTTCAGCAGGGACAGCAGGGACAGCAGGAACAACAATCTTCTCGAACAGGATTTCTTTGCTATCCATCAGGCTTTGGATACCTGATTTCAGCAAGGGACAACCAGCAGGTGAAACAGCACATAAAAGGCAACCTTTACTACATCCCAGAAATAAACCGGCTAGCAACAGGTTCCTCTTTATAGTCAACAACGGAGTAACAATCTCTTCCACGGAGGCTACATACCGGTCTTCTTCCACAGTGTTGTACCCCAAAATTTGCCCTCCCATATTCTTCAAAGTTTTGACAAGCATCATCTCAATTTGCTCAAGACTACTCCAGGGCTACACAATCAACCATCCTCCTAAGCCAGTCAAATTAGGGTTTTGGTTCTTGCAAGGAAGTTGAGGTTTTCAAGGGCTCAATCAAGTCCCACATTCCTATATACATTGCCAAGCATCCATATGCCAAGTTTCAAGGCTCACAAGGTCAAGTTGCACAGTCAAAAACCCTAATTGCTCCACAGTCAACTGCAGTGGCAAAATGGTCATTTGGCAGTCAAAAGTCAAAAAGTTTAGTCAAACATCTTATTTTGAAGCCACAATCATCATTTGATCAAGTCTTGATCATGATTCCGCAAGCATGGCTCAAAAATCATCAAGATGCAAAAAGTTGCTATTTTTGGACAGTTGAAAAGTCAACTGCAAATTGACCAGGGCATAACTTTTTCATGGTTCATCATAAAAATTCCATCCAATGCTCATTGTGAAGGGGATGACATTTCCTACAACTCACCTTCACATTCGAAGTCCAATAAATGCTCTCACAAAAAGTTATCAATTTCTACATTATAGGTCAATTTCAAAAGTCAACAAAAGGCACTTCAAGTCAAAGACCATAACTTGAGATTGGTGAATCCAAATGACATGGGACCAAAGGCATTGGTTAGAGGACTTCAATACCTTTCCAAAATGTCCAAGAACATGTTCATAGCTTCAAAATTGAGCAAGATATGCATTGGAGAAGTTGGGAAATTTTTGTGAAATGGTCAAAGTCAACTATCCTTGAAACTTCAATTTTTGACAAAAGGGCCCACTTTTTTCCACTTGGTTCAGCCTTGTCATGCCACCCACGTGTCCCATGACCCATTACAAGACCAAACATTTATTTTTTCATTTTTGTTTAATTTTTATGGATTTAATTCACTTTAATCCATAATAATTCAAATAAAAATCAAAAAATGAATTAAATGGTATCTTTGAGTTTTGAATGACTTTTATATGTCATGAATCACCTACCAAATTCGTGTAAAGTCCATTTCAAGCATGAAATTCAAATTTGAACAAAAATGGCAAGTTTCTTTAATGGTGGTTATGGAGAAATCCAAAACTTCATTGCAATGGTTTAAGGCTCATAATATTGCTTGATTCTCATTCATACACATATATGCAAATGTTCCAGACCAAAGACACGACCTAGAGACCCCTGAAACAGCAAAACCAAATTCAAAAAACTTGAAGAAAAGTCACAAACTGAAATCGATATTCCAGTATAATTAAAACACTTCTCTTGATCCAAACACATTCCCAACCCTCCCAGGAACGATTTGCAGCCAAGAACGAGCCTTAACCCTCCAAGAATTGCCTCAATACAGTCACACGGTTCATCATCTTTTTCATAATCGAAATCCATTTTTTACGCATCATTAATACGTTTTGATTACTGCTTTGCATTTCTAACATTGTTATGAAGCTTTTGATATAATTTAATTTGATTATGGTGCTCTAAAATGAAAGTTGCCATTGTTAAGTTCTAGGGTTTCAGAGCTTTCGAATTGGGGCTTTGCACATACTGTAAAATCAAACCTCCAGACACACATGGTTGAAACCAGCATGATGAGACGAACATGTTGGACACCTCGCGCCCTTTTTATATAGCTCAGGGGCTTAATCGCTATTTTGGATGTTTGCATTTTATGGGGGTTAAAAACCCCCGCTATCTTGTTTCTGTTTCGCAGATAAATGAAGACGATGATGAGGTGGCCATGCATGGCTGGCTGATTCAAATGGGCGCGCGCTTTTCCTTTTGTTCAGCATATAGTGTGTTTATTTCATATTATGTTTTTTTCTTATTATTCTAACAAACGCGCATGAGTGGTCTAGTGGTACAGGTGTTGGCTGTGAATCACTGGGGCCTGGGTTCGATCCCAGGTCCCCCCAAATTCCATATTATTTTTCCTCATATGCTTGTATGCAGCGTTCCAACCATGCTCCACCATGAGCTCCCCTCCATCCAAACGCCAAGTGTCCCAAGCGTCCATCTAAGGGCCAAGAGGTGAGGAGCACCATGCTCTCAGTCAACAAGCATTCTTGGCAATCCAGAAAGTCAACGAGCTTTGTGCAAATGGGCCTCACAATTCCATTAACACCTCCAATCTGGCCCAAAACCCCCCTTGGGTTTGCAATTTTATTTTTTCATTTTTATATTTTGTTTGTCTTATTTTATTTTTTCCCTTTTATTAACTATTAACATAATTAATTTTTTTCTATAAAAAAATCAAAAAAAAAGAACTAATATTATTATTATTATTAATTCCATTTTATTTTGTAAATAAATACTAATAAATTGAATTAGTTTTAATTAGGCAACTTTAACCTTTTCTTTAATAACTAAAATAAATTTAGAATTAGGTTTTTATTAACTTTTAATTTTAATTCTTTTATTTTATTTTCATTAAAAATATAAAAATACAAAAAAAAACATTTTTATTTTAATAAATTAAATAATTAGTTTTAATTCCATTTTGTTGTACCCCAAAATTTTCCCTCCCATATCCTTCAAAGTTTTGGCAAGCATGTACTCAAGATCCCTCAAGGGTTGCACAGTCAACCAT
Organism: Vicia faba; assembly: GCA_948472305.1. Lineage (NCBI taxonomy): Eukaryota > Viridiplantae > Streptophyta > Magnoliopsida > Fabales > Fabaceae > Vicia > Vicia faba. The sequence goes on along the minus strand of OX451738.1, from coordinate 277,462,354 downwards.
CCTCCTAAGCCAGTCAAATTAGGGTTTTGGTTCTTGCAAGGAAGTTGAGGTTTTCAAGGGCTCAATCAAGTCCCATATGCTCATACACATTGTCAATCACCTACATGCCAAGTTTCAAGGCTCGCAAGGTCAAGTTGCACAGTCAAAAACCCTAATTGCTTCACAGTCAACTGCAGGGGCAAAATGGTCATTTGGCAGTCAAAAGTCCAAAATTTTGGTCAACATCTTATTTTGAAGCCACAATCATCATTTGGTCAAATCTTGACCATGATTTCACAAGAATGGCTCAAAAATCATCAAGATGCAAAAGTTTCTATTTTTGGACAGCTGAAAAGTCAATTGTAACTTGACCAAGGCATAACTTTTTCATGGATCATCAGAAAAATCCCATCCAATGCTCATTTTGAATGGGATGACATTTACTACAACTCATCTTCACACTCCAAGTCCAAGAAATGCTCTCACAAAAAGTTATCAATTTCAACATTATAGGTCATTTTCAAAAGTCAACAAAAAGGCACTTTAAGTCAAAGACCATAACTTGAGATTGGTAAATCAAAATTACATGGGACTAAAGACATTGATTAGAGGACTTCAAGACCTTTCCAAAATGTCCAAGAACATGTTCATATGATCAAAATTGAGCAAGATATGCATTGGAGAAGTTGGGAAATTTTTGTGAAATGGCCAAAGTCAATTATCCTTGAAATTTCATTTTTGACAAAAGGGCCCCACTTTTTCCACTTGTTTCAGCTTGGCCATGCCTCCCACGTGTCCCCAATTTATTTCAAGATTAAAAATTAATTTTCCCATTTTTATTTAATTTTATTTGATCTAATTCATTTTAAATCTTTAAAATTCAAATGAAAATCAAGAAAATTAATTAAGGGATATATTTTGTGTTGAATTGCTTTGATACACCATCATTCACCTTCCAAATTCGTGCAAGGCCTATTCCAAGCAAGAAATTCAAGTTTTGACACAAAAGGCAAGTTGTTTCAATGTTGGTTATGGAGGAAATCAAGAACATAATTGCAAGGCTTCAATGACCATTATTTGGATTGATACACATTACATAACATATATGCAAGCATTCCATATGCAATACACGACCTAGAGAGCCCCATACAACATAAGCCATTTCCAAATTTTGAAGAGAAAAATCACAAACTGAAAACCTAGTTGCAGTACAATTCAAGCTTCCATTTCTATCCAAATACACTCCTTGCATTGCCAGGGACGATTTGCAATCATTAACAAGCCAAATCACCCAAGGAATCACTCATCACGCCCCCACGGTTTGTTCAAAACTTTGAGAAACTGAATTCCATTTTTACGCATCCTTGATTCATTTTGAATATTGCTATACATTGCTGACGTTATTACCAAACTTTCTGTATGTTTTAATTTCATTATAAGGCTGTAAAACGCAAATCACCATGGGAGATATTTAGGTTTTCCAAAGCTTTCAAATTGGGGTTTCTCACATATAGAAAAATTGGCCCTCAGGACACCCATGGTTGAATTGAGAGGGACAAGACGAATCGAATGCACACCTCGCGCCTAATTTATGCTTCATGAGCGTCTAATCGATATTTCCAAAATACTTGTATTTTGTGGGGATTTAAAACCCCCACTATATGTTTGATGTTTGCAGGAAAAGCTTGAAGATGACTGCGTGGCAGCAAGGCATAGGTGCATTCGAATCCTGCGCGCGCCTTTTTTGTTTTTTCTAGCATATAAACGCGTTTTTGTATATTATATTTCTTTTCCATTATATTAACAAACACACGCAGATGGTGGAGTGGTGGTGAACGTGTCATGCAATCTCTGGGACCTGGGTTCGATTCCCAGGTCCCCTATAATTTCCATATTATTTTTTCAATTGCTTTCATGTGCAGATTCTCAAAAGAGGAACACTATAAACCTCATATCCCAACGTGCCAAGTGTCCATGGATGCAGATCTAAAGGTCCAGAAGGCTAGCACACCATACTCTGGAGTCAAGCATGCTGCAGGCAACCAAGGGAAGTCAAACGTGGCTTGCTCAAATGGGCCACAGTTTCAACAACGCACCCCCATTCCTGGCCCAATACCCCCTCCATTTGGTTTATTCTTTTCTTTTCAATTTTTATTTTCCAATTTAATTTCTAACCTTTTTATTTTATTATTATTAACAAATTAACCAATTAACACATTTTCATAAAAAATCAAAAAAATAGAATTAACATTATTATTATTATTATTATTTTATTTTGTAAATAAACATTAACTAAAATAGTTTAATTAGGCAATTTTAATTCCTTTTCTTAAATAATTAAAATAGATCTAGAATTAGGTAAAGTTAACTTTTAATTTTATTTCATTTCTTTTATTTCATAAAAACATAAAAACAAAAAATATTTTCTCTTAATAAATTAATTAATTAGCTTAATTATTAGTTATTAATTGCATTTTATTCCATAAAGCCAAAAAAATCAATTTTTCTTTTTTCAAAAAAAAAGGGTCAACACCCTTAGAACATTCCGATTTAATTTTTATTCGCGCACAGTCTATTATTATGTAATTGCTTCCAAGACATGTAATAGTAATTAGGATTTTTATTGTTTTTATTTACTTTCCGTACTTATTTACCAAAAACGGGTCTTTATAATTTTTGGCGATGTATAGACCCGCGCCTTGTAATAGCGTAGGATTTATGTTTTCGCAATTTACTTTCTGCACCCCTTAACTGTTAAATGCATGAAAGAATGTATGGTAAATAAAAACAACTCGTAGCTCACTAATTACCAAGACAAACATTAACTGAATACAACACACAAAGCACACACCACTCTTAGGGTACGCTTCACTCGTTGCCTCGAAACGTGGTCATCAAGTATAGGACGTTTTAGAGGTCACCCTTAGTCTAAAGATCCAGTTGCCTCGAAACAGTTGCCTCGAAACGGTTGCCTCGGATTAAAAAGGATCTAGGATGTAAGGGTAACTTCTAAGGTATCCTACTGTTGCTTCGGTGACCACACTGTCCCTCAATCGAATTGACCCGAAAACCTCCAACGGTGGTGCTACCTACCTCTCAATGGTGGGATGGCACTACCTAAAGGACACTTACACAGCTTAATTCCTTAGGGTAGGTAGATGACTCATGGATACTTGCTCTTTTCAAAAACAAACAAAATACTTTTCACACCTTACACTTTCAAAAGCTTTCAAAACAAATTTTTCAAACACTCTTGAGGACAGATACAAGAGTTATTCAGAAATCTTTCAAAGAAACATTTTCAAACCCACTCACATTTTGAAAAGCAAACATTTTGAAAACATAAGAGCAAGTATCTAAGAGCCCATGGATAACCATGGATAGAAAGGGTGCTAGCACCTTCCCTTTCTATAAATCTACCTCCCGAACCGAGAAACAATCTCATAAGGAATTTTGTTGTGCTTTTGTCCTTTCCATGTTGGAGAAAATAAAAGACGGTGGCGACTCTTGCTTCCGCGACATTTCGCGAAACCAACTTTAAACAGTAAGTTCTCATTCCCACCGATCACAGAACTGGCGACTCTGCTGGGGAAACTTTAAGTGAGGTGTACCTTAGGATAGCTCATACTTGTGTTTTCAATTGCTTTGTTTTGCTTGCTTTAATATTATTGGGCCTGTCTTGGGAGTTTCATAGATCCTAACCTGGATCTGGGGGATACCTTCTTAGAAAGTAGCAACAAGACTGTGAGGGAACTGTGCGGGGTATACCGACATGGTTGAAGCAGTCTGCTACGTTGATGTGGCACTTTGGTGAGTACCGGTAACCCTTGAGTCAAGTCAAGGAGAGTACGGGGCTGCCGCGTGGTGTCGTGAAGCATCAACTGACCTTAGGAACCTTAATTGAACCATCTTGGCCTCTTTAGGGGGTAGTGAGATAACTGACTTTGGTGCAGTCCGAAGTTGGTTGATACTCGATACTACACTCATTGAGGGTTGTTTTCTTGGAATATTTTGATCGCCAGTTCAGTGGCTAAATCAAAACAATGAATACAGAAAACAACCCGATGATATTGAGCTCCTTAGAACCCGGTTACTTTTGATAGGACAGGTTTTTGAGCCCACCAACTTCAAGAGGGTAGTACCCCAAACTTCATGCTGGCCTAAACTCTAAGGGTTGTGGTGTGACTTGTGTGCCTTATCATGTTTGCTTTTTGTGAATACTTGTGGTGTGCCTTATCATAGCATCATAACATCATACAACATCATATGCATCCACTAACCACTTCAGGGGTTCGAATCTTCATCTTTGTTCCTGTTTTGTAGGACATGGAAACTATCCGCAGAAAGATAATTCAGGTCAACCTTGTAAGGGTCCCTCCTCAGCTTAAGGAGCTTACATCCAGGATTCCCGAGAGCTCTTCTTTCAGTGAGAAACATGGAAGACTCATCAGCTTGGTCAACACCAACATTGAGGAAGATATGACAAAGGTCCTCTTCTAGTTCTTTGACCCTCTGCACCACTGCTTTACTTTCCTGGATTATCAACTGGTGCCTACATTGGAAGAGTTCTCCCAGCTTCTGAAGATCCCTATCCTCAATCAACTACCCTACAACGGTACAGAAAGGGAACCAAAACTTGAAGAGGTTGCTAAAGCATTATGCCTACAACCGTCTGACATCAAGGGACATTAGGAAGTTAGAAGCGGTATCAAAGGGTTCTTGGCCAAGTTTCTGTTTGAGAAAGCACAAGAATGTTGGAATTCCCTTGACCTACAAGCCTTTGAAGAAGTTGTAGCCCTCCTTGTCTATGGGTTGGTGCTGTTCCCTAAGCCAGATCAGCTTATAGATATCAATGCTGTCAAGATCTTCATGTCCAGGAATCCTATACCTATGTTGCTTGAGGACATCCTTCACTCATGTTACACTCGAACCATGAGAAAAAGAGGTGTTCTTATATGCTGCACTCCTCTCCTGGGAAGGTGGTTTATTTCGCACCTTCCACAATCAGTTTTGAAGAACGAGCGGGGTTTGAGATGGTCACAACAATTAATGACTCTTACGCATGCTGATATACATTGGTGTTCTCGGTCCAGAGAAGATGTCACTATCATTGATCGTTGCGGGGAGTTTCCTAATGTTCCTTTACTTGGAATCAGAGGAGGTATTACTTACAACCCATGCTTGGCTTTGAGACAGTTTGGTTATGCCCGGAGGGATGGCCCCTACGACATGTTAATTCATGACATAGTTTTTGACTTCGACAACGATGCACAAGGACTTCGCCAGAGATTTATCAGAGCTTGGAGGATGCCCAACAGGGTAGATAGCAAGACACTGCGGCACAAGAACTCCATCCCCCTGGAGCCTTATCTCAAGTGGGTACGAGCCCGCTCCCAGAAGCTGGTGATGCCATATCCTCATGTTCTCCCTATGATCAAAGAGCCAGTCTTGGAAGGAGAGGTGCCCTACACCATTCAACATCCTGACATGCCTACATCCTGGGAAGAAATGCAGAAAAGCTGGATCCAACTCAAGGAAGAACGGGATTCTCTTGAAACCAGTCTACATGCCAGTGAGAAGAAGGTCTTGGAGCTCATGCGTCTACTGCACGAGGAAAAGACTCTCAACACTTACATTGCTCCAAAGAGGATGCGCAGTGTCTTTTGGGATTAATTATTTTTAATGTTTTGCCCGTGAGGCCTTGATGTACTGAATAATTCATTTCCTAATAAAAAGTGTGTTCTTTTTTGGCTACAACGAATTTGAACTTTCGAACCCTAGAATGCATTGCATAAATAGCATATCATGCATCATGTGCATAACAGGTACCCCTTTTTCTACAGGTTGCTTAATCTTCTTTGCTGTTTATTTCAGCACTCAAGCATCATGAATTCTGAACTCACTACCGAGCAAGCTATCAAGGCCCTCCAGGCCCAAAACGCCCAATTCCAGGAGATGGTCATGAACTTGGCCCAGGGACAGCAAGAGCTGAAGGCTTTGCTCCTGAAGAAGAATAAGAAGAAGAAGAGGACTGTGCTGTTCAACACTGGGCGTAGACTCGGGAATACATTGCAGAATGAAGCTGAGCGGACTACTCCGTATGTGGGGGAAGGCAGTCACCAAGGGAGAGAGGTCCCTAGTCCTGTGGTCTCTGACACTGAGACAGACTTCAATGACGAACAATACCCTCCTGTTGAGGACCGGTACAAACAGCTGGAGGACAGGTTAAATGCTATGGAGATTCAACGGGTGCCTGGGTTGGATTTCGGAGACCTGGGGTTATCTTCTGGGGTGGTGATCCCACACAAGTTCAAGGCGCCTGCCTTTGTGAAGTATGACGGGACTTCCTGTCCTAAGATGCACCTCCGTTCTTATGTAAGGAAGATCCAACCTTACACAGCAGACAAGAACTTATGGATCCACTTCTTCCAGGAGAGTCTTTTAGGGACTCATCTCGAATGGTTCTATCAGCTGGATGGAACCAACATTCGTAACTGGGAGGATTTGGCCACTGCTTTTTACAAGCAGTATCAATATAATTCCGACCTCGCTCCTACGCGTACCCAACTCCAGGGTATGTCGCTAGGATCGGGAGAAGGTTTTAAGGAGTACGCACAGAAATGGAGAGATCTGGCTGGCAGGGTGCAGCCACCGTTAACGGACCGTGAGCTAGTGGACATGTTCTTGGGGACCCTATCTGGTCCATTCTTCAACCATCTCATTGGTAATTCCTCTGCTGGGTTTACTGACCTGATCCTGAATGGTGAAAGGATCGAAGCTGGTATAAAATCGGGAAAGATACAGAAGGGTGCCTCCTCAAATACTAAAAAGAAGCCCTTCAAGAAGGAAGCTAGTGCTGTGTATGGTCCAAGGAGACAGAATAAACCAAAACGCCGCCAAGCTGTCAACGCGGTGGTTATTTCTAAGCCTGCTGCTGCTCCTCAGCAATACAACCAGCCAAGAGCTGAGAGGCCCAAACAGCAGTATACTCGGCTCAGCATGACTCTCTCTCAGATCTTGCCGCAGCTGCTGTCAACCATCCTGGTAACTGTCAAGGAAGCTCCGAAGATGGTAAACACAGCATCTCCGAAGTACAACCCCAACGACCGTTGCGCTTATCACTCTGATAGCCCGGGGCATAACACATATGATTGTTGGGCTCTGAGGAATAAGGTTCAAGACCTTATTGATGCTAAAGAGGTTCAGTTCGAGGTGCCCGAGAAGCCTAATGTGGTGACTGCTCCCATGCCTAACCATGGAGTAAATTCTATTGAGGATGAAGCGGACGAATCTGAATTCGACAGCTGGATCTACCCAACGACCAACAGTGGACCTAGCAACTGGACTGCAAAAGACTTTGCACCTATTACTTTTGTCACCCAGTAATGAACTTCTTTGTTTTGGATTTGTAATAAACAATAATTTGAAACTTTATGGCCCGGTGTCTTACCCGGGGCACCGTGGTTTTATTTGTGAGGGCTTTTGTGTGTCACTTCCATATATCATGAATAAAAGCATTGGACGTTTTTTACATTTTCAAATCTTGCGCTCCCTTTCTTTCTTTATATATTGCAAAACAGCTGTATTTACACACACTCACTCATACAGGTTCCAATCCACTCTGGATCTCACTGGTAACGACTCTGCTACTGCCAGTTATGACTTCGAAAATCCGATCAACTTAACCGAAGACGAAGGTGAAGATGATTGCGAAGTGCCTGGCGAGCTTGCAAGACTGCTACTCCAGGAAGAGAGGGCCATTCAGCCACATGAAGAGCCAGTGGAAACGGTAAATCTGGGTACTGAGACAGACAGAAAGGAAGTCAAGATTGGTGCTAATCTAGAGCTCAGTGTGAAACAACGGCTGATTCAGATGCTGCATGACTACATGGAAATCTTTGCCTGGTCTTACGAAGACATGCCTGGGTTGGATACCGACATTGTGGTCCATCATTTTCCTACCAAGGAAGACTGCCCGCCAGTAAAACAGAAAGTCCGCCGTATGCGTCCAGAGATGTCCGAAAAGATCAAAGCTGAGGTTATGAAACAGTTTGACGCCGGTTTTCTAGAAGTGACTTCCTACCCTCAGTGGGTTGCCAACGTGGTTCTAGTGCCAAAGAAAGATGGTAAGGTCCGAATGTGTGTTGATTACAGGGATTTGAATAGGGCGAGCCATAAGGATGATTTCCCTCTGCCTCACATCAACGTTCTGGTTGACAATACTGCTCAGCACAAGGTGTTCTCCTTCATGGACGGCTTTTCAGGTTATAATCAGATCAAGATGGCTCCTGAAGATATGGAAAAGACTACCTTTGTTACTCAGTGGGGCACCTTCTGCTACAAGGTCATGCCATTCGGGTTGAAAAATGCTGGGGCAACCTACCAACGTGCCATGGTTGCTTTATTTCATGACATGATCCATCATGAGATCGAAGTGTATGTCGACGATATGATTGCAAGGTCCCAAACCGAGGAGGAACACCTTGACCATTTACAGAAGCTGTTTGACCATCTGAAGTTGTACAAGCTGAGATTGAACCCAAACAAGTGCACATTTGGGGTAAGATCTGGAAAGTTGTTAGGCTTCGTCGTGAGTGACAAAGGTATTCAAGTAGACCCTACCAAGGTTAAAGCCATACAAGAGATGCCAGTTCCCAAAACAGAGAAAGAAGTCAGAGGCTTTCTAGGACGTCTGAATTACATTGCCCGATTCATCTCGCATCTAACTGCTACCTGTGAACCAATCTTCAAGCTGTTGAAGAAAGATCAGGTAGTACGTTGGAATGATGAATGTCAGGCCGCTTTTGAAAGAATCAAAGAGTATCTCCAAGAACCACCCATTCTTATGCCACCGGTTGAAGGGAGACCTCTAATACTATACCTGACAGTACTTGACAGCTCAATAGGGTGTGTGCTGGGGCAGCATGACGAGTCTGGACGAAAAGAGCACGCCATTTATTACCTTAGCAAAAAGTTTACCGACTGTGAGACCCGATACTCACTGCTCGAGAAAACTTGTTGCGCTTTGGTATGGGCTGCTCGCCGACTAAGACAGTATATGCTGACTCACACTACTCTGTTGATTTCAAAAATGGATCCAATAAAGTACATATTCGAAAAGCCGACTCTGTCTGGAAGAATAACAAGATGGCAGATGATCTTGACAGAATACGACATCCAGTACACGACTTAGAAAGCAATCAAGGGAAGTGTATTGGAAGACCATTTGGCACACCAGGCAGTAGACGACTACCAGTCAATGAACTTTGAATTTCCTGACGAGAACATCATGGTAGTGACTGATTGTGAAGTACCTGGACCGGATGAAGGACCTGAAGAAGGATCCCGATGGTCTATGCACTTTGACGGAGCCTCCAACACTTTGGGTAACGGTATCGGCGTTGTGATCATATCCCCTCAAGGCACTCATACTCCACTCACTGCCCGGCTATGTTTCAACTGCACCAACAACACGGCGGAGTATGAGGCATGCATCATGGGTCTTCAAGCTGCAATTGACTTAAGGATCAAGTTTCTGAGTGTCTTCGGAGATTCCGCTCTCGTGATCAATCAGATCAAAGGCGAGTGGGATATGAAACACCCAAACCTTATTCCTTACAAAGAATGTGTGTTGACATTGATCCCCCATTTCACAGAAATAACCTTTGAACACTTCCCAAGAGAGGAGAATCAGTTGGCGGACGCGCTGGCTATGATGTCTTCTATGTTCAAGGTCAAATGAGATAACGAGGCTCCCCGGATCATTATCTGGAAACTGGACGAACCGGCATATTGTTGTGATCTTGAGGCTGAGATAGTAACTGAAAAACCCTGGTACCATGAGGTGAAGAGGTATCTGGAAGCTCAAGAATACCCCGAGGGTGCATCTATCAATGACAAGAAGTTTCTGAGAAGGTTCGCCGCAAAGTTCTTCCTCAGCAATGGCATTCTATACAAGCGAAACCATGATTCGACTTTACTACGTTGTGTGGATAAGACTGAAGCAGGAAGGATCATGGCAGAACTACATGAAGGTACCTTCGGAACACATTCCAGTAGACATACCATGGCAAAGAAAATCCTTCGGGCAGGATATTTCTGGTCCACAATGGAAGCCGACTGTTACCAATATTCTCGGACATTTCATAAGTGCCAGATCTATGCAGATAAAGTGCATGTTCCTCCAGTTCCTCTGAACATCTTGACAGCACCTTGGCCTTTTGCAATGTGGGGCATTGATATGATCGGCGAGATCAGACCTACGGCATCTAACGGGCATCGCTTCATCCTGGTGGCGATCGATTACTTTACAAAGTGGGTAGAAGCAGCTTCCTACGCTACCGTAACCAAGAACGTCGTGGCACGGTTCATTCGACACAACCTGATCTGTCGATACGGCGTCCCGGAAAGGATCATTACGGACAACGGTACCAATCTTAACAACAAGATGATCACTGAGCACTGCGCACAATTCAAAATACAGCACCACAACTCTTCTCCCTACTGGCCGAAGATGAATGGGGCTGTAGAAGCAGCAAATAAGAATATCAAAAAGATTGTGCAGAAGATGACAGTGACCTACAAAGATTGGCACGAAATGTTACCGTTTGCACTTCATGGGTACCGTACCTCAGCACGGACGTCAACCGGGGCAACTCCCTTTTCATTGGTCTATGGCATGGAGGCAGTCTTGCCAATTGAAGTCCAGATACCCTCTCTCTGGATAATGAAGGATGCAGGTCTGAGCGAAGATGACTGGATCCAGACTCGACTTGATCAATTAAACCTAATTGACGAAAAGAGACTCATTGTTATTTGTCATGGTCAAACGTATCAAAAACGGATGATCAGGGCATTTAACAAGAAAGTCAGACTACAAGAGTATCAAGTTGGGGATCTGGTAATCAAGCGCATCATTCTCCCTCAAAGTGATCCCAGGGGCAAATGGACCCCCACATATGAAGGGCCATTTGTGGTTAAACATGTCTTCTCAGGAGGAGCCATGATTCTAACCACCATGGATGGTGACGACCTTCCTCACCCTGCCAATGCAGACATAGTAAAAAGATACTATGCATGATAAAAGACCCGCTAGGTTGACATACCTAGGAAAAAATAAGGGCTTCCCGGCAAACCAAAAGGGTTCGGGCAAAAATAAGGGATGAAATGGAAAAAATCTGTACACCCGGCAAGTCGAAAACCTGAAAAGGCGGCTTGGGCAAAAATGGGTATCCCGGTGGACCGAAAACCTGAAAGGGAGGTCCGGGCAAAAGTTAGGGATAAGCGTAATACTATGTCTCATTGGATCACCTCGCATCCAGAATCCGGTATCAAACATCAGGTTCAGACGACATCGATCAGTCAGCTTCATCTTCAACTAAGCAGCCAAGTGATGAGACGCTCGAAGATATAAAGGCGATAGCAGAGTTGGAACCCAGTGGGATTATCTTTTCACATAGCTGTTTTGTCTTCTTTTTTCACAAAATTGTATAAACTCTGTTGTTCGGCGGCGTTCTCTTACTAGGACGTCGACCTCTTGTACATAAACGCCTATTTACAGGCAAATTCAAAAATCAATACAAATTCACTTTTCAGACCAATTGCCAATTGTTTTTCCTTTTTCTGTTTTGTTTTGCGAAGAATGTCCAATGTTCGATTGTGATATATGCATTTGACACTAATTTCTAATTCATAAATACTTGCATGCAAAACAAAGGATTAATTAGAGGTAACATCAGAAACAGGGGCAATAATGAGTTGTCTAAGCAATCTAATTGCTCTTTCCACCTAGGTACCAAGGTAAGTTCAGCTGAAGAATGTAACCCAGATACCTTCACTGCCCGCAGAGTAAGACAAGATTCAACAATTCTCTCCCAAGCAGTTGGACTCCCGTCAGCCCTAACAAGGCACCGTATCTCCAGCAAGTCAGTGATACTCTCCCCAAGCAGAGTTAGTCTACTGTCAGCCTTAAGGAAGTAGGGTTATCCCCCAGAAGATCTCAACATTCCCCAACGGAGTACACAAACATTCCTAATAAGCATCCCCGACAATCTTGATCTAAGATTGTTCCCCGGCGGAATACCAGACACCTCAGTGGAGCCACTTCCCCAGTACAGTCCAAAGTCTCCCCATGAGAGTTGAATCCATCTCCCCAGTAGGAAGCTTATCCCCAGTAGATTCTGGAAGCTTCTCCCCTGCAGAGCACGAACACGTCTCCTGGACTTTATTCAAAGGTTATTCTCCACCAGAGCTTATAACTAGGTTATCCTCAGCTAATAACCACGGAAGGATCGTCCCCGGCGAAGTCTTCCTATCCCCCAGCGGAGTTCATCAAAACTTCCCAACATAACATATCAACGGTATCCCCAGCGGAGTTATCATCAAACCTCAGCGAAGTATCTCTTCCCACAGAGTATTCCACGCAGAGTAAATCTCTTCGCCAAGTTTATTCCCCAACGGAGTCATCTTCTCCTATCGGTTTATTCTTGCAACCATCATCTCCAGCGGAAACAAGGAACTCTACTCCTCAACATCAGCCCAGGAGTTAACTTCCCGGCATTCGTCAAGGATTTATTTTCCTAGACAAAAATACATTCATATGCATCACATCTTCATACATTATAGCATGCACATACGCATCATCTCACACAATCTCATTTCTCCCTGAGAACATCATGACATCGTGCTTTTCATACAGCATGACATTGCATACAACTGATGTTTTACCTTTTCAGGAAAAAGGTCAATCCAAAGATAATTACTATCAACTGTCGCAATTCCATATTCGATACCTGTATCTAGCCAGGGCATGTCTGTGAGCGATCAATTCCAGATCCGATTCCTGTATCCTGCCAGGGTGTATCTGTTGACGACTATTTTCCAGACTCGATTCCTGTATCCTGCCAGGGCACGTCTGAAGAGTTTGAAGATCCGATTCCTGTATCCTGCCAGGGTGTATCTATTGACGACTATTTTCCAGACTCGATTCCTGTATCCTGCCAGGGCACGTCTGAAGAGTTTGAAGATCCGATTCCTGTATCCTGCCAGGGTGTATCTGTTGACGACTATTTTCCGGACTCGATTCCTGTATCCTGCCAGGGCACGTCTGAAGAGTTTGAAGATCCGATTCCTGTATCCTGCCAGGGTGTATCTGTTGACGACTATTTTCCGGACTCGATTCCTGTATCCTGCCAGGGCACGTCTGAAGAGTTTGAAGATCTGATTCCTGTATCCAGCCAGGGCGTATCTGTTGACGACTATTTTTCCGGACTCGATTCCTGTATCCTGCCAGGGCACGTCTGAAGAGTTTGAAGATCCGATTCCTGTATCCTGCCAGGGTGTATCTGTTGACGACTATTTTTCGGACTCGATTCCTGTATCCTGCCAGGGCACGTCTGAAGAGTTTGAAGATCTGATTCTTGTATCCTGCCAGGGTGTATCTGTTGACGACTATTTTCCGGACTCGATTCCTGTATCCTGCCAGAGCACGTCTGAAGAGTTTGAAGATCCGATTCCTGTATCCTGCCAGGGTGTATCTGTTGACGACTATTTTCCGGACTCGATTCCTGTATCCTGCCAGGGCACGTCTGAAGAGTTTGAAGATCCGATTCCTGTATCCTGCCAGGGTGTATCTGTTGACGACTATTTTCCGGACTCGATTCCTGTATCCTGCCAGGGCACGTCTGAAGAGTTTGAAGATCCGATTCCTGTATCCTTCCAGGGTGTATCTATTGACGACTATTTTCCGGACTCGATTCTTGTATCCTGCCAGGGCACGTCTGAAGAGTTTGAAGATCTGATTCCTGTATCCAGCCAGGGCGTATCTGTTGACGACTATTTTTCCGGACTCGATTCCTGTATCCTGCCAGGGCACGTCTGAAGAGTTTGAAGATCCGATTCCTGTATCCAGCCAGGGCATTTCTGTTGACGACTATTTTTCTGGACTCGATTCCTGTATCCTGCCAGGGCACGTCTGAAGAGTTTGAAGATTCGATTCTTGTATCCAGCCAGGGCACATCTACATAAAGAGTTTGAAGATCGACACCGGTAACAGGCCAGGTAATTATCTTTCTTTCTCAGGTACGCAAGTTCTCGCTAAGGAATCTCTTACGCGATCAACACCTAAGTGGCATCTATAAGCCCATCCTCCCATTACAGTTCCAAATGGCACCTATAAGCCCATTCCCGCCAAGGTTCTGTCACACCTCCAGATGGCATCTATAAGCCCATCCTCCTACACATCATCTCTCCAAATGGCATCTGTAAGCCCATTCCCGCCATCACACCGAAGATACTCTACTATGTAAGTGCAAATTTCTGGGCACTCTAGTGTTCAATCATCTTCCACCTTTGGATCACGAAAGGCACGCAAGCCAATCTACATCCTCAGGTCTAAGAAGATTGAACAGGGGCAACTGTTGTACCCCAAAATTTGCCCTCCCATATCCTTCAAAGTTTTGGCAAGCATGTACTCAAGATCCCTCAAGGGTTGCACAGTCAACCATCCTCCTAAGCCAGTCAAATTAGGGTTTTGGTTCTTGCAAGGAAGTTGAGGTTTTCAAGGGCTCAATCAAGTCCCATATGCTCATATACATTGTCAAGCACCTACATGCCAAGTTTCAAGGCTCACAAGGTCAAGTTGCACAGTCAAAAACCCTAATTGCTTCACAGTCAACTACAGGGGCAAAATGGTCATTTGGCAGTCAAAAGTCAAAAAATTTGGTCAACATCTTATTTTGAAGCCACAATCATCATTTGGTCAAATCTTGACCATGATTTCACAAGAATGGCTCAAAAATCATCAAGATGCAAAAGTTTCTATTTTTGGACAGCTGAAAAGTCAACTGTAACTTGACCAAGGAATAACTTTTTCATGGATCATCAGAAAAATCCCATCCAATGCTCATTTTGAAGGGGATGGCATTTCCTACAACTCATCTTCACACTCCAAGTCCAAGAAATTCTCTCACAAAAAGTTATCAATTTCAACATTATAGGTCATTTTCAAAAGTCAACAAAAAGGCTCTTTAAGTCAAAGACCATAACTTGATATTGGTAAATCAAAATTACATGGGACCAAAGACATTGATTAGAGGACTTCAAGACCTTTCCAAAATGTCCAAGAACATGTTCATATGATCAAAATTGAGCAAGATATGCATTGGAGAAGTTGGGAAATTTTTGTGAAATGGCCAAAGTCAATTATCCTTGAAATTTCATTTTTGACAAAAGGGGCCCACTTTTTCCACTTGTTTCAGCTTGGCCATGCCTCCCAAGTGTCCCACAATTTATTTCAAGATTAAAAATTAATTTTCCCATTTTTATTTAATTTTATTTGATTTAATTCATTTTAAATCTTTAAAATTCAAATGAAAATTAAGAAAATTAATTAAGGGATATATTTTGTGTTGAATTGCTTTGATACACCATCATTCACCTTCCAAATTCGTGCAAGGCCTATTCCAAGCAAGAAATTCAAGTTTTGACACAAAAGGCAAGTTGTTTCAATGTTGGTTATGGAGGAAATCAAGAACATAATTGCAAGGCTTCAATGACCATTATTTGGATTGATACACATTACATAACATATATGCAAGAATTCCATATGCAATACACGACCTAGAGAGCCCCATACAGCATAAGCCATTTCCAAATTTTGAAGAGAAAAATCACAAACTGTAAAACCTAGTTGCAGTACAATTCAAGCTTCCATTTCTATCCAAATACACTCCTTGCATTGCCAGGGATGATTTGCAATCATTAACAAGCCAAATCACTCAAGGAATCACTCATCACGCCTCCACGGTTTGTTCAAAACTTTGAGAAACTGAATTCCATTTTTACGCATCCTTGATTCATTTTGAATATTGCTATACATTGCTGACGTTATTACCAAACTTTCTGTATGTTTTAATTTCATTATAAGGCTGTAAAACGCAAATCACCATGGGAGATATTTAGGTTTTCCAAAGCTTTCAAATTGGGGTTTCTCACATACAGAAAAATTGGCCCTCAGGACACCCATGGTTGAATTGAGAGGGACAAGACGAATCGAATGCACACCTCGCGCCTAATTTATGCTTCATGAGCGTCTAATCGCTATTTCCATAATACTTGTATTTTGTGGGGGTTTAAAACCCCCGCTATATGTTTGATGTTTGCAGGAAAAGCTTGAAGATGACTGCGTGGCAGCAAGGCATAGGTGCATTCAAATCCTGCGCGCGCCTTTTTTGTTTTTTCTAGCATATAAACGCGTTTTTGTATATTATATTTCTTTTCCATTATATTAACAAACACACGCAGATGGTGGAGTGGTGGTGAACGTGTCATGCAATCTCTGGGACCTGGGTTCAATTCCCAGGTCCCCTATAATTTCCATATTATTTTTTCAATTGCTTTCATGTGCAGATTCTCAAAAGAGGAACATTATAAACCTCATATCCCAACGTGCCAAGTGTCCATGGATGCAGATCTAAAGGTCCAGAAGGCTAGCACACCATACTCTGGAGTCAAGCATGCTGCAGGCAACCAAGGGAAGTCAAACGTGGCTTGCTCAAATGGGCCACAGTTTCAACAACGCACCCCCATTCCTGGCCCAATACCCCCTCCATTTGGTGTATTCTTTTCTTTTCATTTTTTATTTTCCAATTTAATTTCTAACCTTTTTATTTTATTATTATTAACAAATTAACCAATTAACACATTTTCATAAAAAATCAAAAAAATAGAATTAACATTATTATTATTATTATTATTTTATTTTGTAAATAAACATTAACTAAAATAGTTTAATTAGGCAATTTTAATTCCTTTTCTTAAATAATTAAAATAGATCTAGAATTAGGTAAAATTAACTTTTAATTTTATTTCATTTCTTTTATTTCATAAAAACATAAAAACAAAAAATATTTTCTCTTAATAAATTAATTAATTAGCTTAATTATTAGTTATTAATTGCATTTTATTCCATAAAGCCAAAAAAATCAATTTTTCTTTTTTCAAAAAAAAAAGGGTCAACACCCTTAGAACATTCCAATTTAATTTTTATTCGCGCACAGTCTATTATTATGTAATTGCTTCCAAGACATGTAATAGTAATTAGGATTTTTACTGTTTTTATTTACTTTCCGTACTTATTTACCAAAAACGGGTCTTTGTAATTTTTGGTGATGTATAGACCCGCGCCTTGTAATAGCGTAGGATTTATGTTTTCGCAATTTACTTTCTGCACCCCTTAACTGTTAAATGCATGAAAGAATGTATGGTAAATAAAAACAACTCGTAGCTCACTAATTACCAAGACAAACATTAACTGAATACAACACACAAAGCACACACCACTCTTAGGGTACGCTTCACTCGTTGCCTCGAAAAGTGGTCATCAAGTATAGGACGTTTTAGAGGTCACCCTTAGTCTAAAGATCCAGTTGCCTCGAAACAGTTGCCTCGAAACGGTTGCCTCGGATTAAAAAGGATCTAGGATGTAAGGGTAACTTCTAAGGTGTCCTACTGTTGCTTCGGTGACCACACTGTCCCTCAATCAAATTGACCCGAACACCTCCAACGGTGGTGCTACCTACCTCTCAATGGTGGGATGGCACTACCTAAAGGACACTTACACAGCTTAATTCCTTATGGTAGGTAGATGACTCATGGATACTTGCTCTTTTCAAAAACAAACAAAAATACTTTTCACACCTTACACTTTCAAAAGCTTTCAAAACAAAATTTTCAAACACTCTTGAGGATAGATACAAGAGTTATTCAGAAATCTTTCAAAGAAACATTTTCAAACCCACTCACATTTTGAAAAGCAAACATTTTGAAAACATAAGAGCAAGTATCTAAGAGCCCATGGATAACCATGGATAGAAAGGGTGCTAGCACCTTCCCTTTCTATAAATCTACCTCCCGAACCGAGAAACAATCTCATAAGGAATTTTGTTGTGCTTTTGTCCTTTCCATGTTGGAGAAAATAAAAGATGGTGGCGACTCTTGCTTCCGCGAAATTTCGCGAAACCAGCTTTAAACAGTCAGTTCTCATTCCCACCGATCACACATTTAATCACAAAAAAGGACAAAAAAATTCAATTCTTTTCTTAAAAGGGTCAAAACCCTTAGGACGTTCCCGATTTAATTCTTTTGCGCACATTTATTTTATTTTGATTATTTATGTAACTGTCTCCAGCTATGTAATAGTTAATTAGGAATTTTACCGCTTTATTTAAATTTCTCGCACTTTATTTTACAAAACGGGTCTTTGTTTTTTTTGGCGATGTATAGACCCGCGCCTTGTAATAGTTAGAATTTACATTTCAGCAATTTACTTTCCGCACCCCTAACTGTTAACAATGCATGAAAGAATGTATGTAAATAAAACCAATCCGTAGCTCACAAATAACATGTACAAAAACATTAACTGAAAAACAACACACAAAGCACATGCCACTCTTAGGGTACGCCTCACCGGTTGCCTCGAACGTGGTCATTGAGTATAGGGTGTTTTAGAGGTCGCCCTCTTGTCTAAAGATCCAAGTTGCCTCGAAACGGTTGCCTCGGATAAAAAAGGATCTAGGACATTAGGGTTACTTCTAAGATGTCCTACCATTGCTTCGGTGACCACATTGTCCCGATAATCGAATTGACCCGAACACCTCTAACGATGGTGCTACCTACCTCTCAATGGTGGGATAGCACTATCTAAAGGACTCTTACACAGCTTAATTCCTTAGAGTAGGTAGATTCTCTTAAGTACTTGCTCTTTTCAAACAAACAAAAACAACTTTTCGCACCTACACTCTCAAAAGTTTTCAAACAAATTTTTCATACACTCTTGAGGACAGATACAAGAGTCACTTAGAAATCTTTCAAACGAAACTTTTTTCAAAACCCACTCACACTTGAAAAGCAAACAATTTTTGAAAACATAAGAGCAAGTGCCTAAGAGCCCATGGATAACCATGGATAGAAAGGGTGCTAACACCTTCCCTTTCTATAAATCTACCTCCCGAACCGAGAAACATTCTCGAATAAGGAATTTTGCTGTGCTTTTGTCCTTTCCATGTTAGAGAACATAAAAGACGGTGCGACTCTTGCTTACTGCGACATTTCGCGAAACCAGTTAAAAAACAGTCAGTTCTATTTCCACCGGTCACATACAGCATTCGCTCCATGCTGGGGCATGGGAGCGGTCACAACATTGGGTCTTTCAGGCGCCTCAAACTGTATTTCTTTAGCATCAATAAGGTCTTGAACCTTATTCCTCAGAGCCTAGCAATCGTCTGTGGTATGCCCCGGGCTATCAGAGTGATAAGCGCAACGGGCGTTGGGGTTGTACTTTGGAGAAGTTGTGTTCACTACCTTCGGAGCTTCTTTGACAGTTACCAGATTGGTTAACAGTAGTTGCGGCAAAATCTGAGACAGGGTCATGCTGAGCCGAGTGTACTTCCTTTTGGGTCTCTCACCCCTTGGTTGGTTATACTGCTGAGGAGCCGCAGCAGGCTTTGAAATTACCAGCGCGTTGACAGCTTGGTGGCGTTCTGGTTTAATTTGTCTTCTGGGACCATAAACAGCATTGGCTTCCTTTTTGAAGGGCTTCTTTTCAGTACTTGCGGAGGCACCCTTCTGTATCTTCCCCGACTTGATGCCAGCTTCTATCCTCTCACCGGTTAAGATCAGGTCTGTGAACCCAGCATAAGAATTACCAATCAGATGGTTGAAGAATGGACCAGACAGGGTCCCTAGGAACATGTCCACAAGTTCACGGTCAGTTAGCGGTGGCTGCACTCTACCAGCCAGGTCTCTCCATTTTTGTGCATACTCCTTGAATCCTTCGCCCGTCCCTAGTGACATACCCTGGAGTTGAGTACGCGTGGGAGCGAGGTCAGAATTGTACTGATACTGTCTATAAAATGTAGTAGCCAAGTCCTCCCAATTTCGGATACTGGCTCCATCCAGCTGATAGAACCACTCGAGTTGAGCCCCTGAAAGGCTATCCTGAAAGAAATGGATCCACAGGTTCTTGTCTGCAGTGTAAGGTTGGATCTTCCTTACATATGATCTGAGATGCATCTTCGGGCAGGATAGCCCGTCATACCTTGCAAAGATTGGCACTTTGAACTTCGGGGGGATCACAATTCCAACAACTAATCCCAAATCTTTGAAATCTAAGCCGGTAACTCTCTGCAGCTCCATAGCTGCCAGCCTGTCTTCCAAACCTTTGTACTTATCATCGGCGGGCGGGTATTGTTGCTCAGAGTAGTCTTCGTCTTCTTCAGCCTCTCCTTCTTCAGCTTCGGATTCGGAAGGTACCGCAGCCGCATTCCCTTTACTGGTTCCCTCTTCAAAAGTATGGGGGAAATTCAAGAACTCTTCTGGCTTCACCCTCAAACCTTCTTTCTAGGGTAGCCACCCCGATTCTTTTCTTCTTCTTTTTCACTTGCTCTTTGTTCCCCAGCAGGGCCTTTAGATCCTCCTGACCCTTAGCCAAGGTCATCAGGAGATATTGAAACTGTGAGTTCTGAGACTGCAAGTCCTTAACCGTCTGTTCGAGATCCATCTTACTGAAATAAACAGTAGAAAGATAAGGAAACCTGGTGTGGAGACCTGCTTATGCGCATGATGAATGATATGCTTATGTATGCAACGCATTCAAGGATTTAGCAAATTCAAAATTGTTGCAAACAAAAAGAACGCACGTCATATTAATAAGAAGAAATTTGTCAGCACATAAATGCCCCATGGGCCAAATATTACAAAAAACTTCTCAAGGTAAAAAGACGTTGCGCATCCTTTTTGGTGCGATGTAGGTGTTGAGGGTCTCTTCCTCATGGATTCGGCAGGTAAGCTCCAAAACCTTCTTCTCACTGGCGTAGAAACTGGCTTCAAAAGTGTTCCGTTCCTCCTTGAGTTGGATCCAACTCTTCTGCATCTCCTCCCACGATGTAGGCATGTCAGGATACAGGATGGTGTAGGGAACCTCTCCTTCCTTAATGGGCTCTTTAATCACAGGGAGAACATGAGGGTAAGGCATCATTAGACTCTGGGCTCGGGTTCGTACCCACTTGAGATAAGGCTCAAGAGGGATGGAGTTCTTGTGCCCTAGTGTCTTGCTGTCTACCTTGTTAGGCATCCTCCAAGCTCTGATGAATCTTTGGCGAAGTCCTTGCGCATCGTTGTCAAAGTCAAAAACTAGGTCAGGAATCAACATGTCATGAGGGCCATCCCTCCGTGCATATCCAAATTGTCTCAAAGCTAGACAAGGGTTGTAGGTAATGCCTCCTCTAATGCCAAGCAATGGGACATTAGGGAACTCTCCACAATGATCAACGATGATGACATTTTCTCTGGACCGAGAGCACCAATGTACATCAGAGTGAGTGAGGGTCATCAACCGTTGTGACCACCTTAAGCCTTGGTCATTCTTCAAAACAGATTGTGGAAGGTGCGAAATAAACCACCTTGCAAGGAGAGGAGTACAGCACATGAGAACACCCCTCTTTCTCATTGTTCGTGTGTAAAATGAGTGAAGAATGTCCCCAAGCAATATTGGTATTAGATTCCTGGATAAGAAGATTTTGACGGCGTTGACGTCTACAAGCTGGTCAGGATTTGGGAACAAGACCAACCTATAAATGAGGAGTGCCACAATTTCTTCAAAGGCTTGTAGATCCAATGAGTTCCAACATTCTTGTGCTTTCTCAAACAAGAATCTTGCCAAGAAGCCTTTGACACCGCTTCTAGTTTCCCAATGCCCCTTGATGTCAGATGGTTGCAAGTGTAGTGCTTGAGCAACATCTTCAGGCTTTGGTTCTTTTTCCGTACCGTTGTAGGGTAGTTGATTAAGAATAGGAATTCTCAGGAGTTGAGAAAATTCCTCCAAAGTTGGCACCAATTGATAGTCGGAGAAAGTGAAACAGTGGTGAAGGGGGTCAAAGAACTGGAACAACACCTTTACCATGTCCTCTTCATTGCTGGTGTTGACTAGGCTGAGCAGTCTACCATGTCTTTCACTGAAGGGAGAGCTTTCCGGAATTCTTGATGTGAGCTCCTTGAGTTGAGGAGGGATTCTCACAAGGTTGACTTGGATAGTTTTCCTGCGAAGAATTTCCATGACCTACAAAACAAGAACAAAGATGAAGATCTAAACCCTTGAAATGGTTAGTGAATGCATATGATGCTTTATGATGTTCATGATGTATGCACAAACATATGTACAAGCATTTCACACCAAACCCTAGTTTCAGAATTGCATGAGGTTTCATAGGTAAGTACCCTCTTGAGTGTAGTTGGCTTAAAAACCTGTCCTATAAATAGTAACTGGGTTCTAAGGAGCTCAATATCATTGGATTGTTTTCCATGTTCATTGTTTTGGTTTAGCCACTTAACTAGCAACCAAAATATTCCAAGAAAACAACCCTCAATGAGTGTAGTATCGAGTATCTACCAACCTTGTACAGCTTGCTTGAAGTTCAGGGATGCTTCTCCAATGTTTGGTGTGCTTTGAATCTTGCTATATCAAGCTACTTAAGTCAACCTGCAAGAGAGAAAAGTGAAAATGGCAAATGATGTTAGGGATGTTACAGTTCGTGTCCAATGCTTGGGATAGTTTGTATAGGTGGTAGGGAGTGTGTTTGAACTGGTTTTGGCCAAGGCGCACGAAAGGATTGAGTTGTGGACCTCAATCTGCAGCAGGTGCCCTGTTTTGCCACAAAACTGTGTTTTTATGAATGAGAAGGTTTGAACTCTGATTGATTCGTGCTTTAGGTTAGTTGGATCAAGGGAAAAGTGTTTGCAAAGTTTGTTTTGGCTAGTTGTTGCAGCAATGTGAGTTGGTGTTGTGTTTGCAAAGTTGCTTCTATCTTAAGTCAAAAATGCCAAGTTGGTTTACAAGCTTATGCAGGCCCCCTAAACATGTTGCAAAGTTAGTCTTGATCAGTGGGATTAGTTCAATAACTTGTGCCTCAGAGATTTGCATTGTACTTCTTGGATTTGTGTTTGACATAAAGTCATGCTTTACAAGAATGGATAACTTGCTTTTTCCAAATATGGCTTGATTCTTTGTGTAATGACCAAATGCACAAAATAATGCTAGAACACAATGGATTGGCATTTAATTATTGAGTGTAAATGAGATTAGAGGCCTGTAACTAGCTTGTGCAAGCTGATTTCAAAAATGCAAAGTGTATGAACATGTAAATGGCTCATGAACAAAGTGACTTTTGCCCATATTGACAAATTCGATTCTCCCTAACCACAAGGGTGTTTAAGAAGTTATTGGACAATTTGGAAAGCTTGGAATGTGTACTATAATCCATCTTTGTAATGCAAGTTGAAATTCCAAGTGGAAGCATGTGAAAAGTGGCCATGAAGTTGGGCAAAAATTCTGCCTAAAATAGGTCAAAAAATTTCTAAGTTAAGAATGTTTTGCACCCCTATTCCAAAAATCATAACTTGAGCTACAAGCTTCTTTTGAGGAAACTTTGTGAATAAAAGTTGTAGATTTTGCAATTGACTACAACTTTCATGTTTTGAGTTTTGTTTGAATCCAAATGTATCTTGATGAAAATATGGGACAAAGTTGGGAAAAAATTAGGAATTTTCATAACTTAGAAAATTTCTAAGTTATGAAAATTCTTCATTTTAAACCCTAATTTGTAGTTTTTGATTTCTTGATGAACAAGTTTCATAATTTGACATGTCTTGATTAAAAATGAATCTTGGCACTTGATTTTGACCAAAAAGTCAAAGTTTGACTTTTCAGTATACAGTCAAATTTGGGTCAGTTGACTGGAAAATTCATCTGTCAAACTTGTGCATTTGGGATCTTTTGAATTTGTTGAGAATTTCAAGACAATGCCATTGAGTCCTTGAGTCCATATGTGAGCTTGGTTTACCATTGGCTAGGTCAAACAGTCAAAAATTGCCTTTGTGTAGTCAAAACCCTAAAAATGACCATTTTTCCCTTTTGGTGATCTGATCAAATTTCTTGTGGAATTGTGATCCAAACTTGATCAAATAGTCCATATGAGTTCATAATGTTGATGAGGGTCAAAAATCATGAGGTTTGACTGTCAATTGACCACAGTTGACTTTTTCCCCAATACAACTGATTTCTAGATCAACTGTCCAATTGACTGGGCAAAGATTGGAATCAAGGCTTGAAACTTGGTATGGATAAACTTGTGAGTTCAACATGAAGCATGAAAGTCACTTTGGGCCTTTTAGGTCAAAACATCTTTGTGCAAACCCAAACCCTAATTTGGGCCAACAATGCAAGGAGGAGTCTCGAGCAGAGCAAACCCTAACTTGATCTTGAGCTCCAAGGGTCTTGTGATGAGAAAATGTTGAGGAAATGGGAGGGAAAATTTCGGGGTACAACACGAATCAATCTTCAAGTTCCAAGTTCTGGGCGCTTGCTTCAATTTATACAATGCTTTGTGTAATTTGAACACCATCCCTTCCTGATTCTTTTTCTCAAATCCAGGAGGTTGTGAAACATACACCTCTTCTTGTAAAAGACCATTCAGAAATGCAGATTTTACATCTAAATGCATCAGAGGCCAATTCCTATTAGCAGCTATTATAATCACTAGTCTGATTGTTTCATGTCTCGCTACAGGTGCAAACACTTCAAAGTATTCCAGCCCAAGCTTCTGTAATAAGTCTCTTGCTACTAATCTCGCTTTGTGTTTTCCAATTGATCCATCTGGCTTTAGATTCTTGTGATACGGTGGCCAGAACCGGGACGTGTTTCCCTTTTTAAGGAATTTGCTGGTTTGCGTTTTGCGTTTGTGTTCGCAAAATGTCGCGGTAAGCAAGAGTCGCCACCGACTTTTATTTTATCCAACAAGGAAAGGAAAAAAGCACAGAAAAATTTCTTTTTCGAGATATTTCTAAGTACGAGGGTAGATTATAGAAAGGGAAGGTATTAGCACCCTTTCTATCTGTAGTGATCTACAGGCTCTTAGGTACTTGCTCATCATTTTCAAAAGTGTTTTCTTTGTGTTTGCGTGATTTGAAAATCTTTTGTTTTGACTTCGATTTAACTCTTGCTTCTGTCTTCAAGAGTGTAATGAAGTGTTTTTTTTTAAAACTTCGTTTGTAAAGGAGTGTAAGTGTGAAAAGTTTGTTTTGTTTGAGCAAGTACTTAAGAGCTAATCTACCTACTCGAAAAAAGAATCGTTCTATGCTTGTTTCCTTTAGACAACGCTATCCCACTATTAGTGAGTAGGTAGCATCATCGTTGGAGTTTTGAGGGTCAATTCGAAAGGGACGTACGGTCACTAAAGCAAGGTTAGGATGTCTTAGTAATAACCCTAATGTCTTAGATCAATTATTCGAGGCAACAGTATCCGAGCCAACAATTATGAGGCAACTTTTCCGAAGCAAATTTTCCGAATCGGGACTTTGATCTTTATTTAGAAAAAAGGACGACCACTAAAGCATCCTATACTCAATGTCCGTTTACCGAAGGCAACTAAGTGGGAGTGTACCCTAGGAGTTCGCATGTGCGAGTGATTCAATTTCAGATTATTTATCTTTGCACATTTTAGGGTTATCTAACTGTTTAAAAATTTTACATACATTCTTGTCATGCATCCTAATATCATACATCTAACAGTTTAATATTTTGCAGAAATTAAAGTGAGGAAATTAAACTACGCTATTACAAGGCTTCGAGTATTTACATAGCCAAAAACAAACCCTTTAAAAAGAATAAATCGATAAATGAAAAGTAAAAGTCCTAATTAAACTATTACAAATTGTAGGCAGTTACATCAATATGATAAATAATAAAAATAAAGTGCGCGAGAAAAATTAAGATCGGGAAGAAATTAGAGTTTTGACCCTTCTAACCTAATCAAAAGAAAAATGTTTTTTTGTTATTTTTAATATTTTTTAAAGAAAAGAATTTAGGTTTTAAAATTAAATATACAAATTAATTAGTGATTAAATTTATTAATAAAAATAATTACATGACCTATTTTTTATGTTTTGGTTATTTTTAGGAAAAAGAAAATATAATTAAATTAGAAATAAAAACCTATTTGTTCTAATTAATTTTAATTGTTTACA
The DNA here is from genome assembly GCA_948472305.1 of Vicia faba. Classification (NCBI taxonomy): domain Eukaryota; kingdom Viridiplantae; phylum Streptophyta; class Magnoliopsida; order Fabales; family Fabaceae; genus Vicia; species Vicia faba. The sequence continues at coordinate 277,436,299 of OX451738.1, read as the reverse complement.
AAAAGAATTAAAATTACCTAAAATTAATAACCTAATTTAATTAATTTAATTTTTTTGATAAAAAATAAAATCTAACCTAATTTGTGAAAAGTATTTATTTTTATGATTTTTTTGATAAAAAGAAAATTAATTAATTGGTTATTAAAATAAATAATTAAATAAAACAATTAAAAAAAAGTAGAGTAAGAGATATGGGCCTGAAAAGGATTTCTGGGGGTGCAAACAACAAGCTTTTGGCCCAAAGATTTGATCCATTATTGACTTCTTGAATTCAGTGCATTGCGTTGACTAGGCTCCATGGTGTTCTCCCCTTGATGGCCTTTGGATTTGGCCATCTGGCCACTTGGCATACCGGATCTTGAGGGAGTATGATAGGTCTGGGACTTATGTACACATACGATTGCCTGAAAGAAAAATACAAGAAGAAAGTGGGTGACATAGGACTCGAACCCAGACCCCAAGGCAATTTCCAACGCTTGGCAACCAGCTGAGCTATTTGTTCTTGTTGTACATAAATAGGCAGTAATAATAATATACAGAAAAAAGAATTAATGGATAAATTAAAAAAATGCGTGCCAGAAGTTTGAACAAGCCAATGGAAAGGTGACACGCAAGTCATCCCTGACCTCGTTCCGTTGGTAAAAGTTCCAAACTTTTACCTACGAACGTTTGTCCGTTGCTATAACCCCTGTAAATCTCAAAACTCAAGACAAGCTGTTGTACCCCAAAATTTGCCCTCCCATATCCTTCAAGATTTGCAAAGAGCATGCTTCAAAATATCCCAAGGGTTGCACAGTTCAAGGGCCTCCTAACAGTCAAAAACTAGGGTTTTGGTTCTGTCAAAGAAATTGAAGTTTCCAAGGGTCCAAACAAGTCCCACATGCCTATAAACATTGTCAAGCATCCTCATGCCAAGTTTCAAGGCTTACAGCACAAAATTTCCCAGTCAAAAACCCTAATTGCTCGACAGTCAACTGTAGGGGCAAAATGGTCATTTGACAGTCAAAAGTTCAAAGTTTTGATCAACATCTTATTTTGAAGCCACAAACATCAGTTGATCAATTCTTGATCATGATTTTCAAGGTATGGCTCAAAAAGTCTCAAGATGCAAAAGTTTCCATATTTGGACAGTTGAAAAAGTCAACTGTAACTTGACCAAGGCATAACTTCCACATGGTTTATCAGAAAAATTCCATACAAATCTCATTTTGAAGAGAATGACATTTCCTACAACTCCTATTCACACTTTAAGTCCAAGAAATGCTCTCACAAAAAGTTATCAATCTCAACATTATAGGTCATTTTCAAAAGTCAACAAAAAGGGACTTTAAGTCAAAGACCATAACTTGAGATTGGTAAATCAAAATGACATGGGACCAAAGGCATTGGTTAGAGTACTTCAAGACCGCTCCAAAATGTCTAAGAACATGATCAAAGCTTAAAAATTGAGCAAGATATGCCTTGTGGAAGTTGGGAAATTTTTGGGAATTTTGAAAAGTCAACTTTGCTTCAAATGCCTCAAAATTGCTAATGGGCCTCATTTTCTTCCAAGAATCATTATCCAAAAGTTATGAACGACCCATTGACCCAAAGGGGAGTTATTTCATCATTTTTTATTAATTATTTGAATTTTTAATGTTATTAATTCATTTAATTAAGATTAAATATGAAAAAATACTCAAGCATGCATTTTAAATCTTTTTATGCAGCTAATAGGTCTATCATAACCTCAAGATTTCGTGCATACTCAATATGGAAAGAATTGGCAATGATTGGCATGATCTTCACATGAAAAAGATTGGAAAAGATACCATTAAAAATCAAATATTTGATACATCAATGCAAAGGTTTCTTGGCTTGAATCTTTACCCTAATTCATTCCTCATATAAACACAAACCTAAACCTAATGCAAGGGACATTGGCGCCTTTTTTTTATTATTCCACTAACGCGTGTTTTTTCTCTTTTATTGATCATAGCTCATCAAATAAACAAAGCAACACACTTGGCCTGTTGGTGGTTGCGTTGTCACACAAGCATTGGGACTTGGGTTCGATTCCCAGGTCCCCTCCCTTTCTCAATATATTTTGTTTTAACTTGATCCCATGCAGTGCACGCCCAGAATTCCACCATGCATCCAGCGCTGAAGCTTGCCACGCGTCTCAGGAGATTCATCTAATGGTCAGATCACTTAGTCCACCGTGCATCCTCAGTCAACCATGTGCATACAAGCCAGAGAAGTTAACATGGCCAAGCTTCAAATGGGCCCAATTCCTGCTGATTTTACCTCCAAATTGGGGTCAACACCCCCCATTGGTTTGCATTTCATTTTCTTTCTCTTTATCTTTCCTATTTATTTGTTTTATTTATTTTATTTAATTCATCAAAATTAATTTTCATAAAATATAAAAAAAATCAGGAAGTCACAAAATAAAAATATATTTTATTTAATGTTATTTTGTAAATAAATATAATAATTAATTTAGTTCTAATTCTAGGTTTTAACTTTAATATTTTTTGTAATAAACTAAAAAAATGTAGAATTAGGGTTTTAAATACTTTTTTATCTTTTTCTTTTCTTTTACCATTATTAATAATTAATTATTTAGTTTGTAAATAAATTTGCCATTAAATAATTAGGTTAAAACTAGGTTAAATTTAAACATTTTTTTATATTAAAAATAGTTTAGAATTAGGGTTTTAATTTCATTTAATTTTTTTTACTAAAATCCATAAATACAAAAAAACTCAAAAATAATTTCCTTTTCTCATTTAACTTAATTAATTCATTAATTCTAATTTAATTTCCTTAAAAGGGTCCAACGCCCTCGCATTCCCGACTTTACTTCTTCTCGCATTTTATTTTTATTTCTTTTTGTGAATATAATGTATTTATCCCAAAGCCGTGTAATAGATTAATTAGACATTTACCTTTCCGCATTTTATTTCAAATCGGGTCTTGGATTAATTTGGCGATGTAGACCCGCGCCTTTGTAATAGCGTAGGACCTTTTAATTCCGCATCTTTTTAACTGTTAATAACTTGCATGAAAGAATGAATGCCAAAAATAAAAATAACGCGTAGATCACCAATGCATGACAAGACAAAAATATATGAAAACGACACACAAATCACACACCACCCCTAGGGTACGTCTCACTGTTGCATTGCCTCTCGAAAAGTGGTCGTCGAGTAGAGGATGTTTTAGTAAGTCCTCATGTCCATGAACATGGCATGAGGGTAGCTTCTAAGGTGTCTTCCTATTGCTCTGGTGACCACACTGTCCCGAACCCTCGAATTGACCCGAACACCTCCAATGGTGGTGCTACCTACCTCTCAATGGTGGGATGGCACTACTTCAAGGACATTTACACAGACGAATTCCTTAGGGTAGGTAGAGAACTCGTAGATACTTGCTCTAATTTCAAAACAAATCAAAAACTCTTTTCACACCGACACTTTTCAAAAAGATTTCAAAACAAATTTTCAAACACTCTTGAGGACTGATACAAGAGTCAAACTGAAATTTCCAAAGAAACTTTTAAAACCCACAGTTGAAAAGCAAACAAACAATTTTGAAAACATAAATGAGCAAGTATTTAAGAGCCCATGGATAACAATGGATAGAAAGGGTGCTAACACCTTCCCTTTCTATAAATCTACCTCCCGAACCGAGAGCAATCTCTATAAGGAATTTTTCTGTGCTTTTGTCCTTTCCATTTGGAGAAAATAAAAGACGGTGGCGACTCTTGCTTCCGTGACATTTCGCGAACCAGCGTTAAACAGTCAGTTCCAGATCCACCGATCACAGAACTGGCGACTCTGCTGGGGACTCTTTTAAAGTGAGGTGTACCTTAGGACTAAGATCACTGTGTTTTCAATTGCCTTGACTTGTTTGCTTTAAATTGTGGGACTGTCTTGGGAGTTCTATAGATCCTAACCCGGATCTGGGGGATACCTTCTTAGAAAGTAGCAACAAGGTTGTGAGGGAACTGTGCGGGGTATACCGACATGGTTGAAACAGTCTGCTACGTTGATGTGGCACTTTGGTGTGTACCGGTAACCCTTGAGTTCAGTCAAGGAGAGTACGGGGCCTCCATGTGGTGTCGTGAAGCATCAACTGACCTTAGGAACCTTAATTGAACTATCTTGGCCTCTTTAGGGTAGTGAGATAACTGACTTTGGTGCAATCCGAGGTTGGTTGATACTCGATACTACACTCAATTGAGGGTTGCTTTCATGGAATATTTCGGTCGCCAGTTCAGTGGCTAAATCGAAACGATGAACAATGAAAGCAATCCAGTGATATTGGGACCCTTAGAACCCGGTTACTTCTAATAGGACAGGTTGAGCCCACCAACTTCAAGAGGGTAATACCCAGACCCCATGCTGTCCTAAACTCTAAGGGCTTGTCTTGTGTGACTTGTGTGCCTTACATGTTTGCCTTTGTAAATATTTGTGGTGTGTTTAATCATAGCATCATGACATCATCCAGCATCATATGCATTGACTAACCATTTCAGGGGTTCGAATCTTCATCTTTGTTCTTGTTTTGTAGGACATGGAAATTGTTCGCAGAAAGACAATTCAAATCAGCCTTGTAAGGATCCCTCCTCAGCTTAAGGAGCTTATATCCAGGATTCCCGAGAGCTCTTCATTCAGTGAAAGACATGGAAGACTCATCAGCTTGGTCAATACCAACATTGAGGAAGATATGATAAAGGTCCTGTTCCAGTTCTTTGACCCTCTGCATCACTGTTTCACTTTCCTGGATTATCAACTGGTACCTACATTGGAAGAGTTCTCCCGGCTTCTAAAGATCCCTATCCTTGATCAACTACCCTACAACGGTACGGAAAAGGAACCCAAGCTTGAAGAGATTTCTAAATCCTTACACCTACAACCATCTGACCTCAAGGGACATTGGGAGGTTAGAAGTGGAATCAAAGGGTTCTTAGACAGGTTTCTGTTTGAAAAGGCCCAGGAATGTTGGAACTCCCTTGACTTACAAGCTTTTGAAGAAGTTGTGGCCCTCCTTGTCTATGGTTTGGTGTTGTTCCCTAACCCAGATCAGCTTATAGATATCAGTGTTGTCCAGATCTTCATGTCCAGGAATCCTATACCTACGTTGCTGGGGGACATCCTTCACTCATGTTACACTCGAACCATGAGAAAATGAGGTGTCCTTATGTGCTGCACTCCCCTCCTGGGAAGGTGGTTTATTTCGCACCTTCCACAATCAGTTTTGAAGAACGAGCGGGGTTTGAGATGGTCCCAACGGTTGATGACTCTTACACATGCAGATATACATTGGTGTACTCGGTCCAGAGAGGATGTCACTATCATTGATCGTTGCGGGGAGTATCCTAATGTTCCTTTACTTGGAATCAGAGGAGGTATTACTTACAACCCATGCCTGGCTTGGAGACAGTTTGGTTATACCCGGAGGGATGGCCCTCATGACATGTTAATTCCTGACATAGTTTTTGACTTCGACAACGATGCACAAGGACTTCGCCAGAGATTTATCAGAGCTTGGAGGATGCCCAGTAAGATAGACAGCAAGACACTGGGGCACAAGAATTCCATCCCATTGGAACCTTATCTCAAGTGGGTACGAGCCCGCTCCCAGAAGTTAATAATGCCTTATCCTCATGTGCTCCCTGTGATCAAAGAGCCAGTCTTGGAAGGAGAGGTGTCCTACACCATTCAACATCCTGACATGCCCACGTCCTAGGAAGAGATGCGGAAGAGCTGGATCCAGCTTAAGGAAGAACGGAATTCTCTTGAGACCAGTCTACATGCTAGTGAAAAGAAGGTCTTGGAGCTCACCCGCCTATTGCACGAGGAGAGGAATCTCAACACCTACATAGCTCCAAAGAGGATGCGTAGTGTCTTTTGGGATTGATTTGCTTTATAATATGTGCCCATGAGGCTTTGATGTACTGAACAATTATTTCCTTAATGATAATGTGTGTTCCTTTTTGTCTACAACAAATTTGAATTTTTGAACCCTTGAATGCATTGCATAAACACATATCATTCATCATGTGCATAACATGTATCCTTGTTGCAGGTCACTTACCTTTCTCGTTGTCTATTTCAGCAATGGCTTCCCAACAAGATAACCAGGACCTTCTTGCTCAAGAGACTCGGTTCGGGGAAATCCTCTTGAATCTATCCAAGGGGCAGAAGGAGCTGAGAATACTTCTCATGGGGACTTTGGTCAGGAACAGCGCTGAGGACGAACGGCTGAAACATCTGCAAGCTGAAGTGGATGCATTGAAAGCCCAGATGCTGGGGCAGGTGACTGCCATTCAAGGTTTAGCTCAAAGACAAGAAGAGCTCGGAGTTCTCATCAACCAACTGCTTCAGGGTAACCAACTGGGGCAAACGTCTAAGGGTAAAGAGCCAGTCATCATTCAACCATCTTTGAGACAAGGAGATAAGGGGAGAGCTCCTAAAATGGCTCCAGTGTCACAAATTCAACATCAACCTCACCAGCTTCAGCCAGACAAGCCCAGGAGGCAGTTCACCCAGCTTAACATGTCGTTGTTTCAAGCTTTACAACGCCTGTTGAGATTGAATCTGATCACATTAAGGGCTCATCCCCGGAACCCCAACACAGCAGCTCCTACCTATCATCCCAATAAAAGGTGTGCCTACCACTCTGCCAGTCCGGGACATGATACAAATGAGTGTTGGGCTCTGAAGAACAAGATCCAGGACCTGATTGATGAAGGAGCATTGGAGTTCACACAAGATGGTCAGGCTGAGTTTTTCTACCATCCCTCCAAGGCTCACCATTTGAAGTAACAAGCCCTGAAGATGAAAAGACTTTTGTACATTAGGATTTTCAAGTTGTAATTTTCTTTTGTTCAAACATTTACTCATATTAAACGTTGTTATTCCATTAATGCATTGCATACGTCTGTTTTGAAGCAATATATTCGTATTCACTATATGCAAATTATTTTCATATTTTTTCTGATGATCAACGCTCGATTAATAATGCTAAGCCTCTTGAGGGAGGATGACGAAAACGATACCACAATCTACAGTATGCTTTTGAACAGACCCCGCTGATGAGGTACAGGCATTGTTTCAATCCCTAAACACTGGAGTTATAAGGAAGATAATCCCTCGTCAACCCCTTTGAGCCAAAGAAGCAGGAGTTTTTCTTTTCGAAAATTAAAACCCTTAATCATAACCTGGGGCAGGGTAGTTCTCTCTGTTAATCCAAGTGCATAACGAATGGCACCAAAGAGGTCCTTACAAAAAAAAAAGACAGCGATGGTTCCGAACAATCATAAAGACAGGCAGTCATTACTTCTCAAAATAAAAAAAAACCCAATAAGTCAAAACCAATGAAGGAGACTTACAAAACTGGGGCATCCCGCTGATTGTAATCACAAAAGAAACAGTTCCGGCAAAAAAATAGGGATCATAAAATCAAAAAGAAAGAGGTCATACAAACCCTCAACAAAAGGAAGTGACTTCCTATTCAAAATAAGTTATCAACATCTGAATCATCACCGGAAAATCAGAGCAAAGACTCAAACAAGGTCTAACGTATGATCAACTGAGTTTAGGTTTGGAGAACATCACGAAGAGCAGGTGGGTACAAATAAAATTTGAGCCTTTATCCTTTGTTTCTTAAACCGTGAACCAGGCCACGTTATAACCCTTAAAAGTCCTAGCTGAAGCATGGGTTAGTTCGAAAGCATACTTTTACGAAAGGTATCCTGACTCCTTAAGGCCTACGGTAAATACGGAGTTGACATCACGTTTTACAAACATTCACTTGTTTTATGAAAAAGAATGCATTTTCAAAATCTTCAAGACAGACATAAGCTTTGCATTTTTGATATAACATTGTTTGCATATGACTATTTGTTTGAACAGCAGGGAAATTCGCACGATGAAAGCCTAGTGAACAAAGGCACTTCCAATCAAGGGGCATGACATGATCATGGTCTATCATCCGGGGCAGTTAAGTCAAGATTCAGAGAATCTCTCAACAATGCCAAGCAGCTAGGGGCAACTCTCCATCTGAGACACTTGGGGCATTAGACAGGAATTCCAGCAACGAATCTTGCCTGATTAAACATCTTCAGGTCGCACGACAACATTTCTGACAGGGGCAACTCCCTACATTCCAAGAGCGTGGACATAGTCGGAAAAAAATACTACGCACAATCAAAGACCCGCTAGGTTGACATACCTAGGCAAAAATAAGGGCTTCCCGGCGAACCAAAAGGGTTCGGGCAAAATGAGGGATGAAATGAAAAAATCAGTACACCCGGCAAGTCGAAAACCTGAAAAGGCGGCTTGGGCAAAAATGGGTATCCCGGTGGACCGAAAACCCGAAAGGGCGGTCCAGGCAAAAGTTAGGGATCAAAGCATACGACTATGTCCTGTCATCTTGTCACCTGCCTACCTGAAGAAGGTTTGACCCTCAACAACTATCAGCACCTCACAGGTCTTCCTCTCCCACCTCAGAAACAGGGGCAATGATGAGTTGTCCAAACGAGCTAATCGCTCTGTCCACCAAGGTACTAAGATGGGTTCGGCTGAAGAACAACTAAGATATCTTAAGTCCCCAGAGAGTGAGCCAGCAAGTCCATGCACTCTCCCCAAGCAAAGTTATACAATCAGCCTTAAGGAAGTTGGGTATCCTCCAGCAGATCTCAACATTCCTCAGCGCAATATACAGACATTCTTAACAAGCATCCCCGGCAGTCTTGACCTAAAGATTGTTCCCCGACGGTATATTAAACATTCAATGGAGTCACTTCCCCAATATAGTTCAAAATTTCCCCAGGAGAGTCCAATCCAGTTTCCCCAGGAAAGTTGGAATCCATCTCCCCAAACAGTAAGCTTATCCCCAGTAGATTCTGGAAGCTTATCCCCCGCAGAGCACGAACGTGTCTCCCGGCTTTATTCAAAGGTTATTTCCCTACCAGGATATAACTGGGTTATCCTCAGCCAAAAGCCATGGAAAGATCGTCCTCGACGAAGTATTCCTATCCCCAGCGGAGTCCATTAACACTTCCAACATAACAATGGTATCCCCAGCGAAGTTACCATCAACATCCCAGCAAAGTACCTCTCTCCCTACAGAGTATTGTTCCCCAGCAAGATCGCTAGAGTAATTTTCTCCCCGCAGAGTGTTCTATTCGCCAAGGTTATCCCCCAACGGAGCTATCTTCTCCTACCGGTATTCTTGCAACTATCATCCCCAGCGGAGACAACAAAGCACTATTCTCCAACATCAGCCCAGGATGTGACTTCCCGGCACCCGTCAAGGATTCATTTTCCTAGACAAAAACATACGTTCATAAACATCACATTTCCATACATTATAGCATGCATATACGCATCATATCTTACAATCTCATTTATGTTGAGAACATCATTGCTTGATCCATATCATACATTGCATATGACTGACCTTTGCCTTTCAGGAAAGATCCAGTTAAGTTCTCAGCTATATTTCAAGACTTTAGTCTGGTTCAGTTAAATCGACCCTAAGATTTTCCTGATTCTTATCCAGTCAAAGGCCTTCTCTGGTTCAGTCAGATCGACCCTAAGATCTCCCTGATTCTTATCCAGTTGAAGATATTCCAAGACCTTGTCTGGTTCAGTTAAATCGACCCTAAGATTTTCCTGATTTTTATCCAGTCAAAGGCCTTCTCTGGTTCAGTTAGATCGACCCTAAGATCTCCCTGATTCTTATCCAGTTGAAGATATTCCAAGACCTTGTCCGGTTCAGTTAAATCGACCCTAAGATTTTCCTGATTCTTATTCAGTCAAAGGCCTTCTCTGGTTCAGTCAGATCGACCCTAAGATCTCCCTGATTCTTATCCAGTTGAAGATATTCCAAGACCTTGTCCGGTTCAGTTAAATTGACCCTAAGATTTTCCTGATTCTTATCCAGTCAAAGGCCTTCTCTGGTTCAGTCAGATCGACCCTAAGATCTCCCTGATTCTTATCCAGTTGAAGATATTCCAAGACCTTATCCGGTTTAGTTAAATCGACCCTAAGATTTTCCTGATTCTTATCCAGTCAAAGGCCTTCTCTAGTTCAGTTAGATCGACCCTAAGATCTCCCTGATTCTTATCCAGTTGAAGATATTCCAAGACCTTGTCCGGTTCAGTTAAATCGACCCTAAGATTTTCCTGATTCTTATCCAGTCAAAGGCCTTCTCTGGTTCAGTCAGATCGACCCTAAGATCTCCCTGATTCTTATCCAGTTGAAGATATTCCAAGACCTTGTCCGGTTCAGTTAAATCGACCCTAAGATTTTCCTGATTCTTATCCAGTCAAAGGCCTTCTCCGGTTCAGTCGGATCGACCCTAAGATCTCCCTGATTCTTATCCCAGTAGAAGACATCCAAGATTCTCTCAGCGTTCCTGTTGAGGTAGTAATCGCCCAAGGTTCTCTCAGCGTTCCTGTTGAGGTAGTAATCGCCCCCAGATTCTCTCAGCGTTCCTGTTGAGGTAGTAATCGCCCCAAGATTCTCTCAGCGTTCCTGTTGAGGTAGTAATCGTCCAAGGTTCTCTCACCGTCCCGTTGAGGTAGTAACCATCTCGGATTCATTCATCACCGTTTGAAGCTCCATACCCAACTCCTGTAACCAACCAGGGTGCATCTATACAAAGAGTTTGAAGACCAGTTCCTGTAACATGCCAGGTAATCATTTTCTTTTTCAGGTACGCAAGTTCTCGCTAAGGAATCTCTTATGCGATCAACACCCAGATGGCATCTATAAGCCCATCCACCTATCCATCATCTCTCAACATGGCATATGTAAGCCCATCTTCCTATCCATCAATCTCCAAATGGCATCTGTAAGCCCATTCCCATCATCACACTACTATGTGAGCACAAATTTCTGGGCACTCTAGTGTTCAATCATCTTCCACCTTCGGATTACGAAAGGCACGTCAGCCAATCTACATCCTCAGGTCTAAGAAGATTGAACAGGGGCAACTGTTGTACCCCAAAATTTGCCCTCCCATATCCTTCAAGATTTGCAAAGAGCATGCTTCAAAATATCCCAAGGGTTGCACAGTTCAAGGGCCTCCTAACAGTCAAAAACTAGGGTTTTGGTTCTGTCAAAGAAATTGAAGTTTCCAAGGGTCCAAACAAGTCCCACATGCCTATAAACATTTTCAAGCATCCTCATGCCAAGTTTCAAGGCTTACAGCACAAAATTGCCCAGTCAAAAACCCTAATTGCTCAACAGTCAACTGTAGGGGCAAAATGGTCATTTGACAGTCAAAAGTTCAAAGTTTTGATCAACATCTTATTTTTAAGCCACAAACATCATTTGATCAATTCTTGATCATGATTTTCAAGGTATGGCTCAAAAAGTCTCAAGATGCAAAAGTTTCCATATTTGGACAGTTGAAAAAGTCAACTGTAACTTGACCAAGGCATAACTTCCACATGGTTTATCAGAAAAATTCCATCCAAAGCTCATTTTGAAGAGAATGACATTTCCTACAACTCCTCTTCACACTTCAAGTCTAAGAAATGCTCTCACAAAAAGTTATCAATCTCAACATTATAGGTCATTTTCAAAAGTCAACAAAAAGGGACTTTAAGTCAAAGACCATAACTTGAGATTGGTAAATCAAAATGACATGGGACCAAAGGAATTGGTTAGAGGACTTCAATACCTTTCCAAAATGTCCAAGAACATGATCCAAGCTTAAAAATTGAGCAAGATATGCCTTGTGGAAGTTGGGAAATTTTTGGGAATTTTGAAAAGTCAACTTTGCTTCAAATGCCTCAAAATTGCTAATGGGCCTCATTTTCTTCCAAGAATCATTATCCAAAAGTTATGCACGACCCATTGACCCAAAGGGGAGTTATTTCATCATTTTTTATTAATTATTTGAATTTTTAATGTTATTATTTCATTTAATTAAGATTAAATATGAAAAAATACTCAAGCATGCATTTTAAATCTTTTTATGCAGCTAATAGGTCTATCATAACCTCAAGATTTCGTGCATACTCAATATGGAAAGAATTGGCAATGATTGGCATGATCTCCACATGAAAAAGATTGGAAAAGATACCATTAAAAATCAAATATTTGATACATCAATGCAAAGGTTTCTTGGCTTGAATCTTTACCCTAATTCATTCCTAATATAAACATAAACCTAAACCTAATGCAAGGGACCTTGAAGCTGCGCCTCATACCTCATACAAACTTGGCATTTTTTGTCCAAAAATTCAAAACTGAAAATTGCATTATAGTGCGTTTCAAGGCAAGATAACTATTCCAATAGCTTGCCAAGGCCACAAGGAAAGTTTCTGGATCAAAATCACAGCTTCTAACGCAAAGAATTGGTAACATGATGCCGTCCTGTTCTTAACATTTTTCATATTCGTGTTTTAGTTTATACGCATTCTCGTTGCATTTTTTTTGTTGATTTGTACTAATCCAATCGTTCTAAAGCTAACAGCATCGTTTAATTGAGTTTTCGTGCCCTGTACATGAATCCACCATTGGAGCTCGCTAGGGTTTCAAAGCTGTAAAATTAGGGCTTTCCTCTTCAGGAAAAATCAGACCTTCAAACCAACACCATTGGATTCGTGACCTCCCAACGATGATAACTCACACCTCGCGCTTAATTTATGAGCAACCATACGCTAATGCTATTTTTGAATGTTGAAGTTTGTGGGGGTTTAAAACCCCCGCTATCCTTTCTCTCTTTTTTCAGGTCAAAACGAAGAACGAAGAAGAAGATAAGTTGTTAGTTGATGGTTGGCTGATTCAAACATTGGTGCCTTTTTTTTATTATTCCACTAACGCGTGTTTTTTCTCTTTTATTGATCATAGCTCATCAAATAAACAAAGCAACACACTTGGCCTGTTGGTGGCTGCGTTGTCACACAAGCATTGGGACCTGGGTTCGATTCCCAGGTCCCCTCCCTTTCTCAATATATTTTGTTTTAACTTGATCCCATGCAGTGCACGCCCAGAATTCCACCATGCATCCAGCGTTGAAGCTTGCCACGCGTCTCAGGAGATTCATCTAATGGTCAGATCACTTAGTCCACCGTGCATCCTCAGTCAACCATGTGCATACAAGCCAGAGAAGTCAACGTGGCCAAGCTTCCAATGGGCCCAATTCCTGCTGATTTTACCTCCAAATTGGGGTCAACACCCCCCATTGGTTTGCATTTCATTTTCTTTCTCTTTATTTTCCTATTTATTTGTTTTATTTATTTTATTTAATTCATCAAAATTAATTTTCATAAAATATAAAAAAAATCAGGAAGTCACAAAATAAAAATATATTTTATTTAATGTTATTTTGTAAATAAATATAATAATTAATTTAGTTCTAATTCTAGGTTTTAACTTTAATATTTTTTGTAATAAACTAAAAAAATGTAGAATTAGGGTTTTAAATACTTTTTTATCTTTTTCTTTTCTTTTACCATTATTAATAATTAATTATTTAGTTTGTAAATAAATTTACCATTAAATAATTAGGTTAAAACTAGGTTAAATTTAAACATTTTTTTATATTAAAAATAGTTTAGAATTTGGGTTTTAATTTCATTTAATTTTTTTTACTAAAATCCATAAATACAAAAAAACTCAAAAATAATTTCCTTTTCTCATTTAACTTAATTAATTCATTAATTCTAATTTAATTTCCTTAAAAGGGTCCAACGCCCTCGCATTCCCGACTTTACTTCTTCTCGCATTTTATTTTTATTTCTTTTTGTGAATATAATGTATTTATCCCAAAGCTGTGTAATAGATTAATTAGACATTTACCTTTCCGCATTTTATTTCAAATCGGGTCTTGGATTAATTTGGCGATGTAGACCCGCGCCTTTGTAATAGCGTAGGACCTTTTAATTCCGCATCTTTTTAACTGTTAATAACTTGCATGAAAGAATGAATGCCAAAAATAAAAATAACGCGTAGATCACCAATGCATGACAAGACAAAAATATCTGAAAACGACACACAAATCACACACCACCCCTAGGGTACGTCTCACTGTTGCCTTGCCCCTCGAAAAGTGGTCGTCGAGTAGAGGATGTTTTAGTAAGTTCTCATGTCCATGAACATGGCATGAGGGTAGCTTCTAAGGTGTCTTCCTATTGCTCTGGTGACCACACTGTCCCGAACCCTCGAATTGACCCGAACACCTCCAATGGTGGTGCTACCTACCTCTCAATGGTGGGATGGCACTACTTCAAGGACATTTACACAGACGAATTCCTTAGGGTAGGTAGAGAACTCGTAGATACTTGCTCTAATTTCAAAACAAATCAAAAACTCTTTTCACACCGACACTTTTCAAAAAGATTTCAAAACAACTTTTCAAACACTCTTGAGGACTGATACAAGAGTCGAACTGAAATTTCCAAAGAAACTTTTAAAACCCACAGTTGAAAAGCAAACAAACAATTTTGAAAACACAAATGAGCAAGTATCTAAGAGCCCATGGATAACCATGGATAGAAAGGGTGCTAACACCTTCCCTTTCTATAAATCTACCTCCCGAACCGAGAGCAATCTCTATAAGGAATTTTTCTGTGCTTTTGTCCTTTCCATTTGGAGAAAATAAAAGACGGTGGCGACTCTTGCTTCCGCGACATTTCGTGAACCAGCGTTAAACAGTCAGTTCCAGATCCACCGATCACACAAGCGTTATAAATGAAAACGAAGGCCATGGATGGCTTCGTCTGGCCTTGCTGAACACAAAGGTGGCCCTTTCATGGCCCAATTTTTCTTGCACGCAGAAATCCCAAATCGAGCTTGTAAACCCTAATAATGGTGAAACCTCATACAAGCCATGAAAACACAATTAAAGAATACAAAGAGCTTGCAAATGTTCTATGGATCAATAATATATGGTTAATTCATGCTAACAATGCCTAAATCGTGCAAACCGAATTCAAAAATTCATGGATGTCGTGGATGACTTACAACGCTTTTTGGTATTGGAAAGGCTCTGTTCTTGATTGTTTTGGCTTGCTGACGACCTCAGGAAACGATTGGAGTTGTTCAAAGGTCTTGAATTGGCCTCTAAGTGTGAATTGGTGTTTGCACTTTTTCTTGATTTTTCAAGTTTGTGTTCTTGATGTTGCGCCTCCTGCTAACCTAGTTTTTGGTCTGCAATTCTTCTATATGTATTGAGGAATGTATTAGGGTTGATAGAATGTACTCAATCATATTCCATTATTGAATTTGATTGTGATTTGATTCTCTTGAATATCATTCCAAAATTGGCCTAAAATCAATCTTTTTGTCCACCCCAATGCCTTGCACGATTTCAAATACTTTCCAACTGTATTTGTGACCTGAAACAAACATAAAATCTTGAGTTTTCAATGCTTTAGATTTTCTCATGATTTATTTTGATTAAAATTGATTTAAATTAAATAAAAATCAAAATAAATAATAAAAACATGATAATGACAAGTGGCAAGGGCTAGAGCTCGTGGACTATGTTGCCAACTCAAAACAAGTGAAAAAGATTGGGCCCATTTGGCAAAAATTGAAGTTTTAGGCATAGTTGACTTTTGGCAATTTCGCAAAAAAGGTCAACTTCACCAATGCATAACTTCCTCAATTTTGACTCTTGGGAGGTGTTCCTTGACTTTTTAGAAAGCTTGAGATGTCCTATAATCATACCTTTTGGTCTTATCTCAATTTGATATTCCATGCTCATGTATGAGGCTTTGACAAAAAAAGTGTTTTTGTTGACTTTTCAAAATGACCTATAATGTCCAAATTCATAACTTCTTGTGAGTGCATATTTTGAACTTGGGAGATGAAGATGGATTGCATGGAATTGTATCCTTTTCAAAATGATATTTGGATGGGTCATTTCTCACAGTATGAGAAAGTTATGCTTGGTCAAAGTTGAGTTGACTTTTCTTACAAAACCCTAATTTAGCAACTTTTGGTTCTTGATGAATTATGAGCAATCTTTGATGAATCATGATCAACCCTTGATCAAATGATGAAATATACTTCAAAATGAGTATGTTGACCAAAAATCTTGAAGTTTGACTATATGTAGGCCACAATTGACTTTTGCCCTAACACAGTCGATTTTCAGGCCTTGGAGCAATTGACTGAGCAAACTTTCTCTGCAAGGCTTGAAACTTGACATGGATGATCTTGAGAACATATTAGGACAATGTTGAGCATTTGGGGGTCCCTTGGACTCAAGTATCTTGATGCAACATGAAACCCTAATTTGAGGTAGACTGCCTTAGGAGAGAGCTTGTCTGGCCAACCCTTGGACTACCTTGAGCAACTTGGGGATCTTTCTTGAAATATTTTGAGAAATATGGGAGGGAAAATTTTGGGGTACAACAGCTTCTCCTGTTCAATCTTCTTAAACCTGAGGATGTATATTTGCTTTCGTGCCTTTCGTGGTCTGAAGGTGGAAGATGATTGAACACTAGAGTGCCCAGAAATTTGCACTCGCATGAAGTGGTGTCCGTCTTGCGATATCGGGAATGGGCTTACAGATGCCATTTGGAAATTGCTGACGAGGGGATGGGCTTAAAGATGACATCTGAAGAAGTGTCGATCGCATAAAAGATTCCTTAGAGAGAGCTTGTATACCTGTCGTTGAGGAAGATTCCGCTGGGGAAGGCTGATCTTTGTTGAGAGAAGTTGAATTTTAGGAGCTTCAGTCATCCGTATTCTATTGAGGAAAAATCTCTGTTGAATTTTAGGAACTTCGGTCGTTCGTATTCTACTGAGGAAACATATATGTTGAATTTTAGGAACTTCGATCGTCCGTATTCTACTGAGGAAACGTCTTTGTTGAATTTTAGGAACTTTGGTCGTCCGTATTCTACTGATGAATCATCTCTATTGAATTTTAGGAACTTCGGTCGTCCGTATTCTACTGAGGAATCATCTCTGTTGAATTTTAGGAACTTCGATCGTCCGTATTCTATTGAGGAATCATCTCTGTTGAATTTTAGGAACTTCAGTCGTCCGTATTCTACTGAGGAATCATCTCTGTTGAAATTTAGGAACTTCGGTCGTCCGTATTCTACTGAGGAATCATCTCTATTGAAATTTAGGAACTCGTCCGTTATTCTACTGAGGAATCATCTCTATTGAATAGGAAAGTGGAATTTGAACTACTATCTGGTCGTGGTCCAGGCTTCATGGTGATAAGACTAACTGCTATCTGGTCGTAATCCAGGCTTCACGGCTTACTAGGGATTAAACTATTATCTGGTCGTACTTTAGGCTTCATAGCTTGAATTTTGTGAGAACTTAATTGTATCTTTCCTGAAAGGTAAAGGTTAATTGTATGTAATTCATGATATGTACTAAGCAATGATGTTCTCAAAATAAATGAGATTGTGCTGTATGATGTGTATGCACATATCATGATGTATGGACATGCAACGTTTTTACGATAATCTCTAGCTGGGAAAATAAATCACGGGCTGCTGCTGGAGAGAAGAGTTGAATTCTTCATTTCTGCTGGAGATAGTGAATAACGATGATTGTGAGAATAAACCTGCGGGAGAGGATAACTCCGCTGGGGAATAAACTGACGAGGAAATGAATCTGTGGGGAAGAGATGTTATGTCGGAGGATCCGCTGATTTGGATGAATTACCGTTGCTGGTGATAATGAACCCTGTTTGGGATTGGGTTTCTGTTTGTGAAAGGAATGAACTCCGCTGGGGATGATTTTCCAGTTGCGACTTCACTGGGAATAATCTTTTAGACTCTACTGGGGACAATCTTCCAGAGTCTACTGGGGATAATTCTCCAAACTCCACTGGGGATAATTCTCCAAACTCCACTGGGGATAATTTTCAAAACTCCCACTGGGGATAATTTTCAAAACTCCACTGGGGATGATTTTCCAGTGCTAATGGTAGATAAACTCTGCTTGGGGAGAATATTGCCGATTCATTCGTGATTGCGAGCCTCAGTTGGGGAGAATTAACACCACTGTCTTTCTCTTACCCTGCGGGGAGTGAATGTACCTTTAATTGCTTCCTCCAACTAGGTCTATCCCTATACCTGGTGGACAGAGCGACTGCACGGTTTGGACATTTCTTTTTTTCCCCTGTTTCTGATATTACAAGTAATCGTCTTTTGTTTCGTATGTAAATATTCATGAGCAGCAATTATTGTCAAATGCATATATAAAAAATGAACACTGGACGTTCTTGCCAAACAAAACAGAAAAAGAAAACAATTTGAAATTTCTTTGTGGAAATGAGTTGTATTGATTTTGAAGTTGGCCTGTAAATAGGCGTTTTTGTACAAGAGGCTGACGTTCTAGTAAGAGAACCCCGCCGAACAATAGAATTTATACAATTTGTGTAAAAATAAAGAAAAACAGCCATGTGAATGATCCCACTGGGTTCCAACTCTGTTATTGCCTTTATATCCTCGAGCATCTCATCACTTTGCTACTCGGTTGAAGGTGGATCAGATTGTTTGGCGCCGTTCGAGCCTGATAGTCAATACCGAAGTCTGGTTGCAAGGTGATCTAATGAGACATAGTGTTACGCTTTAATCCCTAATTTTTTCCTGGACCGCCCTTTCGGGTTTTCAGTCCACCGGGATACCCTTTTTTGCCCAAGCCGCCTTTTCAGGTTTTCGACTTGCCGAGCGTACAGATTTTTTCATTTTCATCCCTTATTTTTGCCCGAACCCTTTTGGTTCACCGGGAAGCCCTTATTTTTGCCTAGGCCAATCAACCTAGCGGGTCTTTGATTATGCATAGTATTTTTTCACTATGTCTGCATTGACGGGGTGAGGAAGGTCGTCACCATCCATGGTGGTTAGAATCATAGCTCCTCCTGAGAAAATGTTCTTAACCACAAATGGCCCTTCGTACGTAGGGGTCCATTTGCCCCTGGGATCACCTTGTGGTAGGATGATGCGTTTGATCACGAGATCCCCAACTTGATACTCTTGTCGTCTGACTTTCTTGTTAAATGCCTTGATCATTCGCTTTTGATACATCTGACCATGACAAATAGCAGTTAGCCTCTTTTCGTCGATTAGGTTCAGCTGATTAAGCCGGGTCTGAATCCAGTCATCTTCGCTCAAACCTGCATCCTTCATAATCCTAAGAGAGGGTATCTGAACTTTAATGGGAAAGACGGCCTCCATGCCATATACCAAGAAATAAGGTGTTGCCCCTGTTGACGTCCGCGCTGAAGTACGGTACCCATGAAGAGAAAACGGTAACATCTCGTGCCAATCTTTGTAGGTTACCGTCATCTTCTGCACAATCTTCTTGATATTCTTATTAGCCGCTTCAACAGCCCCATTCATCTTCGGCCGGTAAGGAGAAGAGTTGTGATGATGTATCTTGAACTGCTTGCAGAGCTCGGTGATCATCGTATTATTGAGATTTGTACCATTGTTTGTAATGATCCTCTTTGGTACACCATATCGACATATCAGATTGTGCTGAATAAACCATGCCATAACGTTCTTGGTCACTGTAGCAAAGGAAGTCGCCTCAACCCATTTTGTAAAGTAATCAATTGCTACCAGGATGAAATGATGCTCGTTGGACGCAGTTGGTCTGATCTCACCAATCATATTGATGCCCCACATTGCAAAAGTCCAAGGAGATGTCAAGACGTTTAGAGGAACTGGAGGTACGTGCACCTTATCAGCATAGACTTGGCACTTATGACAGGTCCGAGAGTGATGATAACAGTCAGCTTCCATGGTAGACCAGTAATATCCTGCCCGTAGGATCTTCTTTGCCATAGTATGCCCACTGGAGTGAGTTCCGAAAGTACCTTCATGCAACTCTGCCATAATCCTTTCTGCCTCGTTCTTATCCACACATCGCAGTAAGGTTGAATCATGGTTACGCTTGTAAAGGATACCATTGCTGATGAAGAACTTCGCAGCGAACCTCATTAGAAACTTCTTATCATTAACAGATGCACCTTCGGGGTACTCTTGAGCCTCAAGATACCTCTTTACCTCATGAAACCAGGGTTTATCTGCTACTTTTTCAGTCTCAATGTCGCAGCAATGTGCGGGTTCGTCCAACCTCTCAATGGTAATCTGGGGAGCTTCGTTGTCCCACCTGACCTTGAACATGGAATACATATTAGCTAGCGCATCCGCTAACTAATTCTCCTCTCTGGGAAAGTGTTCAAAGGTAATATCCTCAAAGTGTGGAAGCAACGTCAATACATACTCTTTGTAAGGAATACGATTTGGGTGCTTCGTATCCCACTCGCCTTTAATCTGATTGATTACGAGAGCGGAATCTCCGAATACACTTAAGAACTTAATCCTTAGGTCAATAGCTGCTCGAAGACCCATGATGCATGCTTCATACTCCGCCATGTTGTTGGTGCAGTTAAAACATAATCAGGAGGTGAACGGAGTATGACAACCTTTATAAGATATGATCACGGCGCCAATTCCATTACACAGAGCGTTTGAAGCTCCATCAAAGTGCATAGACCATCGGGATCCCTCCTCAGGTCCTTCATCCGGTCCAGGTGTTTCACAGTCAGTTGCCAACATGATGTTCTCATCCGGAAACTCAAAGTTCATAGACTGGTAATCATCCACGGCCTGATGTGCCAAATGATCTGCCAACACACTTCCCTTGATTGCCTTTTGGGTCGTGTATTAGATGTCATACTCAGTCAAGATCATCTGCCATCTCGGTATTCTTCCGGACAGAGTAGGCTTTTCGAAGATATACTTGATTGGATCCATCTTCGATATCAATAGAGTAGTGTGAGTCAGCATATACTGTCTCAGCCGGTGATCAGCCCATGCCAAAGTGCAGCAAGTTTTCTCAAGCAGTGAGTATCGGGTCTCACAGTCGGTAAACTTTTTGCTAAGGTAGTAAATAGCATGCTCTTTTCGGCCAGACTCGTCATGCTGCCCCAGCACACACCCCATTGAATTATCAAGTACTTTCAAATATAAGATCAAAGGTCTCCCTTCTACTGGAGGCATCGGAATAGGTGGCTCTTGTAGGTATTCCTTGATTCTTTCGAAAGTGGCTTGACATTCATCATTCCATCTTACCACTTGATCTTTCTTCAGCAGCTTGAAGATTGGCTCACAAGTAGCAGTCAAGTGTGAAATGAATCAGGCAATGTAATTCAGACATCCCAGAAAGCCTCTGACTTCTTTTTCTGTTCGGGGAGATGGCATTTCCTGTATAGCCTTTACCTTTGCAGGATCCACTTGAATACCTTTATCACTAACGACGAAACCCAACAATTTACCAGATCTTACTCCGAAGGTGCACTTGTTCGGGTTTAACCTCATCTTGTACATCTTCAACCTGTCAAACAACTTCTGGAGATGGTCGAGATGTTCTTCCTCAGTCTGGGACCTTGCAATCATGTCGTCAACGTATACCTCAATCTCATGGTAAATCATGTCGTGGAAAAAAGCGACCATGGCACGCTGGTACTTTACCCCAACATTATTCAATCCGAACGACATAACCTTGTAGCAAAAGGTACCCCATTGTGTAACAAAGGTTATCTTTTCCATATCCTCGGGAGCCATCTTAATCTAATTGTAACTAGAGAAACCATCCATAAAGGAGAAGACCTTATGTTGTGCGGTGTTGTCAACCAGAACATTGATATGAGGCAGAGGGAATCATCCTTGGGGCTCGCCCTATTCAAATCCCTATAGTCAACACACATTCGAACCTTACCATATTTTTTCGACACTGGAACCACATTGGCAACCCACTGCGGGTAAGAAGTGACAACTAGAAAACCGGCATCAAACTGTTTCATAACTTCATCCTTGATTTTCTCGGACATCTCTGGGCGCATTCGATGAACTTTCTGTTTCACTGGAGGACAATCTTCTTTGGTTGGCAAGCGGTGAACCACAATATCGGTACCCAACCCAGGCATATCTTCATAATACCAGGCAAAGATCTCAACATAGTCACGCAGCATCTGAATCAACCGTTGCTTAATACTAGACTCCAGATTTACACCGATCTTGACCTCTTTCTTGTCTTCTTTTGTACCCAGATTTATTGTTTCGACTGGCTCTTCATGCGGCTGTATGGCCCTTTCTTCCTGAAGTAACAGTCTAGCAAGTTCCCCAGGCACTTCACAATCATCCTCACCTTCATCCTCGACTTGCTTGATCGGACTTTCAAAGTCATAACTGGCAGTAGCAGAGTCGTTATCAGTGGGATCCAGAGTGTATGTGGAGTTGTATTATGATATGTGAGTGTGTGTAAGACAATAGTTGTTTTGCAAGATAGAAAAGAAAAACAAGGAGCGCAAAATTTGTAATGCAAGAAAACGTCCAATGCTTTATTGATGATATATGGAAATGACAAATGTTAAGCCCTCACAAACAAAACCAAGGTGTCTCAGGCAAGGCACCGGGCCACAAAGTTTTAAACTGTCTGTTACAAACTCAAAACAAAAGTCTATTACTGTGTAATAAAAGAAATGGGCACAGAGTCCTTCACCGTCCAATTGCTTAATCTGCCGTCGGTAGTCGGGTAAATCTAGCTGTCAAATTCAGACTCTTTATCATCTTCAATCGCATTCACTTCCAGATTACTGATACGTAGGGGAGGTCTTCCAATCCGCGCAAGCCGAATAGCCCTTTGAGCTTATGTAGTAAAACCCAAACCAAACTTGTCAGTCTTGTGTGCAAAGTCGGGGAGTTGACCCCAATTCGCACACCCACCTTTTTCAATAACAGCCCAGGCATCCTTGAGGGAAGCCATCTTCATTGGAGGATCTTCAGCAACAATTTCAGTTGACGCCAGAGTCTGGGGACTTCTTCAAAGTTTTGATATGGGGTTTCAATGAACTCCCCATCCATCTCCACATACCGAAAAGAGTTAAGGTGGCTCACCATGTAATCCTCTTCTCCTCGTACTGTAACGATTTTCCCATTCACTGGATATTTTAACATCTGATGGAGCGTGGAAGTCACTGCCCAGCTTTATGAATCCATGGGCGACCCAACAAACAAGAATAAGATGGTCGAATGTCCATCACATAGAATGTAGACGCGAAAGTATGGGAACCAACTTTAACAAGAACATCCACCTCTCCATGTACCATCCTTTTGGACCCGTCAAAGGCCCTAACCACAATATTACTTGGCTTCAGCACCAACCCTTCACAATCCAACTGATCTAATGCTTTCTTGGGTAAAACATTTAAGGAAGACCCAATATCCACCAGTACGTTAGCCAGAGTAGTGCCTCTGCACTCGATTGAAACATGCAGAGCGTCATTGTGATTCTTTCCTTTGGCAGTCAAATCTGCGTCGGAGAAACCCAACCCGTTGTCATCTGTCAAACTAGCCACACAGTCTTTGAATTGATCAACAGATGTCTCCTGCGGCACATGCGCAGTTTTCAGGAAAGCAATTAAAGCCTTAGCATGGGCTTCTGAGCACAACAATAAAGATAACATGGAGATCTTCGACGGGGTTTGCCCCAGCTATTCGACTATGTTGTAGTCGCTTTTCTTGATGATCTTCAAAATCTCCTCTATCTCCTGCCTAGAGGTTTCAACAGTAATCTTCTTCGGTGCCTCCATCCGGGCAGGCTCATCGGTGATCTCTTTGCCCCGAGCGTCAGATGACTCGGCGATAGGGGTAATGATTGGAACATGAACATGGATAATAGCAGATGTACTGGCAGGTGGGATATCGATAGGTTTCCGAACAGTTGGTGAGGAGATCTCAGGAGAGAAGAGTCTTCCGCTTCGGTTGACCTTGCTAGACCCGACAATATTGCTGACATCAGTATCATCCTCTTCAACCTTCAAGTCTTGTTTGATCCCATGATAATACACATCGGCCCCATAGTGCCACGGGACATCCTTATCCGAAGTGCAAGGGATAGGTCCGGGAATAGTAATGATCAATGGAGCAACTCTCCGAACAGATGTAATCCTAACAGGCTTTCTCGAGGAAGCCTTGGAAGAATTGGCGGAAATGGTGGTTATGGAAACATCTTCAACAGGAATCAATGGAACCAAAGTTTTCTCGAACAAGATCTCTTTGTTGTCCATCAGGTGCTGAAAAACTGATTTCAACAAATGACAACCAACAGGTAGGATGGAACATAAGTGGCAACCTTCGCCACAGCCCGGAAATAAACCGGCCAACAATAACTTCTTCTTAACGGTCAACAACGGAGTAGAAATGTCTTCCACAGAGGTTACAAACGAATCATCATCCACAGCATTTACTCCATGTTTGGGCATATGAGCAGTCATGACATTAGGCTTTTCCGGCGCTTCAAACTTGATCTCCTTAGCATCAATCAGATCCTGCACTTTATTCTTCAAAGCCCAGCAGTTGTTTGTATCATGCCCTGGGCTATCAGAGTGATAAGCACAACGGGCGTTCATATTATACAGCGGTGATGTAGTACTAGGATTCTTTGGAGCCTCCTTCAGAGTCACCAAGTTGGTTTTCAACAGTTGCGGCAGAATTTGAGATAGATCCATACTGAGCCGAGTATACTGCCTTTGCGGTCTTTCTACTCTTTGTTGATTGTTGCGTTGTGGGGAAACAACAGGTCTTGATATTACTACCGCATTAACCGCTTGGCAGCGCTCAGGTCGATTTTGGCTCCTCGAGCTGTAAACTGCACTAGCTTCTTTTCTGAAAGGCTTCTTCTCTATACTTGACGAAGCACCTTTCTGTATCTTGCCACTTTTAATACCAACTTTAACTCTCTCCCCAGTCAAAATCAATTCAGTAAACCCAGACGATGAACTACCGATCAAATGATTGAAGTATGGACCAGACAAAGTCCCAAGAAACATATCCACCAATTCCCTATTAGCCAGGGGGGTTGTACTCTTCCAGCAAGATCTCTCCACTTCTGAGCGTAGTCCTTAAAACCTTCGCTCGCACCTATAGACATACCCTGAAGTTGGGTACACGTGGGAGCAAGGTAGGCATTATACTGGTATTGCTTGTAAAAAGCAACAGCGAGGTCCTCCCAGTTGCGGACATTAGCTCCTTCCAGTTGATAGAACCATTCAAGTTGAGTCCCTGACAGACTATCTTGAAAGAAATAAACCCACAGGTTCCTATCGGCAGTATATGGTTGAATATTTCTGACATACGAGCGGAGGTGTAACTTCGGACAGGATACCCCATCGTACTTAGCAAAGACAGGCGCTTTAAACTTGTGGGGGATCACCACCCCAGATGCCATACCCAAATCTCCAAATTCCAACCCAGGTATCTTCTGGATCTCCATTGCGCTCAACCGGTCTTCGAGTTGCTTATACCTATCCTCAGCCGGAGGATACTGGTCTTCATCAAAGTCAGTGTCATTGTCAGAAACCACAGGGCTAGGACCCTTCCTTTCCTCTTGATTCTCTCCTCCTCTAGATGAATGAGATAGATCAGCTTCCTGTCTCAACCTGTTACCAAATCTGTGACCCATGTTCAAGAGGACCACCTTCTTCTTCTTCTTCTTTTCCTTCAAGATGAGAGACTTCAAATCTTGCTGCCCTTTGGCCAAATTCAAGAACATCTCCTGGATTTGAGCATTATGTGCTTGAAGAGCCTTAATAGCTTGATCAGTGGGTGTTTCAGAAGACATGTTGTGCTGAAATAAATAGCGAAGAAGATAAGAAACCTGTAAGGGTACCTGTGATGAAGTGCATGGTAATGGAATGTGTATGAAATGATTTCAAAGACTTAGGGAGATTCAAATTTGTAAACCAAAATAAAACACACTTTATTAGATTAAAACTTGAAACAATGTTTAATAATTCCTTTAAGGCGTTACAAAAAGAAATACTGAAAATAAAATCTAAACTAGAAAAACAACAAAGAAATCAAAAATCCCATGGTCGCCTTCCATTCGTGTTGACATAATCGTTGATGGTCCTCTCATTCTAACGCTGCCTTGTAAGCTTCAAGATCTTACGCTCCTGCTCATGATACTTCTCTCTGTAGGTATCCCTTTCTTCCTTTAGCTGGATCCAAGATCTCTTCAATGCCCCAATATCAGTAGGCATGTATGGATGGAGGACCGTATAAGGAACACCTTCTTCGTTAGTATGCTCTATGATCACCGGCAAAACAGCTTCGTAAGGCATCCCCAGCTCTTGAGCACGAGCTCGAACCCACTGGAGATATGGTTGCATCGGGAGAGAAGTCTTCATTCCTAGCTCATGTGGATCATACATGTTCATCCTATCCCAAGCTCATATAAACCGGCGGCGATGTCCCTCAACATCCCCCTTGAAGTCAAAGACAGTGTCTGTAAGCAGCAACTCATACGGACCGTCCCTCCGAGCGTGTCCAAACTGTCGTAAGGCCAAACAAGGATTATAGGTTATTCCTCCTCTAATTCCAAGCAATGGAACATTGGGGTATTCCCTACACTGATCAATGACATCTACCCTTTCCATATCTTTAGTACTCCAAAGGATGTCCGTATGAGCAAGGGACATGATTCTGTAAGCCCAACCTACACCTTCCTCATTCTTCAATACAGATTTGGGGAGGTGCAAAATAAACCACCTCGCCAACAGCGGTGTACAACACATGAGGGTTCCCCTCCTCCGAACAGTACGGGTATAAAGAGCGTGTAGAATATCACCTAAGAGAGTAGGCACTGGGTTACGAGACATGAAAATCTTAACCGCATTCACATCTATGAAGGCATCTGGATTCGGGAAAAGAACCAAGTCGTAGATGAAGAGAGCCAGGATGTCTTCAAATGCTTGAAAGTCCAAACTATCCCATAACTGTTGAGCTTGATCAATCAAAAACTTAGCCAAGAAACCTTTAACCCCACTCAGAATCTCCCAGTTAGATGCCACATCAGCCATTTTTAGATGTAGGGCTGAAGAAATATCCTCTTGGCCTAGGAGCTATCTCCAAACCTGTAAAGGGTGTCTGCTCTAGAATAGATATGCCAAGTAAATCAGAAAACTCCTCCAAAGTAGGGACTAACTGATAGTCCTGGAAGGTGAAACAGTGACGTAACGGGTCAAAGAACTGGAACAACACACTCATCATTTGCTCATCCAACTTGGAAGTGACCAAGCTAAGGAGATGACCATGTCTTCTAACAAATGAAGAAGTATCAGGAACCTTTGAGACTAACTCTCTGAGCTGAGCAGGGATTTGCACGAAGCTGATTCGAATGGTATTTCTGCGCATAGAAGCCATGATCTGCAAAACAGAACAAAGATGAATCCCCTCGGTCTTTAAAATGGTTAGTCTAATAAAATATGCATGTGATGTCATGATGCATGATGTTATGATAAAACACACCACATGTATCACAGATAGCAAACATGGTAAGGGCAAACAAGTCACACAATAACCCTTAAATTTCAGGCTGGCATGGAGTTTAGGTACTACCCTCTTGCAGTTTAGTTGGTTCAACCTGTCCTAGTAATAGTAATCGGGTTCTAGAGGTTCTCAATATCACTGACCATCCTCCATCGGTCATAATTCCAGACATGCAATCTTTTCTTGCGGCCGGAACCATCTCGAGAGTATGGTCTCAATGAGTGTAGCATTCTGCTACTTTCTATGGCCAAGTTGGTCAATTATAGGTTCTAAGGTCAGTTTAATGCTTAATGACCCATTAGCAGCCCCATACTCTCCTTGTTCCTCCACAAGGGATATCGGTACCAACTAATGTGTCACACCAATGTAGCTACTGCTTCAACCATATCGGTCTATGCCGTACAGTTCCCTCACAATCTATTGCTACTTACCTAAAAGGTATCCCCAGATCTGGGTTAGGATCTATAGTAACTCCGATACAAAGCCCACAAAGATGAAGCAATCAAATCAAACAATAGAGAACAATATGATGAACTAATCCTAAGGTACACCCCACTTATATTATTCCCCAGCAGATTCGCCAGTTCTGTGATACGGTGGCCAGAACCGGGACGTGTTTCCCTTTTTAAGGAATTTGCTGGTTTGTGTTTTGCGTTTGTGTTTGCAAAATGTCGCGGTAAGCAAGAGTCGCCACCGACTTTTATTTTATCCAACAAGGAAAGGAAAAAAGCACAGAAAATTCCTTTTTCGAGATATTTCTGAGTACGGGGGTAAATTATAGAAAGGGAAGGTATTAGCACCCTTTCTATCCGTAGTTATCTACGGGCTCTTAGGTACTTGCTCATCATTTTCAAAATTGTTTTCTTTGTGTTTGTGTAATTTGAAAAGCTTTTGTTTTGACTTCGATTTAACTCTTGCTTCTGTCTTCAAGAGTGTAATGAAGTGTTTTTTTTGAAAACTTCGTTTGTAAAGAAGTGTAAGTGTGAAAAGTTTGTTTTGTTTGAGCAAGTACTTAAGAGCTAATCTACCTACTCGAAAAAGAATTGTTCTATGTTTGTTTCCTTTAGACAATGCTATCCCACTATTAGTGAGTAGGTAGCATCATTGTTGGAGTTTTGAGGGTCAATTCGAAAGGGACGTACAGTCACTAAAGCAAGGTTAGGATGTCTTAGTAATAACCCTAATGTCTTAGATCAATTATTCGAGGCAACAGTATCCGAGGCAACAATTCCGAGGCAACTTTTCCGAAGCAACTTTTCTGAATCGGGACTTTGATCTTTGTTTAGACAAAAGGACGACCACTAAAGCATCCTATACTCAATGATCGTTTACCAAAGGCAACTAAGTGGGAGTGTACCCTAGGAGTGCGCATGTGCGAGTGATTCAATTTTAGATTATTTATCTTTGCACATTTTAGGGTTATCTAACTGTTTTAAAATTTTACATACATTCTTGTCATGCATCCTAATATCATACATCTAACAGTTTAATATTTTGCAAAAATTAAAGTTCGGAAATTGAACTACGTTATTACAAGGCTTCAGGTATTTACATAGCCAAACAAACCCTTTAAAAAGAATAAAGCGATAAATGAAAAGTAAAAGTCCTAATTAAACTATTACAAACTGTAGACAGTTACATCAATATGATAAATAATAAAAATAAAGCGCGCGAGAAAAATTAAGATCGGGAAGAAATTAGGGTTTTGACCCTTCTAACCTAATCAAAAGAAAAATGTTTTTTTGTTGTTTTTAATATTTTTTAAAGAAAATAATTTAGGTTTTAAAATTAAATGTACAAATTAATTAGTGATTAAATTTATTAATAAAAATAATTACATGACCTATTTTTTATGTTTTGGTTATTTTTAGGAAAAAGAAAATATAATTAAATTAGAAATAAAAACATATTTGTTCTAATTAATTTTAATTGTTTACAAAAAGAATTAAAATTACCTAAAATTAATAACCTAATTTAATTTTTTTGATAAAAAATAAAATCTAACCTAATTTGTGAAAAGTATTTATTTTTATGATTTTTTTGATAAAAAGAAAATTAATTAATTGGTTAGTAAAATAAATAATTAAATAAAACAATTAAAAAAAGTAGAGTAAGAGATATGGGCGTGAAAAGGATTTCTGGGGGTGCAAACAGCAAGCTTTTGGCCCAAAAGATTTGATCCATTATTGACTTCTTGAATTCAGTGCATTGCGTTGACTAGGCTCCATGGTGTTCTCCCCTTGATGGCCTTTGGATTTGGCCATCTGGCCACTTGGCAGACCGGATCTTGAGGGAGTATGATAGGTCTGGGACTTATGTACACATATGATTGGCTGAAAGAAAAATACATGAAGAAAGTGGGCGACCTGGGACTCGAACCCAGGCCCCAAGGCAATTTCCAACGCTTGACAACCAGCTGAGCTATTTGTTCTTGTTGTACATAAAATAGGCAGTAATAATAATATACAAAAAAATGAATTAATGGATAAATAAAAAAGACGCGCGCCAGAAGTTTGAACAAGCCAATGGAAAGGTGACACGCAGGTCATCCCTGACCTCGTTTCGTTGGTAAAAGCTCCAAACTTTTACCTATGGACGTTTGTCCATTGCTATAGCCCCTGTAAATCTCAAAACTCAACACAAGTGTTATAAATGAAAATGAAGGCCATGGATGGCTTCGTCTGGCCTTGCCGAACACAAAGGTGGCCATTTCATGGCCCAATTTTGCTTGCACGCAGAAATCCCAAATCGAGCTTGTAAACTCTAATAATGGTGAAACTTCATACAAGCCATTAAAACACAATTAAAGAATACAGAGAGCTTGCAAATGTTCTATGGATCAATAATATATGGTTAATTCATGCTAAAAATGCCTAAATCGTGCAAACCGAATTCAAAAATTCATGGATGACTTACAGCGCTTTTTGGTACTAGAAAGGCTCTGTTCTTGATTGCTTTGGCTTGCTGACGACCTCAGGAAACGATTGGAATGGTTCAAAGGTCTTGAATTGGCCTCTAAGTGTGAATTCGTGTTTGCACTTTTTCTTCATTTTTCAAGTTTGTGTTCTTGATGTTGCACCTCCTTCTAACCTAGTTTTTGGTCTGCAATTCTTCTATATGCATTGAGGAATGTATTAGGGTTGATAGAATATACTCAATCTTCTTCCATTATTGAATTTGATTGTGATTTGATTCTCTTGAATATCATTCCAAAATTGGCCTAAAATAAATCTTTTTGTCCACCCCAATGCCTTGCACGATTTCAAATACTTGCCAACTGTATTTGTGACCTGAAACAAACATAAAATCTTGAGTTTTCAATGCTTTAGATTTTCTCATGATTTATTTTGATTAAAATTGATTTAAATTAAATAAAAATCAAAATAAATAATAAAAACATGATAATGACAAGTGGAAAGGGCTAGAGCTTGTGGACTATGTTGCCAACTCAAAACAAGTGAAAAAGATTGGGCCCATTTGGCAAAAATTGAAGTTTTAGGCATAATTGACTTTTGGCAATTTTGCAAAAAAGGTCAACTTCACCAATGCATAACTTCCTCAATTTTGACTCTTTGGAGGTGTTTTTGGACTTTTTAGAAATCTTTATATGTCCTCTAATTAACCCTTTTGGTATCATCTCAATTTGATATTCCATGCTCATGTATGAGGCTTTTACAAAAAAGGTGTTTTTGTTGACTTTTCAAAATGACCTATAATGTCCAAATTCATAACTTCTTGTGAGTGCATATTTTGAACTTGGGAGATGAATATGGATTGTATGGAATTGCATCCTCTTCAAAATGAGATTTAGATGAGTCATTTCTCATAAAGTATGAGAAAGTTATGCTTGGTCAAAGTTGAGTTGACTTTTCCTGCAAAACCCTAATTTAGCAACTTTTGGTTCTTGATGAATTATGAGCAATATTTGATGAATCATGATAAAACCTTTATCAAATAATGAAATATACTTCAAAATGAGGATGTTGACCAAAAATATTGAAGTTTGACTATATGTAGGCCACAATTGACTTTTGCCCTAGCACAGTCGATTTTCAGGCCTTGGAGCAATTGACTGAGCAAACTTTCTCTGCAAGGCTTGAAACTTAACATGGATGATCTTGAGAACATATTAGGACAATGTTGAGAATTTGGGGGTCCCTTGGACTCAATTATCTTGATGCAACACGAAACCCTAATTTGAGGTAGACTGCCTTAGGAGAGAGCTTGTCTGGCCAACCCTTGGACTACCTTGAGCAACTTGGGGATCTTTCTTGAAATATTTTGAGAAATATGGGATGGAAAATTTTGGGGTACAACAATTCTGCTTGAAAACCCATCTGACGCTGATGGATTTCTTGCCTTTTGAAAGTTATGTTAACTTCCAAGTCTTGTTTCTCTCTATAGCATCAAATTCTTCTTTCATGGCCTGTAACCAAACTTGCTGCTTAAGAGCCTCTTCCGTACTCACGTGTTCAAAGTCTACTAACATAGCACACTGAATAACTTCTCCTTCAGAGTTTACTTCAGTGTCTAGCAACATGTCAAACTCTACAAATCTTCTTGAGATGCTTCTGTCTCTTTGTTGCCTCTGAACTGGACCTTCAGAACTTTGGACACCAGAACTTTCCCCTTCAGAAGCACTTGCTTCAGAAATTGGACTTTCTCCAGAACCTTGACTGTCTTTAGAGTCTGGATCACCATCGGAGCCAGAGTCACTACCTTCAGAAATACCATCTTCAAAAGTTGGATCACTTTCAGAAACTCTGCCTTCAGAAGTTCCACTTTCAGAATCATGATCACCGTTAAAGACTGAATTTCCTTCAGAAGCTCCTCCTTCAGAAGGTCCAACCTTGGAGTCATGATTTCTACCAGAAACTTGATCATCTTTAGAAGCTTGTCCTCCAGAACCTACGCCTTTAGAGTTTTCCCTTCCATAACCATGATCACCACCAAATTCTGGGTCATCATCAAAATCTGGATCAGAATCAGATTCACCATCTGACTCACCTTCAGAGTTTCCAGAGTCATCATCTTCTGACTCTTCTTCAGAAGCAGAATCTTCTTCAGACTCAGAATCACCTTCCGATTCTGACTTATCTTCAGCTTCAGAGTCATCTTCTAACTCTAACTCGTATTCAAAAACCTCAGATTCTGACTCATCTTCAAAATCTTCAGCGTCATCTTCTGATTCTGACTCGGAGTCATATTCTAATTCTGACTCATACAAAATCACTCATTCAAAATCAGAATATTCAGAGTCATATTTTTCTTCCCCTTCAAAATCAGAAAATGACAATTTCACTGGTTCCTCATCAAATTCATAAGCCATAAATAGCACAGGTTCATCATCTGAATCTCCTCTGGCTATATTTGCTTCTTCTGACTTTCTTTCTTTGTTTGACCAGCAATCTTTGGCATAGTGACCAAAGTTCCTGTAACAGTAACACTGAACATTCTTCTTGTCAGACTTCTCTTTTCCCATCTGGACATTCTTCTTCCTATCAGAGTTTGAAGCTTCTGACTTTTGACCACCATTAGTGTAAGTCTCAGAGTTCCTAAGAGGGGGGGGGGGGGGAGGGGTGAATTAGGTCTTATAAAATTTATTCGATTTTATGAGAATGCTTGGTAGTAATTTTTGGTTAAGTGTTTGAAGGTTTTGTTTATATCTTTATCTTTTCCTGATTATGGTGATGAAAGCGATAAATGCGGAAAAGTAAAGAACACGGTGATATATCCTGGTTCCCCTCACAATCCAAGAGTACTCCAGTCCCCTTTCCAACACGAAAAAGATTTCACTATAGTTAGAATGATTGTACAGCCTATGCTTACTATCTAACCTATAGGGTGATCAAAGGTTCTTAACACCTTTAAGACCAAACAAACACTAATGTGAATGAAGAACAATCCTCTTCAAATCATAACACTTACTTCCAACAATCCTGGATAGTAAGGGAAAATCTTTAAGTAATACAATGATTAATTTTGAAGTATATGGAGAGCTTTATCAATCTTCAATTGATCTTCTTCTTCAAGATAAAAACAATTCTCAACAATGTATATAAATGTTCACAATGTATGAATGAAACTTGAAATGATAATGAAAGTGTATATGGCAAGTTTCACAAAATTATGAACACATGAAAGTATAATTTCAAATGTGAGTAAATGAGAAAATTGTTAATGAAGAAGGATATTTGTTAATTTGAAAATTGAAGTATTGAACATTGAACATATATGAAAGTGTTATTGTGTTCTTGTTTTGAAAATATGAAAAATCTGCATTTTATAAAGTTGTAAGAACCTCTTCATTCATGCCAATTCATATGAAAAGTTGCAATGCATTCATGAAAAGATACCACTTGAAAAATGTTCAAAAAACAAAGTAAAAGCTGCATTAGTTCGCTAGGAACTGGTTCCGACACTGACAGAACCCGGTTCTTAATGAACGTTATAATTTGGAATTCAAATTTATCACGCAGGAACCGGTTCCCCTATTGGTACAACCCGGTTCCTGGTACAAAAACCAGGGACAGGTTTTTTTGAGAAAAGCTGGAACCCGGTTCCCTGTTAGGGAGGAACCGGTTCCTAAAGGTTTATTTTCAAAAATACATTTTGAAAGATATTTCAAACAAAGTTTTTCTTGATGTTAAAGTTATGGAATATGTATATGTTGATGAATGCATATTGTGAACATCTATATTCAAGATTTAAAGAATTATTTATACCATTTTGACATTTGATGATTTCTTCAATAATTCTTCAATAATCTTCAAGACTTTAATTTGATGTTGATAAGCTTTTTGCACATCCTTTGAAACTTGATGTCCATGTTGTCTTCATCAAAACACATGCTTTAAATATGACTTGAGAAGCTTGCAATTACAATTAGTTCTTTTCCTGGCTTCTAACGAAGTCTGCTTCTGATGCGTCTTACCAGAAGTTACTTCCAGAGCCTACTGCTCTACTTCCCTCTCGGAAGTTCTTGCAGTCATACGCAACTCATGCGCCTCTAGACTACTTTGCAGCTCTTCAACTCTCATGGTGCTCAGATCTTTGGAATGTTCAATTGCTACAACAATGTAATCAAACTGAGAAGTTAAAGATCTCAAGATCTTCTCAATAATTACTTGTTCAGACAGAGTTTCTCCACAAACTTTCATCTCATTAGTGATCAGAATCACTCTAGAGATGTATTCAGAAACCTTCTCATTGTCCTTCATGTTGAGATTCTCATATTGCTTTCTGAGAGACTGAAGCTTCACCTTCTTCACTGATGCGTCACCACCATAACATCTGACCAGTGTGTCCCACGCAGCCTTTGCTGTTTCAGAATCAACAATCTTCTCAAACACATTCACATCCACACATTAATGGATGTAGAATAACGCTTTTTGATCTTTCTTCCTCAGCGTCTGCTGTGCTATCTTTTGGGCCTCTGTTGCGTCTGCTTCTAACAGATTATAGTCATCAGTGATAAGATCTAACACATCTTGAGAACCAAATAATACGCGCATCTGGATCTTCCAACGATTCCAGTTTTGCCATCAAATACTAGAAGCTTGGAATGAATATCGTCGTTTCCGTTCATCTTCTACCTTGTGCAATTTACGCAGAAACTCAATGAAAATTAATGTTTCCCAAATTTCAGAGTTTCTAACCAGGAGCTCTAGATACCAATTGTTGGAGCACAAGGAAGATAAAAGACAAAAGGAATATTTACTGATAGCTTCAAAATAAGGATTTACAATGAATTACAATAACCTATTCCACTAGGCTATTTATACACACAGATTAAATCTAAAATATATCTTGTACAAAGATATAAGAAGATCTAAGATATATATCTTCTAACAAAGATATAAACAATCTAAAAGATATTCCTAAATATAAACTAATATCTAATTATATCTAAATTAATTCTAACAAAAATAAGTGACAATTAATATTAAACATGTATTGAAATCATAAAAATATTTTAAAATTACTTACTCCATTAACATATCTTGCGTATCCATTAAACTATAAGTTTATTTTATATCTAATTAAAAATTATTTTATTTTAAACTTATTTTTAATTAAAATTAATTTTATAAAACAAATTTATTCAAAATAGATTTTTATAATAATAAAGAAGCATAATTTTATAAAGTATTAACTCAATTATTTTGATACCAATTTGTTTTAGTAAGCATTTGGATTAATGATGAATATATTGATTTTGATAAAATTGAGTAGAATTAATTTTAATATAATTGAATTTAACATAATTAATTTATATTTAAATATATTATATAAAGTTAAGTTAAACAATAAATTTAATTAAAAAATTAAATTTAAATACAGAAATTATAAATTTTAACTTCAAATAATATTAATTTAGATAATAGAATCAATTTTACTTTAAAAAACCAAACACTTCAATCAAAATCAATTATACATTTTTAAAATAACTTTTTCTTCTTCCAAAAAATCAAACCAAACATGCTAGTACTAATCTAACTTACTTCTAAACTCAATTTATCACTCGTTTTATTTGGCGAGAAGTAAATTTCCATTGAGTATGTTTTCATCTGATCCTATACTTCCAAATTTGGCAAAACCTATTGATATGTACTAGTACTTCCTATTAGTAATATAGTTGGAAGAAACAAAAAAAAAAAAAATCAGAGGATTAGAATTAATTTTGATAGGCTTGATCTTTTTAAAATAGAATTGATTATCCTTTTGGAAGTAATTTGACACAAAACTAACTTAATGTTTGATTCCATAGAACACTTAAAATTAATTCTATAAATAAAATTGATTTTAATATATTTAATTGCTTTTAAGTAAAATTAATTTTGTTTTAAAATTAATTTCCAAATATAATTTTTTAGTTGAAATTTATTGTTCAACTTATAGTATATGTAAATATTTTTAAATATAAACCACTTATTACTCGGGTTATTTTCAATTAAAATAAATTTAATATAAAAAATTTAGTCAAAACCAATTTTTATCACCGAAAAATTAAATATACAGTAAAATTTGTAATTTTTTAGCTTTGATTTTATATCATAAAATTTGACATTTTATTTATTTTGCATATATTTATCCAAATTAATAAATTATTTTTATTTTTAATTCACTCTTAATCGATGAGTGAGTGAAATACTCTCTCTATTTTTTTTTAATTTTTTTTATTTTTTATACATATAAAAAAATTAATATATATTATTATTTAAATGATAATTATCTTTTTGTCTATGTCATTCTTAATTTTTAATTAATTAATTTTATTTTTTTTCTCTTTATAATAAATAACTAAGATTAATTTTGACAAAACTACCATCAATATTATTTTGAATTTTGAAAAAACATTTTTAAGAAATAATTTCTTTTTAAAAAAAATGACATTTAAAAAAGAATATTAGAAATAAAGTGATTGATATGTTTTAGTTGAATTAAATGAATGTAAATTATAAATTTAAAGGCTAATTTTTGAGAGCATCATTTATATATATATATATATATATATATATATATATATATATATATATATATATATATATATATATATATATATATATATATATATATATATATATATATATATATATATATATATATATATATATATATATATATATATATATATATATATAAACAAATTAAAATTTATAAGCAATATAGTAAGACATATCATGTAATTTAATAATCTCTCAATATGGTATTAAGAGCTTTTGGTTCGAGAAAAAGATCCAAAAGAACTTGTATCGAAATTCGTCTAAGAAGTGGTACGGTACAAGTAGGAGAGCATTGTGGACTCACATTTGAGGGAGAGTGTTGAAATAATATAACAAGTGTGAGTAAGTGAGGAAATAGTCATACATTAAATAGAAATGTGGAGATTTAAACATATATAAGTGGGAGAACCCACTCACATATCATCTTAAAGTTTTAAGTGAAGAAGTGATGTGTCTCTCTCAAAAATACTCGTAGAAAATATGCATTGAGACTTTATTAAAAGTAGTTAAGACTATCCGGATGAGAAATTAAAGGTGAAGCATTTCTTTTCTTCTCCTAATAAACATAAGCAATATAGTAAGACAGAGCATGCAACCAATAAGCTAAGTATTGTCTGGCAACACTTCTTTAATAAAATACTGATGAGATAATGATAAAATTAATGCATTGGTCACTTTTGTTTAAAAATTGTTCATTACAGTATTACATTAATGAGAAGACAACTACATGCACATAATGCAGAGACTAATCAATTTGTATGCAGCAGCAACAGAACCACAGTATGCACAAAAGTACAGAACACAACCAATGCATGTTTTTTCGTTTGTTTCAAGAATTTCTACTGTGTACATTAGCACTCTTAACTAATTTTATTTTTAAAATAAATAAAATATTGTTATTAAATATGTTCAACATTTTATGATATTTATAAAGGTACTGCTTTCATAGCTACTCTATTTGATATGTTTTCGCTTTGTATTTATGGAGGATAAATTTGAATTATTAAATCGAAATCAATCAATTTATTATTTTTTATGCAAATGAATCGAATCGGGTGTCGAGTTGATCAAATTATTTAATTTAAATAGTATAAAGTTGATTCAATCGGACTCGAATGATTATTTTAGATTTTTCGTAAACTGAATCCGATCAAACTTAACTAATATTTATTTTATATATTTTTTATTTCTATAGAGATGAACAATTATAAAAATAGGATTCAAATTATTATCCTTTTTATAATTTATTGGTGACAAAATAATTATAGACTCACAAAAATATAAGACATATAATATAAAATTTTAAATATTATTTAATTTATTGTTTAAAATATGATGATAAGCAAAATTGATATTAAATGATATTCGAAATATTATAACGTGTTAATAACGTTTTTTCAATAATATAAAAATAGTTATTTTTTGAGTTATTTTAAATTTTTGATAATTTTTTAAGAAAAAAGTTAAAGGATAAATATTTGTGAATTTTATAAAAGACGAAACTGAATCTGTCAAATCGATTATATCCATTCAATTTATTCGCCAAACCGACTAAATCGAATCTGTCAAAAATGGAAATTTTATCGATCGAAATTAGACATTAATAATGAAACTGCGATTTGCATCGAATTTAAATTTTTAATCCGATTTCAATTCAAACTGACCGGTTATCCACCTGTTTAATATATTTTTTTTAATTAACATTAATATTTTGTATAGATTTTAGCTTTAAGAATTATTTGTGAGTTAAAAAAAATTCAAAAATGAGGAGTAAAGAAAAATAGTTTTATAAAATATAATAAATAAATAGTTATTATTCATTTACTTTTTAATTTTAAAATATTATAAGTATATATTAAAATTTTTAAAACTATTTAAGTCTTTCAAAATCTCACAAAACATTTTTTAATACAATATTCAAAATATAATTAAAATGGATATCTCAAAAACTTGTATTAAAAGAGAATTTCTAAATATTTAAATAAATTCTTCAATTTTGATGTATATATTTTTTAAAAGTTGTTGATTTAAAAATATTTAATATAAATTATATTAAAAAGAATAATTAAATATAAATAAATATTATTGGCAAACTCTAAACTAACTATTATGAAAACTATCGGTTCAGGGGGTGGGTTTTTGATTTTAATAGTCAATTTTAAAACTAAAACATATATTAGACAATAACCTTAACGTAATTTTTTATTGGATGAGTTTTGAACAAAAGAGAATCAAGATTTTAAAGATGAGGAGTAAAGAAAAATATTTTTATAAAAAGTTAATAATTTAGCGTTAATATATTTTTTATATAAATATAAAAATATTTTTTAATTTTTTATAAATCATCCAGGTTTTTCAAAATCTCACTAATATGTGACTTTTTCATTTTAAACAGTTTTCTACTAAAACTTAAAAACCAACAAATAAATAAAGTTTGTTTTAAAGCTAAAAAACATCAATCGTCGCCGACTACTATTAATTTTAGAATTTATAATTAGACTAAACAATTTATCCAGACCTAACCTCAACTTTAACGAATAACATTATTTTTGATCTAGACTAAAAAATCTCTAATAAAATTTGAACTCTAATTTTAAGATTTATATGAATTAGTCTATTTTAACATTGATAAATACATTAAATAAATATATGTAATAACTATATGTGTTTAATTAATAAATAATTAAATTTAATATATTTTTATATTTTCAAAATAAAATATAAATACTTATAATAATTTAATTTTATCATATGCTAAAAATTAAACACTACACACACATATATATATCTCTCTTTGAGGCATATGATTCATACTTTCTGTTTCACATTTTTTTTGTTTCATAATTTTGTTTTGTCACACTTTTTATTATTTATTTTTAATTTTTTAATGAATTTGTTAGTGTTAATACACGAGAAACATGACTTGCCATTAATCAATTTATTAATTTTTTGTTAACTTTAAAATAAAAAACAAAAAATTATAATACATAGATTATAATTTTTTATTAAAAGTATACACGAGACATCTATGTATTATATAAACTTAAAAGAGTGTCAATATATTTAAAATAATTATTAATTAATATATGTTATAAAAAACGATACTAAGAACAGAGTATAAACAAATTCTTAAATATCAAAGAAATTTGAAGAGGTAAACAGAGACAATAAAATTGATTATAAACTACTATTTTTTATTTTCTCTTTGAAACAAGATTACAAGTGTTACAGAATAACAAATAACATCTCTCACCTTAATTAAGATTCACATTGTAATAATGATGAGAGACTAATATGTTATTTATAAGAAAATTAACACACTAAATTAACGGGCTTTTACACACATGCCCATTACACAAGTTAACTTAGGGAACAAGCTAACTTAAACAATTTGGTTTAACAAACAAGTCTAATTCGACAATGCTAACAATTTTAACATTTCGACTACTGCATACTTGAGCATACTTCGACTACAACATTGCAAGGCTTAAACTACAACATATGAACAGACTTCGACGACATGCTAAGATCCTGTCGAATTATTGAACCAAGAAGCTATCCTTCGACCATACAAGAGTTCGATCCAATATCTCACAAATCTCCACCTTGGAACAAACTCTATAACGTCAAGGGAACAAACTAACTTTCATCATGCAACTTTATCAACTTCATATAGTGGAAAACCTTGTAACTTGACAATGTCTTGATGATCATATCAACAACATTGTGATCAACCAAAACCTTTAGCACTTGGACTTCTCCACGCTTGATTACCCCTCTGACGAAATGCAATCTCACCTCGATGTGCTTGGTTCGCTCGTGATAGGCTGAATTCTTCGACAAGTGTATAGCACTTTGACCATCACATTTAACAGTGATAAATCGACCTTAAAGTTTCAGCTCTTTAACAAAATCTTCAAGCCATAATGTTTCTTTCATAGCTTCAGTAAGGGAAATATATTCTACTTCAGTAATTGATAAGGCAACAACCTTCTAAAGTGTCGCTTTCCAACTAATTTTTGTGCCAAACATAGTGAACACATATCCAGAAAATATATTTTTTGGAATTCATACAACATGCATAATCAGAGTCAACATATCCTTCGATTAATGCTTTACTATCTCCACCAAAAGCTCCAACATATATTAAGACTCTATTCAAAGATCCATTTATGCACCTTAGGATCCACGTTAATGCTTGTCAGTGAGCCTTTCCAAGATTCTCCATGTGCCTGCTTACAAGACTTATTGCATATGATATGTCGAGTCTAGTACATACCACATCATACATCAAAGAACCTACTATGTTAGTGTGATACGGTGGGAGAATTGACTTGAAGGTTTTGCGTTTGATTGCAAATATTGCGGTTAGCAAGAGTCGTCACCGACTTTTCTTTTATCCAAGAGGAAAGGTGAAAAAGAACAGGAAAGACCTTTGAGATTTATTTCTTGAGTTCGGGGGGTAGATTATGAAAAGGGAAGGTATTAGCACCCCTTTCATCCATGGTTTTTCATGGGCTCTTAGTTACTTGCTAGATCACTTACTTTTGTTTGAAATTGTGCCTTGTGTGGTTTTTGAAAGTATATTGTAAAGAGGTCATTGTTTAGGTAAACTTTGTAATGATTCTCGTTCGTAAGAATGTATACAAAGTGTTGATCTTTTGAAAATGTTTTTAAGTTTGAAAGATGTTTGAAAGTGTAGGTGTTTGTTTTGAAAATAGCAAGAATATTTTGTTTTGAAATTGAGCAAGTAATTAGGAGCATTCTACTTACTCAAAAATCTTTCTTGTTCATTTTATTTTCCTTGGACATTGTTATCTTACCATTGAATTGGTAAGTAACCCTATCCTTGGATGTAAACGGGACGGGCGTGGGTCATCGTATAACCATGATTAGCAATGTTGCAAGGTATCTTAGCATTCTCTCTTAGGGACCAAGATCATTTAAAAGACAACTTTAGATAGCGTCATCGAGGGACTATGATCTTGTATTTGCTTTGTTTTTGCTAAGATACCTCACATGCGTAATATGGCC
Source organism: Vicia faba (assembly GCA_948472305.1). NCBI lineage: Eukaryota > Viridiplantae > Streptophyta > Magnoliopsida > Fabales > Fabaceae > Vicia > Vicia faba. The sequence continues at coordinate 277,394,431 of OX451738.1, read as the reverse complement.
ATTTTGTAAAGGCAAACAAGTGGATTTACCCTAGGAGTGTTTGTATGCAAATGTATTATTTTCATGCTTGATTTTGTATTGGATTAGGGTTTTCTAAGTGTTAGTTTTAGTCTTTCCATACAAACCCTAATTACTAACAATTGTATATAAAAGCGGTAAATTGCGGAATTTAAAGTTACTACGCTATTACAATACTTGTGGGAGGGGGTATACAGATTGTGAATGGGGATTGCAAGAATATAAACCTAATTAATCTATTACAACCAAATTGAATTTGTACAAGAATCGAAATAAATAATGTACAAGATGGATAAATATGCAAGAATGTAAACGTGAAGAAAATGAATATATTTATTTGGATTTGTTTAGAGAAAAGGGATTTGTTTTAACCTAATTAATTAAAGGAAAATAATTAATTAAACCTAAATTTATTAAGAAAAGATTTGAAATAAAACCCTAAATCTATTAATTGATTAAAAGAAAATAAGTTTGTAAGAAAAATATTTTTGATATTTTTGTCTTGAGAATAATTATAGTGTTATAAAATATTTTTAGCCTTTTAATATTAAAATAATATATTTAAATTGGTGTAAAAGAAAATAAATAAAACCTATTATTTTAATTAAATTTAGAAGATATTTAGTGAAATGGATAAAGTATTTATTAAATAAAAAATAATTTTTATGAGAAAAATGAATAAACTATGTCAAAATAAAAATCTAATATTTTTGTATTTTTTATGATTTTTAATATTAGGAAAATAATTTAAAAAAACCAATAAAAAGAAAATAAGAAAAATAAAATAAAGTTGGCCAGAGGTGCATATATGAAACAGGGGGTTAGCTAGCAAAAACAAAAACAAAACAAGCCCAAAGAGGCCCAACGCCTGTCCAAAAAAACAAAGTCGGAATGCAAAAATATGAAAAAACAAAAGGGTACCACTGGGGCTCGAACCCAGGTCCCAAAGGTTACAAGCGCGCGCTTCTACCACTGGGGTGGCTATACATCCGTTAACATAAGCAAAATAATAACTATGTGATACAAAACGCGCCCTGAGTTACACTTCATCTTCAACCTCCAGTCAGACCAACTGTAACTTGTTCATTTCTCAACAAAAATGAAAACTGTAAACATGAAACTTGTAGCAAATTTCCTCACGGTTTCAGAAATATAAAGCATTGAAACTATAAATCAAAGATAAGCATGAATTTTATTGGCCCTAAACTAAATCCTAAAAATCTCAGAAATTTCAATCTTAAAATTCTCTAAGCTCAAGCAAAATTAATGGAAACTATGGACATGGTTAGCTTTAGGGCAATGATATCTACATGTTTTATTCACAAATAAATCGTTGATGATGCTTGTATGAGAAATTCCAAAATTAGAAAACTCACCTTGCAAGAGGGTATCGGGTTTGAAGTTTGAGCAACTTTCAAGAAGTTCCAATGGTTGGGTTAGCTTCCTCAAGTTCCCAGGAAGCTAATGGAATGCTTAGCTTGAGCTAAAAGGGCCTGAAGAGTTCTGGAGAAGTCCAAGTGCAAAGCTCTGTTTTTTGAAAATGGAGTATGGTGTTAATTGTGTTACAGCTTTGTAACAGGGTGTGGGATCAATTCTAAATGATGTTTAGAAGCTTTAGAAACCAAAAGGCTTGAAAACGCACGAGGGAGTTATGAGTTTCAAATTTTTGGTCAGTTTATGTGAAAATGGAGGTATGGATTGTGATTCTGAGTTCTAGCTGTTTTCAGGGCATGAGCATTCGTGTCTTTGATGTCAATGGTTTGTGTATGTATAAGCAAAAGGATTGGAGTGCATTGGCAAGTCAGAAGTACAAGTTACAAGCTTTTGGCTAGGTTACTTGATTTTCAAGAAAAGAGGGAAACCAAGTTTCAATGTGAGGTACAAACATGGGATGGGTGATTATAAGTGTCTAAAACATTTCTCATGAGTTATAGGACTTGTGTGATCAGAAGAGAACAACTTCGAGGCTCAAGAACAAGTTTTGTGCAAAAAGTCACTTTATCAAAATGGCAATGTGCACTTTCTTCCAAAAGTGGATATAAAGCATGTCCATGCATTGAATGCTTGAAATGAGACCTCTAACAGCTGTTCAAGCCATTAATTATGGAGTTCCTAACAAGTTTAAGGCCTGCAAAGTAGAGTTTATGCAGCATAGTTTGAATTTTGAAATTGGTTCATCACAAAATGACTTGTAAACCAAGTGATAAAATCCTAACTTCATCTCTTTGATTCTCTCTATTCAAAAATGATGTCAAGGAGTTCTTTGACATTTTGGAAAGCTTGCAATGTGCTCTACAACCCATATTTGAATTTATTTTGAATATTCCCCTTGGAACTATAAGAAAAAGTTCCATAAAGTTGGGTCAAAATCCTGACCAAATTAGGGCAAAACTTCACTAAGTATTTTGTTTCATGACTACATGTTCTTAAAATTATAACTTGAGATCCAAACACTTTTTGAAGAAGTTGTGTGAAGAAAAGTTGTATATTTTATGGAGATCTACAACTTTCATGTTGGAAGTTTCTCTTGAATCACTTTGCATCACGGTGAAAATTTTGTTCAAAGTTGTGAAAAAACATGAAATTTCCAACACTTGGAAAAATTTCTAAGTTTAGAAATTTTGACTTTTCAAAATGAAATATTGACTTTTTGATTTATTGATGAATAAGTTTAATATTTTGACATGTTTTTGATTTAATTACATCTTTGGCATTTGAATTTGACCAAAAAGTCAAAGTTTGACTTTTCAGTATACAGTTGACTTTTGATCAGTTGACTGCAAAATTCATCTATCAATCCAATGGACTTGCAATGTTTTGAATCATGTCATTAGGTCAAAATGATGAAATTGGACTCTTGAGATCATTCCTTAAACCAATTGACCATTTTCTAAGTCAAAAATCAGAAATTGCCTTTTCCCAGTTAAAACCCTAATTTTGACCATTTTGCCCTTTTGGAGATTTGATCAAATTTCTTGAGGAATTGTTGTACAAAATTGACCAAATGATACATATGAGTTTAAATTATGGATGTGGATAAAAAATTATGAAGTTTGACTGTGAATTGGCCATAGTTGACTTTTCCCCCAATACAACTGATTTTTAGGTCAACTGCTCAATTGACTGAGCAAAAATGTGATCCAAGGCTTGAAAATTGAAATGAGTAATCTTGGGGGTCCATAATGATTCATGAAAGTCATATGAAGCATTTAAAGTCAAAAATCCCTGTGCAATCTCAAACCCTAATTTTGGTCATCAGTGCTCAAGGAGGTGTATTGAGTTGATCAACCCTAGTGCAGTCTTGAGCCAAAGGAGATCTTGTGGGAAAATCCTTGATAAATGAGAGGGAAAATTTTGGGGTACAACAGCTGCCCCTATTCAATCTTCTTAAGCCTGAAGAGTTAGATTGACGAGTTTTACCATTCGTTACTCGAAGGTGGAAGATGATTGGACACTAGAGTGCCTAGAAATTTGCACTTGGTGATGTGATGGTTGGAGGAATGGGCTTAAAGATTCCATTTGGAGAGATGATAGAAAGTTGTTGGAGATGGGCTTGTAGATGCCATCCAGAAATGATTGCTGAACAGTATTTGTAAGCTGAAATCGAACGAGTGTCAGAATGGCGTCCGTGTCTGAAGCGTTTATGAGCTAAGTCTGAATGAGTATCAGGATGGAATCCGTATCTGGAGCGTATCTGAACTGTATCTGAAATTAGAATCTAAACGAGTATCAGAATGGCATCCGTGTCTGGAGTGTATCTGAACTGTATCTTGAAAGTTGAATTTTGAATGAGTATCAGAATCACATCCGTGTTTGGAGCGTATCTGAAATGTATCTAAAAACTGAATCTGAATAAGTATCAGGATGGCATCCGTGTCTGGGGCGTATCTAAACTGTATCTGAAAGTTGAATCTGAATGAGTATCAGAATGACATCTGTGTCTGGGGCGTATCTGAACTGTATCTGAAAGTCTTTGAACATTGTTAATGGTAGCTATTTATTAATCTTATCCTGAAAAGGGTAAAAAACATTAGCTGTATGCAATGTCATGATGTATGAAATGCATGGTACAATGAGATTGTGACATATATATTCGTTTTATCGATGTTCATGATATATGGATGCAATGTATGCGTATGTAAGCTAATCCGCTGCACTGCTATTGGGTTAGGGAAAATAAATCACTGATTGCTGCTGAGGATATGAAGTATAAGTCCTCATGTTGTGAAGTTGAAGTGTTGATGAATTTCCGTGGAGAAATAAACTCTGCTATAAGGGAAATGATGTGTACTGCTTGTAAAAACCTGTTGGGGAAACCTGAGAAATTGGATGACCTCTACTGGGGATTGATGACTGGAAGCTTTGTTCCACTGGGGATTAAACTGCACACTGCATGGGATTTTATGGAATAGCTTAAAGATATTTCCCTATCTCTTAGAGCCACCAGTGATTGTATTTATATTTTGTTTATTTGTAAATGGTAGTTACGTTAAAGTCCACATGTTCAAAAATAAATCATTGGACGTTTTCATAAACAAACACAAGAGTAAAGAAAAACAGATAATTTTGCATTTTCAAAGGGATATCTTTGTATTGACTTTGAGTAAGTATTTTTGTACAATGAGACAAACATTATAGTAAGAGAATGCCATCGTAAAAAATGAAAATTTTGATACAAAGAAAAGATAGCTATGTGCAATAATCCCATGGGGTTCCCATTCTGCTATAGACTTTGTGTCTCTGAGCATCTTGTCTGTTTGTTGCCTTGTCCGAAGCTGGTTGGATTGATCAGAACCTCTGAGTTTTGTCAGGTTGTCTGTAAGGTGATCCAACAAGACATAGTCATACACTTTAATTCCCTAAATTTTTCCTGGACCGTCCTTTCGGGTTTTCAGTCCACCGGGATACCCTTTTTTGCCCAAGCCGCCCTCTCGGGTTTTCAACTTGCCGGTGTACAGATTTTTTTGTTTTATCCCTAATTTTTGCCCGAACCTTTTTGGTTCGCCGGGATGTCCTTGTTTTGCCTAGGTGTGTCAACCTAGCGGGTCTCTTATGCGTAGTACCTTTTGACTATGTCTACGTTTTCAGGGTGCGGCAGGTCGTCGCTGTTGTACCCCAAAATTTGCCCTCCCATATCCATCAAGAAATTGCCAAGTCTAGGTCACAAAATTCCCTCAGGGTTGTGCAGCTCAACTGTCTCTTATACAGTCAAAACTAGGGTTTGAGTTCTGGTCAAGCAAATGAACTTTTCAAAGGCCCAATCAAGTCTCACATGCTTACAAAGATGGTCAAGTACCCTCATGTCAAGTTTCAAGGCATTCAGCTCAAAATTGCACAGTCAAAACCCTAGATTGCACTACAGTCAACTGTAGGGGCAAAATGGTCATTTGACAGTCAAAAGTTCAAATTTTTGGTCAAACATATCATTTTGAAGCCACAAACATCATTTGATCAATGCTTGATCATGATTCTCAAAGTTTGGCTCAGAAATCATCAAAGATGCAAAAGTTGCTATATTTGGACAGCTGAAAAAGTCAACTGAAATTGACCAGGGCATAACTTTCACATGGATTATCAGAAAAATTCCATCCAAAGCTCATTTTGAAGAGAAAGACATTTCCTACAATTCATCTTCATGTTCCAAGTCCAAGAAATGCTCTCACAAAAAGTTATCAATTTCAACATTATAGGTCATTTTCAAAAGTCAACAAAAAGGGACTTTAAGTCAAAGGCCATAACTTGAGATTGGTAAATCAAAATGACATGGGACCAAAGGCATTGGTTAAAGGACTCAAAGACCTTTCCAAAATGTCCAAGAACATGTGAAAAGCTTAAAAATTGAGCAAGTTATGCCTTGTGGAAGTTGGGAAATTTTTAGGAATTTGGAAAAGTCAACATTGATGCAAAAGGCCTAAAAATGCAAATGGGCCCATTTTTCTTCCAAGTTTCTTCATGCCAAGCCTATGCACGACCACTAGGCCCAAAGGGAAGTATTTTCATATTTTTTAATTATTTATTTGAATTAATGTTAATTTATATTCATTTAAATCATTTTAATACATGAAAAATATAAACCTAACCTAAAAAAATCTTTTTATACACATTATAATCTCAATATTTCGTGCTTGATTGATTATGGCAAGTTTTGGTGTGATTGGATCATGATTGAACAAAAACAACATGAAAAAAGATTGGAAAAGATATTAAGCAAATCAAATCTTCAAATAATGAATTGATGAGATTTTGTTGGTTTTTGTTGACCTAGAAGCCTCACTATATGATCCAGAACATAACCCTAAGCCAAGAGGACGGCAAGCTGCGCATAAACAAGCTTTGGCAAATTGAAAATTCTCTTAAAAAACTCAAATCTGAAAAGTGCCTTAGAGGTCGTTCCAAGCTGCAATCTTCATCCCATTAGCATCCTGAGATATCATTGACCGTTTCTCAACCATTAACAACAACAAAAACACCCTGAATCGGTACCCCATAGTCAAACTGTGAAGCAAAAATTCTGAAATCGCATAGCATGAATTAAGCATTCTTTTGCATTTTTCATTATGGATTATTGCTTACAATGATGTTTCTGAGCTAACCATTACATTCAATTGCTTTTTTGTGCCATATATACGAATTCGCCATGTTTGAATATTAGGGTTGCAGGTTTCTTAAAAGAGGGATTTTGCGTAGAGGAAAAATTGTGGCTCGTGAGTATCATGGTTGAATTGAGCAGGTTAAGACGAAGCAAACACATACCTCGCGAACAATTTATGAAGCTCATGGAGCTATTCGCTATTTTTTGATAGACACTCTAAAACAACGCTATAAAAACCGTGGCCATACGCTTGTGTTTCAGAAAGAACGAAGAAGACAACCTCGTTGTCACTACATGATTGGCTAGTTTGAAAATTCGCGCCAGATTGTCCACTAACACCATGCTTTATTTATTATATTCATTTGATATTATATGTTAACTAAAAGCATTTGGTTCAGTTGGTAACACGCTATGCATGTGACTCTCAAGACCTGGGTTCAAGTCCCAGGTCTGGCAAAATTCCAATGCTATTTTTCAATAATTGATCCTATGCAGCGCTGACATCCAGGTACATCATGTTCTCTCAAAGCATGGCCATCCACGCGTCCTACACAACCAGATCAACGCCCACGATGCAAAGAACATGCTAGGGCCAAGTCAACACGTTAGCATACAATTGGCAAAGTCAACGAGGGCCATGCTTATTGGGCCAGAATTCCCAGGCCTATACCTCCTGATTTGGGGCTACACCCCACTTTGGTTTGCACATTCTTTCAATTTTTATTTTTTATTTTATTATTAATCATTATAATTATTTATTTTATTGCTTTAATTTAAGTAATTTTTTTTACAATACATAAAAAAATACAGAAAAAGACAAAATTGCAATATATATTTATTTTAATTATTTTTCATAAAAAAAAACTTGTATGTAAATATTTAGTTTAACTAGGTTATAGTTTTAATCTTTTTAATAAAAAACACCAAAAATAGAATTTAGGTTTAATATCCTTTTTTTGATTTTTCTTTTAATCTTTTCCTTTTTTCCACCATAATAATTATTATTTATTTATTTATTTTTATAATCAAAATTGTACATAATAAATTTTAGGTTTAATTTAGATCTTAATTTAATTCTTTCATAATAAATAAAAACATTAGAATTAGGGTTTGCCTTATAGTTTAATTTCAATTAACTCTTTTTTTCTTTTAATAAATAAAAAACATAAAAATCTAAAAAACATTTTCTTTTTGAATTTTAATTCTAATTCCCTATTTAATTCTAATTAATTAACTCTTGTAATTTAATTTTTGTAAAAAGGGTCCAACGCCCTAGTTTTGTTTTGATTATTTTCTTTTGCGCATTTACTTTATTGCTTAATATAATTCTGTAAATCTCCCAAAGCCATGTACATTTATTTATCGCACTTTTATTGCTTTATTTATTTTCCGCTAAATCGAGTCCGGTTTATTTTGGCGATGTGGACCCGCGCCATTTGTAATAGTCTTAGATTTATTTCCTCGCAAATTTTATATCTCTTAATATGCATGCAAGAATGAATGGCCCTAATTAAAATCAAGCGTAGATCACAATGAACATGACAAGACAAATAACTGAAACATGACACACAAATCGCACACACCACCCCTAGGGTACGCCTCACTGTTGCCTTTCGAAAGGTGATCGTCGAGTAGAGGACGTCTTAGTAAGTCCTCATGATCCGGGAACCTGGCATGAGGGTAGCTTCTAAGGTGTCTTCCCATTGCTCTGGTGATCACCATGTCCCTAAAATCGAATTGACCCGAACACCTCCAACGGTGGTGCTACCTACCTCTCAATGGTGGGATGGCACTACTTTTTAGGACATCTACACAGACGAATTCCTTAGGGTAGGTAGGTTCTCAAGGATACTTGCTCTAATTTCAAACAAATCAAAAACATCTTTTCACTAACACTTTTCAAAAGCTTTCAAAGCAAACTTTTCAAACACTCTGACGTACGAGTCGATCTGAGATTTTTCAAAGAAACTTTTTTAAACCCACAATTGAAAAGCAAACAAACCATTTTTGAAAACACAATGAGCAAGTATCTAAGAGCCCATGGATAACCATGGATAGAAAGGGTGCTAATACCTTCCCTTTCTATAACCTACCTCCCGAACCGAGAGCAATCTCTTTAAGGAATTTTTCTGTGCTTTTGTCCTTTCCATTTGGAGAAAATAAAAGACGGTGGCGACTCTTGCTTCCGCGACATTTCGCGAACCAGCGTTAAACAGTCAGTTCCAGATCCACCGATCACAGAACTGGCGACTCTGCTGGGGAATAAACTTAAAGTGGGGTGTACCTTAGGGCTAGCTTATAACCATGTTTTCAATTGTATTGCTTTGTGTGCTTTAAATTGTGGGTTGCTTGGGAGTTCTATAGATCCTACACCCGGATCTGGGGGATACCTTTCTTAGAAAGTAGCAACAAGGCTGTGAGGGAACTGTGCGGGGTATACCGACATGGTTGAAACAGTCTGCTACGTTGATGTGGCACTTTGGTGTGTACCGGTGACCCTTGAGTTCAGTCAAGGAGAGTACGGGGCCTCCGCGTGGTGTCGTAAAGCATCAACAGACCTTAGGAACCTTAATTGAACAATCTTGGCCTCTTTAGGGTAGTGAGATAACTGACTTTGGTGCAGTCCGAGGTTGGTTGATACTCGATACTACGCTCAATTGAGGGTTGCTTTCCTGGAATATTTCGGTCGCCAGTTCAGTGGCTAAATCGAAACGATGAACAATGAAAGCAATCCCGTGATATTGGGAACCTTAGAACCCGGTTACTTTGACTAGGACAGGTTGAACCCACCAACTCAAGAGGGTAATACCCAGACATCATGCTGGCCTAAACCCTAAGGGCTTATCTTGTGTGACTTGTGTGCCTTCGTACTTGACTACTTGCATGCTTGTTATCTGACCCTTGATGCCTTGCAGGTTTTGTTCATAGTCCTTAATTAGGACTTATAACAGGATGTACTAACCACTTGCAGGTCTTGTTTATAGTCCTTAACTAGGACTCATGACAGGATTTACCAAATTTCTTGCAGGTCTTGTTTATAGTCCTTAACTAGGACTCATGACAGGGTTTACCAAATTGCTTGCAGGTCTTGTTTATAGTCCTTAATTGGGACTCATAACAAAGTATACTAAATTTCTTGCAGGGTTTGTTTATAGTCCTTAACTGGGACTCATAACAGGGTTTACCTACATCACCCCATGCATAGCATGACATCATACCATTGCATACATCCTAACCCATTTCAAGGATCTCAAGGGCTTGTGATGCAGGTCATGATGAACAACTATCCCAGCAAGGGGAAAAGAGGATTTATTTTCCTCTAGCCAAGGTTGTCAGGGGCTAGGACCCACTGGATATGGTGAGCCTTTGACCCTTGACGAAGGGCTCTCTACAACAGGAAGTTCCTTCGATCAAGTTGCTAGTTCTCAACTCTAACAATTTCTCTGTTTATCCCGCGAGGTCCTTGAAATCATTGCATACATGTCATACTCATCATTGCATTACAGGTATCCCTTTTGCAGGTCATTCACCATCTTCGCTGTTTATTTCAGCAATGGCTTTCCAACCAGACAACCAAGATCTCCGTACTCAGAACGCCCAACTGCGAGAAATGTTCTTGAACCTATCCCAGGGGCAAGAAGAAATAAAGACTCTCCTCACCAGGAACTTGACCTTAGGGAATGCAGGGGGCATCAGGAACGATCAGCTGGAAGGGCTACAAATTGAGTTGGCAACCATGAAGATCCAAATGATGGGGCAGTTGGTGGGCCAAATGACTCTCATTCAGGACTTAGCTCAAAAACAAGAAGAGCTCCGGGTCCTCGTCACCAAGCTGCTTCAAAATAATCCAGTAGGGCAAACAGCCAAGGTGGAAGCTCCAGCCATCATTCAACCACATGCGGGGCAAGAAGACAAAGGAAAATCTCCTCAGCTTGCTTCAGGGTCACGAGCCCAGCCTCAACGGGGTAGTCAACGTAAACGAAATGCGCCCGGAAGACATTTCTCGGAGACTGATATACCCTCATCCTTTATACTGAAGCGCTTGCTGGAGGTCAATCTGATCACTCTAAAGGACCCTCCCAAAAATCCCAACAGGACAGCTTCAAGGTATAACCCCGACACCCACTGCGCTTATCATTCAGACAGCCCGGGGCATGCTACAGACGACTGTTGGACCTTGAAGAATAAAATTCAGGATTTGATTGACGAAGGGGTGATAGAGTTCATGCCAGATGGCGAGATGAAAATCTTCCGCTGAGAATTCTTCATCTGAGATGGCTGTCTCAAACTAGAAATTTTTGTTCATTAGGATTTTTCAAGTTGTAATTCCCTTTTGATTATTCAAACGTTTACTCATTGTCAAACATTGTTATTTCACTAGTGCATCGCATATGTCTGTTTTGAATCAATATATTCGTATTCACTATACGCAAATTATTTTCATATTTTTTCTGATGATCAACCCTCATTAATTCTAAGCCTCTTGAGGGAGGATGACGAAAACGATACCGCGATCATTACAGTATGCTTTTGAACAGACCCCGCTGATGAGGTACAGGCATTGTTTCAATCCCTAAACACTGGAGTTATAAGGATGATAATCCCTCGTCAACCCCTCTGAGCCAAAGAAGTAGGAGTTTTATTTTCGAAAATCAAAACCCTTAATCATAACCTGGGGCAGGGTAGTCTCTCAGTTGATCCAAGTGCATAACGAATGGCACCAAAGGAGTCCTAACAAAACAAAAGACCGTGATGGTTCAGAACAATCAAAAGGACAGGCAGTCATCATCAAAATTCATAAATGAAAAGCCCAAAAAGTCTAAACCTACAAAAGGGACTTGTAAAACTGGGGCATCCCGCTGACTGTAATTCCAAAAAGGAAACAGTTCAGGCAAAAAAAGAAAGGGATGACAAAATCAAAAAAAAAAGAGGTCTCACAAACCCTCAACAAAAAATGACTGCCTATTCAAAACAAGTCATCAACATCCGAATCATCACCGGAAAATCAGAGCAAAGACTCAAACAAGGTCTAACGTATGATCAACTGAGTTTAGGTTTGGAGAACATCACGAAGCGCGGGTGGGTATAAATAAAATTTGAGCCTTTATCCTTTGTTTCTTAAACCGTGAACCAGACCACGTTATAACCCTTAAAAGTCCTAGCTGAAGCATGGGTTAGTTCGAAAGCATACTGTGACGAAAGGTATCCTGACTCCTTAAGGCTTACTATAAAGAAGGAGTTGACATCACGTTTTACAAACAATCACTTGTTTTATGAAAAAGAATGCATTTTCAAAATCTTCAAGACAGACATAAGCTTTGCATTTTTAACATAACTTTGTTTGCATATGACTTTTTGTTTGAACAGCAGGGAAATTCGCACGATGAATGCCTAATGAACAGAAGCACTTCCAATCAAGGGGCATGGCATGACCATGGTCCATTATCTGGGGCAGTCCAATCAAGATTCGGAGAATCTCTCAAAAGGCCAAATAGCCTAGGGCAAATCTCCGCCTGAGTCACTTGGGGCATTTCAACAATAAATCTGGCACGATCAGACATCTTCTGGTAACATGGTAACATAAACAGCCAGGGGCACCTCCCTGCATTCTAAAGAACATGGACATAGCCGAAAGAATACTACGCATAATCAAAGACCCGCTAGGTTGACATACCTAGGCAAAAATTAGGGCTTCCCGGCGAACCAAAAGGGTTCGGGCAAAAATAAGGGATGAAATGAAAAAAACTATACACCCGGCAAGTCGAAAACCTGAAAAGGCGGCTTGGGCAAAAAGGGGTATCCCGGTGGACTGAAAACCCGAAAGGGCGGTCCAGGCAAAAGTTAGGGATCAAAACGTACGACTATGTCCCGTCATCTTATCATCTGCCTACCAGAAGAAGGTTTGACCCTCAACAACTATCAGCCCCCCATAAGTGCCTCCCCCATAGAAACAGGGGCAATAAAGAGTGGTCTAAGCAATCTGATTATTCTGTCCTCCAGGGTATCAAGGTATGTTCCGTGGAAGAACATAACCAATACAGTTCAAGGCTTCCCCCAGGAGAGTCCAACCCAGCTTCCCCAGGAAAGTTGGAATACATCTCCCCAAGCAATAAGCGTACCCCCAGTAGATTCTGGAAGCTTATCCCCTAGCAGGGCACGAACGCGTCGGCCGGCTTGATCTAAAGAGTTATTTCCTTAACAGGATATAACTGGGTTATCCTCAGCCAAAAGCCACGGAAAGAGTGTCCTCGACAAATCTTCTTATCCCCAGCGAAGTCCATTCATACTTCCAATACAGCAAGGTATCCTCAGCGAGGCATCCTCAACAATTCAGCAGAAGCATCCCCCACAGAGTATTTCTTCCCAGCATGGTCGCTAGAATATCTTTTTCTCCCCGCAGAATCCTTCATTCGCCAAGTTTATTCCCCAACGGAGTTATCTTCGTCTACTGGAATTCTTGCAACTAGTCTTCAACATATCAGCCCAGGATGCAACTTCCCGGCACCCGTCAAGGATTTATTTCCTTAGACAAACATACATTCATAAAAACGTCACATACATCATTATAGCATGCATATGCATCATGCTACACGAATCTCATTAATTTTGAAAACATACAGTTCATGCATCATGATTTTGCATACAATTATGTTTTGCCTTTTCAGGAAAAAGATCAATACAAAAATGACTACTACCAACTAATCGCAATTCATTCTCGATATAGTTTCAGATGTAAACCCAGCGATGGTGACGTTCTGATACTGCTTCCAGAATTCCTTCTAGACATAGTTTCAGATGTAAACCCAGCGATGGTGACGTTCTGATACTGCTTCCAGAATTCCTTCTAGATATAGTTTCAGATGTAAACCCAGCGATGGTGACGTTCTGATACTGCTTCCAGAAGTCTTTTTGATGGTCCCCTCTCCAACGGCGTGTGAGGTGGTAATTCCTTCTTCAGATGTTCCCCTCTCCGGCATGAGCGTGAGGTGATATTCTCTTATGGTCCCCTCTCCAACGGCGTGTGAGGTGGTAATTCCTTCTTCAGATGTTCCCCTCTCCGGCATGAGCGTGAGGTGATATTCTCTTATGGTCCCCTCTCCAACGGCGTGTGAGGTGGTAATTCCTTCTTCAGATGTTCCCCTCTCCGGCATGAGCGTGAGGTGATATTCTCTTATGGTCCCCTCTCCAACGGCGTGTGAGGTGGTAATTCCTTCTTCAGATGTTCCCCTCTCCGGCATGAGCGTGAGGTGATATTCTCTTATGGTCCCCTCTCCAACGGCGTGTGAGGTGGTAATTCCTTCTTCAGATGTTCCCCTCTCCGGCATGAGCGTGAGGTGATATTCTCTTATGGTCCCCTCTCCAACGGCGTGTGAGGTGGTAATTCCTTCTTCAGATGTTCCCCTCTCCGGCATGAGCGTGAGGTGATATTCTCTTATGGTCCCCTCTCCAACGGCGTGTGAGGTGGTAATTCCTTCTTCAGATGTTCCCCTCTCCGGCATGAGCGTGAGGTGATATTCTCTTATGGTCCCCTCTCCAACGGCGTGTGAGGTGGTAATTCCTTCTTCAGATGTTCCCCTCTCCGGCATGAGCGTGAGGTGATATTCTCTTATGGTCCCCTCTCCAACGGCGTGTGAGGTGGTAATTCCTTCTTCAGATGTTCCCCTCTCCGGCATGAGCGTGAGGTGATATTCTCTTATGGTCCCCTCTCCAACGGCGTGTGAGGTGGTAATTCCTTCTTCAGATGTTTCCCTCTCCGGCATGAGCGTGAGGTGATATTCTCTTATGGTCCCCTCTCCAACGGCGTGTGAGGTGGTAATTCCTTCTTCAGATGTTTCCCTCTCCGGCATGAGCGTGAGGTGATATTCTCTTATGGTCCCCTCTCCAACGGCGCGTGAGGTGGTAATTCCTTCTTCAGATGTTTCCCTCTCCGGCATGAGCGTGAGGTGATATTTCCTTTCAGATTATAATTTCCTATAGTTCCCTCTCCAACGGTGAGTAAGGTGACTCCCTTTGAGATTATAATGTCCTTTGGTTCTCTTCCTGACACTACGAAGATGGTAATTCTCACCAAGATTTTCTCAACGAGCGTTGTTGAGGTTGAAATCATTCGGGATTCTCTTACCATTCACGCTAAGGCAGTAACCATCTCTGGTTCATTCATCAGCGTTTGAAGCTCCAAACTCAGCTCCTGTAACCAGTCAGGACACATCTATACCAAGCATCTAAAATCAGCTCCTGCAGCGTGTCAGGTACTCATTTTCTCTCTTGCAGGTATGCAGGTCCTCGCTAAGGAATCTCCTAAGCGATCAACGTCCAGATGGCATCTATAAGCCCATCATCCTATCCAAGCAACATCCAAATGGCATCTATAAGCCCATTCCCTCATCATCATTGCTACTATGTGAGCGCAAATTTCTGGGCACTCTAGTGTTCAATCATCTTCCACCTTCGGATTACGAAAGGCACGTCAGCCAATCTACATCCTCAGGTCTAAGAAGATTGAACAGGGGCAACTGTTGTACCCCAAAATTTGCCCTCCCATATCCATCAAGAAATTGCCAAGTCTAGGTCACAAAATTCCCTCAGGGTTGTGCAGCTCAACTGTCTCTTATACAGTCAAAACTAGGGTTTGAGTTCTGGTCAAGCAAATGAACTTTTCAAAGGCCCAATCAAGTCTCACATGCTTACAAAGATGGTCAAGTACCCTCATGTCAAGTTTCAAGGCATTCAGCTCAAAATTGCACAGTCAAAACCCTAGATTGCACTACAGTCAACTGTAGGGGCAAAATGGTCATTTGACAGTCAAAAGTTCAAATTTTTGGTCAAACATATCATTTTGAAGCCACAAACATCATTTGATCAATGCTTGATCATGATTCTCAAAGTTTGGCTCAGAAATCATCAAAGATGCAAAAGTTGCTATATTTGGACAGCTGAAAAAGTCAACTGAAATTGACCAGGGCATAACTTTCACATGGATTATCAGAAAAATTCCATCCAAAGCTCATTTTGAAGAGAAAGACATTTCCTACAATTCATCTTCATGTTCCAAGTCCAAGAAATGCTCTCACAAAAAGTTATCAATTTCAACATTATAGGTCATTTTCAAAAGTCAACAAAAAGGGACTTTAAGTCAAAGGCCATAACTTGAGATTGGTAAATCAAAATGACATGGGACCAAAGGCATTGGTTAAAGGACTCAAAGACCTTTCCAAAATGTCCAAGAACATGTGAAAAGCTTAAAAATTGAGCAAGTTATGCCTTGTGGAAGTTGGGAAATTTTTAGGAATTTGGAAAAGTCAACATTGATGCAAAAGGCCTAAAAATGCAAATGGGCCCATTTTTCTTCCAAGTTTCTTCATGCCAAGCCTATGCACGACCACTAGGCCCAAAGGGAAGTATTTTCATATTTTTTAATTATTTATTTGAATTAATGTTAATTTATATTCATTTAAATCATTTTAATACATGAAAAATATAAACCTAACCTAAAAAAATCTTTTTATACACATTATAATCTCAATATTTCGTGCTTGATTGATTATGGCAAGTTTTGGTGTGATTGGATCATGATTGAACAAAAACAACATGAAAAAAGATTGGAAAAGATATTAAGCAAATCAAATCTTCAAATAATGAATTGATGAGATTTTGTTGGTTTTTGTTGACCTAGAAGCCTCACTATATGATCCAGAACATAACCCTAAGCCAAGAGGACGGCAAGCTGCGCATAAACAAGCTTTGGCAAATTGAAAATTCTCTTAAAAAACTCAAATCTGAAAAGTGCCTTAGAGGTCGTTCCAAGCTGCAATCTTCATCCCATTAGCATCCTGAGATATCATTGACCGTTTCTCAACCATTAACAACAACAAAAACACCCTGAATCGGTACCCCATAGTCAAACTGTGAAGCAAAAATTCTGAAATCGCATAGCATGAATTAAGCATTCTTTTGCATTTTTCATTATGGATTATTGCTTACAATGATGTTTCTGAGCTAACCATTACATTCAATTGCTTTTTTGTGCCATATATACGAATTCGCCATGTTTGAATATTAGGGTTGCAGGTTTCTTAAAAGAGGGATTTTGCGTAGAGGAAAAATTGTGGCTCGTGAGTATCATGGTTGAATTGAGCAGGTTAAGACGAAGCAAACACATACCTCGCGAACAATTTATGAAGCTCATGGAGCTATTCGCTATTTTTTGATAGACACTCTAAAACAACGCTATAAAAACCGTGGCCATACGCTTGTGTTTCAGAAAGAACGAAGAAGACAACCTCGTTGTCACTACATGATTGGCTAGTTTGAAAATTTGCGCCAGATTGTCCACTAACACCATGCTTTATTTATTATATTCATTTGATATTATATGTTAACTAAAAGCATTTGGTTCAGTTGGTAACACGCTATGCATGTGACTCTCAAGACCTGGGTTCAAGTCCCAGGTCTGGCAAAATTCCAATGCTATTTTTCAATAATTGATCCTATGCAGCGCTGACATCCAGGTACATCATGTTCTCTCAAAGCATGGCCATCCACGCGTCCTACACAACCAGATCAACGCCCACGATGCAAAGAACATGCTAGGGCCAAGTCAACACGTTAGCATACAATTGGCAAAGTCAACGAGGGCCATGCTTATTGGGCCAGAATTCCCAGGCCTATACCTCCTGATTTGGGGCTACACCCCACTTTGGTTTGCACATTCTTTCAATTTTTATTTTTTATTTTATTATTAATCATTATAATTATTTATTTTATTGCTTTAATTTAAGTAATTTTTTTTACAATACATAAAAAAATACAGAAAAAGACAAAATTGCAATATATATTTATTTTAATTATTTTTCATAAAAAAAAACTTGTATGTAAATATTTAGTTTAACTAGGTTATAGTTTTAATCTTTTTAATAAAAAACACCAAAAATAGAATTTAGGTTTAATATCCTTTTTTTGATTTTTCTTTTAATCTTTTCCTTTTTTCCACCATAATAATTATTATTTATTTATTTATTTTTATAATCAAAATTGTACATAATAAATTTTAGGTTTAATTTAGATCTTAATTTAATTCTTTCATAATAAATAAAAACATTAGAATTAGGGTTTGCCTTATAGTTTAATTTCAATTAACTCTTTTTTTCTTTTAATAAATAAAAAACATAAAAATCTAAAAAACATTTTCTTTTTGAATTTTAATTCTAATTCCCTATTTAATTCTAATTAATTAACTCTTGTAATTTAATTTTTGTAAAAAGGGTCCAACGCCCTAGTTTTGTTTTGATTATTTTCTTTTGCGCATTTACTTTATTGCTTAATATAATTCTGTAAATCTCCCAAAGCCATGTACATTTATTTATCGCACTTTTATTGCTTTATTTATTTTCCGCTAAATCGGGTCCGGTTTATTTTGGCGATGTGGACCCGCGCCATTTGTAATAGTCTTAGATTTATTTCCTCGCAAATTTTATATCTCTTAATATGCATGCAAGAATGAATGGCCCTAATTAAAATCAAGCGTAGATCACAATGAACATGACAAGACAAATAACTGAAACATGACACACAAATCGCACACACCACCCCTAGGGTACGCCTCACTGTTGCCTTTCGAAAGGTGATCGTCGAGTAGAGGACGTCTTAGTAAGTCCTCATGATCCGGGAACCTGGCATGAGGGTAGCTTCTAAGGTGTCTTCCCATTGCTCTGGTGATCACCATGTCCCTAAAATCGAATTGACCCGAACACCTCCAACGGTGGTGCTACCTACCTCTCAATGGTGGGATGGCACTACTTTTTAGGACATCTACACAGACGAATTCCTTAGGGTAGGTAGGTTCTCAAGGATACTTGCTCTAATTTCAAACAAATCAAAAACATCTTTTCACTAACACTTTTCAAAAGCTTTCAAAGCAAACTTTTCAAACACTCTGACGTACGAGTCGATCTGAGATTTTTCAAAGAAACTTTTTTAAACCCACAATTGAAAAGCAAACAAACCATTTTTGAAAACACAATGAGCAAGTATCTAAGAGCCCATGGATAACCATGGATAGAAAGGGTGCTAATACCTTCCCTTTCTATAACCTACCTCCCGAACCGAGAGCAATCTCTTTAAGGAATTTTTCTGTGCTTTTGTCCTTTCCATTTGGAGAAAATAAAAGACGGTGGCGACTCTTGCTTCCGCGACATTTCGCGAACCAGCGTTAAACAGTCAGTTCCAGATCCACCGATCACAGTCGCCATTCATGGTGGTCAAGATCATTGCTCCACCAGAGAATATGTTTTTGATTACAAACGGTCCTTCGTATGTAGGAGTCCATTTGCCCCTGGGATCACCTTGCGGAAGTATGATACGTTTGATCACCAGATCCCCGACTTGATACACTTGGCGTCTGACCTTTTTGTTGAAAGCCTTGATCATCCGTTTTTGATACATTTGACCATGACAAACAGCAGTAAGCCTCTTCTCGTTAATCAAGTTCAGTTGATCAAGTCGAGTCTGGATCCAATCGTCTTTGTTTAGCCCTGCATCCTTCATGATTCTTAGAGAGGGGATCTGGACCTCAATAGGCAAGACAATCTCCATGCCGTATATCAAAGAGTAGGGTGTTGCCCCGGTTGATGTGCGTGTTGTGGTACGATAACCGTGGAGAGAAAATGGTAGCATGTCATGCCAGTCTTTGTAAGTGACTGTCATTTTTTGTATGATTTTTTTAATGTTCTTATTTGCAGCTTCGACAACACCATTCATCTTGGGTTGGTAAGGGGAAGAACTGTGATGCTGGATCTTGAATTTCTCGCACAAGGCGGTGATCATAGTATTGTTTAGATTCATACCATTGTTTGTGATGATCCTCTCCAAGATACCATACCGACAAATGAGATTCTGCTTAATGAACCGGGCTACAACATTCTTGGTTACAGAAGCGAAAGAGGCTGCCTCAACCCACTTTGTAAAATAGTCAATGGCCACTAAGATGAAGCGGTGTCCATTGGAGGCTGTTGGTTTGATTTCCCCAATCATATTGATGCCCCACATAGCAAAGGGCCAAGGAGCCGTTAATACATTCAGAGGAACCAGAGGTACGTGCACCTTGTCAGCATAAATCTGACACTTGTGGCAGGTTTGAGAGGGTTGATAGCAATCTGCTTCTATGGTAGACCAGTAATAGCCTGCCCGTAGGATCTTCTTTGCCATCGTATTCCCGCTGGAATGGGTACCAAAAGTGCCCTCATGTAGATCAGCCATGATCTTTTCCACTTCAACCTTGTCTACGCACCGGAGTAACACCGAGTCATGGTTGCGTTTGTAGAGAATGCCATTGCTAAGGAAGAATTTAGCAGAGAATCTCCTTAAGAACTTCTTATTGTTTAATGAAGCTCCTTCTGGGTATTCTTGAGCCTCGAGATGCCTCTTGACTTCGTGAAACCAAGGCTGGTCCACTACTTCTTCAGTGTTAAACTCGTGACAGTGAGCTGGTTCCTCCATTCGTTCAATGGTGATCCGGGGAGCCTCGTTATCCCATTTGAGTTTAAACATGGATGACATTGTGGCTAGTGCATCTGCTAGCTGATTTTCTTCTCGCGGGAAATGCTCGAAGGTAATCTTCTCAAAATGTGGGAGCAATGTCAACACATGTTCTTTATAGGGGATAAGGTTAGGATGTTTAGTGTCCCACTCCCCTTTGATCTGGCTGATGACCAAAGCTAAATCTCCAAATACATTTAAGGATTTGATCCCCAAGTCTATGGCGGCTTTGAGACCAAAAATGCACGCTTCGTATTCAGCCATGTTATTTGTACAATTGAAGCAGAGTCTTGCAGTAAAGGGAGTATGACACCCTTCAGGAGATATGAGTACAACACCAATACCATTGTCGAGTGCGTTAGATGCCCCATCAAAAACCAGGGTCCATCGGGATCCTTGTTCAGGTCCGTCATATGGTTTGAATTCATCACAGTTGTTTACCATCATGATGTCTTCATCTGGGAATTCGAACTTCATGGACTGGTAGTCTTCCACAACTTGGTGATCAAGGTGATCACCTAGTACACTGCCCTTTATTGCTTTTTGGGTAGTATACTGTATGTCATACTCTGTCAGGATCACCTGCCATCTCGCTATTCTCCCAGAGAGGGCAGGTTTCTCGAAGATGTATTTTATCGGATCCATTTTAGATATCAACAAGGTAGCATGGGTCAGCATATACTGTCTTAGCCGGCGAGCAGCCCATGCCAGAGCGCAGCAAGTTTTCTCGAGCAGTGAATATCTTGTTTCATAGTCGGTAAGCTTTTTGCTCAGGTAATAAATAGCGTGCTCTTTTCGGCCAAACTCGTCATGCTGCCCCAGCACACACCCCATTGAATTTTCCAAAACAGTTAGATACATGATCAAGGGTCTTCCCTCGACTGGTGGCATCAAAATAGGAGGCTCTTGCAGGTACTCTTTGATCTTGTCGAAAGCAGTTTGGCACTCGTTATTCCACTTGACTACTTGATCTTTCTTCAGTAATTTGAAGATTGGTTCACAAGTAGCTGTTAGGTGAGAAATGAATCTGGCAATGTAGTTTAAACATCCCAAAAAACCTCTGACTTCCTTCTCAGTACGAGGAGCAGGCATCTCTTGTATCGCTTTCACCTTGGCAGGATCTACTTCAATTCCTTTATTGCTGACAACAAAGCCTAAGAGTTTACCAGACCTCACTCCAAACGTGCATTTATTTGGGTTCAACCTCAGCTTGTATTTCTTTAACCTCTCAAACAGTTTTTGTAAATGATCAAGATGCTCTTCTTCTGTTTGAGATCTAGCTATCATGTCATCCACATAGACCTCTATTTCGTGATGTATCATTTCGTGAAATAGAGCTACGATGGCACGTTGATAGGTTTCCCCAACATTCTTCAGTCCGAATGGCATAACCTTATAGCAGAATGTGCCCCATTGTGTGACAAAGGTTGTTTTCTCCATATCTTCAGGTGCCACTTTGATTTGGTTATAGCCTGAGAAAACGTCCATGAAGCAAAACACCTTATGTTGTGCCGTATTGTCAACTAGAACATCAATGTGGGGAAGTGGGAAATCATCTTTAGGGCTCTCCCGATTGAAATCTCTGTAGTCCATGCACATTCGTACCTTTTCGTCCTTTTTGGGCACTGGAACAACATTGGAAACCCATTATGGATAGGAGGTGACAACCAAGAATCCAGCATTGAATTATTTCATGACTTCTGCCTTAATCTTCTCTGACATATCTGATCTCATGCGACAAACCTTTTGTTTTACCGGTGGACAGTCTTCTTTTGTTGGTAGACGATGTACCACGATATCAACATCAATTCCTGGCATGTCTTCATACGACCTGGCAAAGACCTCAACATAGTCGTGCATCAACTGAATCAGACGCTCTTTGACACTGGGTTCCAGATTGGCATCCACCTTGACTTCTCTTTTGTCTTCTTCGATACCTAGATTGATTGTGTCCACTGGTTCCTCGTGGGGATGAATGGTCCTCTCTTCTTATTGCAGTAACCTGGCAAGTTCCCCTGGCACTTCACAATCTTCCTCACATTCGTCTTCGGCTTGGTATATTAGATTTTCAGAGTCACTAAAGGCCATAGCAGAACCGTTACCCATGGGATCCCGAACGGATGTAGACCTCCATTGTGAGTGTGAGTGTGTGTAAGAGTATAGCTATCTTGGAAAGAAATAAAAATGTAAAAAGAAAAATAATGAGCACAAAGTTTGTATGCAAAAACGTCCATGATTCATTGATGTTATATGGAAATTAGATAATAACCCTTACAAATGGACCATTATGCCTCGGGTAAGACGCAAGATTTTAAGAGTCTGAATTGTTTTAATATTACAGATCCAACAAAATGTAAAGACAAATTATTATGGGATAAAAGTGATTGGGACAAAATCTCTAGCCTCCCAGTTATTGAGCCCTCCACTAACAGTTGGGAAAATCCAATCCTCCAGGTTGTAGTTGTCTTCATCATCCTCCATGGTGCTGACTTAGTGGTTGCTGATCTTCAAGGGTGGTCCTCCGTCACGAGTGCGGCGTACAAACTTCGGGGCACCTGAAGTGAAACCCAGACCAAATTTGTCAGGTTTGTATGGGATATCTGGGAGTTGTCCCCAAATAGTGCACCCACCTTCTTCTATCACTGCCTTGGAATCCTTTAAAGATGACATCCTGAGCGGAGGCCTTGTAATCTTGGGAACTTGAGACACAACCTTGGTTACTGCCACATCTTGCGGGACTTCTTCAAAGTGCTGGAATGGAGTTTCAATAAATTCACCATCTAATTCCACACATCTGAAGGAATTTAGATGGATGACCATATACTCTTCTTCTCCATGAATAATGATGATCTTCCCTTGAATTGGATATTTCAACATCTTATGCAATGTAGAAGTGACAACACCAGCACTCGTTTAAACCCGCATCCTTCATAATCCTGAGAGAGGGTATATGGACTTTGATGGGTAGGACTGACTCCATGCCATACACCAAAGAGTAGGGTGTTTCCCCTGTCGATGTCTGTGCTGAGGTACGGTACCCATGAAGAGCGAATGGTAACATCTTGTGCCATTCTTTGTATGTCACTGTCATCTTCTGCACAATATTTTTGATGTTCTTGTTAGTCGCTTCAACAACCCCATTCATCTTCGACCGGTAGGGAGAAGAGTTATGATGCTGAATCTTGAACTGTTTGCAGAGCTCGGTGATCATCGTGTTATTGAGATTTGTACCATTGTCAGTAATAATCCTCTCTGGTACACTATATCGACAGATCAGATTGTGTCGGATAAACCACGCCACGATGTTCTTGGTTACTGTAGCAAAGGAAGCTGCCTTAACCCACTTTGTAAAGTAATCAATGGCTACCAGAATGAAACGATGCCCGTTAGACACAGTAGGTCTGATCTCGCCGATCATGTCGATGCCCCACATCGCAAAAATCCAGGGAGCCGTCAAAACATTCAGGGGAACTGGAGGTACATGCACCTTATCAGCATAGACTTGACACTTATGACAGGTTCGAGAGTGCTGATAACAATCGGCTTCCATAGTGGACCAGTAATATCCTGCCCGTAGGATCTTCTTAGCCATGGTGTGTCCACTGGAATGAGTTTCGAAGGTACCTTCATGTAACTCTACCATGATCGGTTCTGCCTCGCTCTGGTCTACACACTGCAGTAAGGTTGAATCATGGTTACGCTTATAGAGAATTCCGTTGCTAAGAAAGAACTTTGCAGCAAACCTTCTCAGAAACTTCTTATCATTGACAGATGCCCCTTCGAGATACTCCTGAACCTCAAGATATCTCTTTACCTCGTGAAACCAGGGTTTACCGGTTACCTCTTCAGTCTCAATGTCACAGCAATGTGCGGGTTCATCCAACCTCTCAATGGTAATATGGGGAGCTTCATTGTCCCACCTGACTTTGAACATAGAAGACATAGTAGCTAGCGCGTCGGCCAACTGGTTCTCTTCTCGTGGGAAATGTTCAAAGGTTATCTCCTCAAAGTGTGGGAGCAATGTCAGTACATGTTCTTTGTAAGGAATAAGATTCGGGTGATTCGTATCTCACTCGCCTTTGATCTGACTTATCACCAGAGCGGAATCTCCGAATACACTCAAGAACTTAATCCTCGGGTCAATAGCAGCTCGAAGACCCATGATACACGCTTCATACTCCGCAATATTGTTGGTGCAGTTGAAACATAATCGGGCGGTGAACGGAGTATGACAGCCTTCAGGAGATATAATTACAATGCCAATGCCATTACCAATGCGTTCGATGCTCCATCAAAATACATAGACCATCAGGATCCCTCCTCGGGTCCTTCATCCGGTCCAGGTTCTTCGTAGTCGGTTACCAACATGATATTCTCATCCGGGAACTCGAAATTCATGGATTGGTAGTCATCCACGGCCTGATGCGCCAAATGATCCGCCAATACACTCCCCTTGATTGATTTTTGGGTTGTGTATTGGATGTCGTACTCAGTTAAGATCATATTCCATCTTTCTATTCTTCCGGATAAGGCAGGCTTCTCGAAAATATACTTGATTGGATCCATCTTTGATATTAACAAAGTAGTGTGAGTCAGCATATACTGTCTCAGTCGGCGAGTAGCCCATGCCAAAGCACAACAAGTTTTCTCGAGCAATGAGTATCGGGTCTCACAGTCAGTAAAATTTTTGCTAAGGTAGTAAATGGCGTGCTCTTTTCGACCAGACTCGTCATACTGCCCCAACATGCACCCCATTGAACTGTTTAGCACTATCAAGTATAATATCAAAGGTTTTCCTTCAACTGGAGGCATCAGAATTTGCGATTCTTGAAGGTATTCCTTGATTCTTTCAAAAGCAGCCTGGCATTCATCATTCCACTTTACCACTTGATCTTTCTTCAGCAGCTTGAAGATTGGCTCACAAGTAGATGTCAGATGTGAAATGAACCTGGCAATGTAATTCAGACGTCCCAAGAAACCTCTAACTTCCTTCTCTGTGCAGGGAGTCGGCATCTCTTTTATGGCTTTCACCTTTGCAGGGTCTACCTGAATACCTTTATCACTAACGAAAAAACCCAGAAGCTTACCCGACCTTACCCCGAAGGTACACTTGTTTGGATTCAACCTCAGCTTGTACGTCTTCAACCTGTCAAACAGTTTCTGGAGATGATCAAGGTGCTCTTCCTTAATCTGGGACCTGGCTATCATGTCATCAACATAAACCTCGATCTCGTGGTGAATCATATTGTGGAACAAAGCGACCATGGTGTGCTGCTAAGTTGCCCCAACATTCTTCAACCCAAAAGGCATTACCTTGTAACATAAGGTGCCCCACTGTGTAACGAAGGTTATCTTTTCCATGTCCTCAAGAGCCATCTTGATCTGGTTATAGCCAGAAAAACTATCCATGAAGGAGAAGATCTTGTGCTGCGCGGTGTTGTCGACTAGAACATCAATGTGAGGAAGTAGGAAGTCATCTTTGGGGCTTGCCCTGTTCAGATCTCTGTATTCCACACACATTTGTACCTTACCGTCCTTCTTAGGTACCGGAACAACGTTGGCAACCCACTGCAGATAAGAAGTGACAACTAAGAATCCTGCGTCGAACGGTTTCATGACCTCTGCCTTGATTTTCTCTGACATTTCAGAGCGCATATGGTGGACCTTCTGCTTTACCGGAGGACAATCTTCTTTAGTCGGCAGGCGATGTACCACAATATCAGTGTCCAAACCAGGCATGTTTTCATAGGACCAGGCGAATATCTCAACATAGTCGTGTAGCATCTGTATTAACCGTTGTTTGACACTAGGCTCCAGATTCACACCTATTTTAACCTCTTTTATGTCTTCCTCTGTACCCAAATTCACTGACTCAATTGGCTCTTCATGAGGATGTATGTCCCTTTCTTCCTGCTTTAATAGTCTAGCAAGTTCTCCAGGCACCTCACAATCATCCTCATCTTCGTCCTCGGCTTGGTTGATCGGACTTTGAAGTCATAACTGGAAGTAGCAGAGTTGTTATCAATGGGATCCAGAGTGGATATGGATCTGCAGTTTGATATGTGAGTGTGTGTAAGAGAATAGATGTTTTGGTAGTGTTGGCTCCTAAATTCGACACCCTTGTTTGTTATCAATATAGACCATTAATTATGAGTTTGAAGAGTTTCCAGGTTTCGACCAGCTGATCCTGTCGAATGCTCATCAGGAAATGGCAAGGTACTTAGAGTGTTTCTTTTAAGTGGGAATCTTGCTACCTTCGACGTCGAAGGAACTTCTCGACAAAGGTATCTGATGCCCAGGGTGGGACGGTTTGAGATTCGAATGTTTGGAGGGAAAACAGTTCGCAGCAGTTACCAAACGCAACGTGCCAAGATCAGGAGCGTCAAATGCTGTGAGCGTGCCATGTGGCATCATCTCAAAACGACGTAACTGCCCAACGGTTACTTAAGATGTGTTTTAGTATAAATACTAGTTGTTCGCGTAGTTTTCGCGTGTGTTCATCATTATATACAAGTCACTCATCTAGATTCAAGTACCCAGTGTGAGCGAAAGAATTGTTGAGAATGTATGTGTGAAACACCATTTAAATTAATCAAAGTCTTTTATATTTAAGCACTTTATTGCTTTTCATTTACTCATCTCCGTCGAAGCCTTTTATTTAACGCTTTCATTTATTCTATCAAGCTTTTCTTCATGCAATTTACATAAAGTGTCTTTACTTTACTGGCATTAATCATCATTAGATTTAGTCAAACCCCAGAAAATCAACCATGTCTTAAGATCAATCTGATCGATCCTGCGAGTCACCAAATAAGTAACCTTTTGGAAGATCAGCGGTTGTTTACCAATTTCCACGGTAAACAAATTGGCACACCTGATGGGACCTTGTGTTGATTTTTAAGGTTAACCGTACTTATACAAAATATCATCTTTTTCGAGAAGTATTGCATGTTATTGAGAAGTGGTAGAATATACACTAACGATACCAATACTAGGAGAAGAAGAGAAGCGATGGCGAATCTGCCAAACAATAGCGAAATCCCACAAACAAATGCGGGAACAACGGTTATCCCAACCGCAAGTGAAACGGTAACCGCTGGTTCAACACCAGCAGTAACGGTCACACAAACGGGGCCATTACCTCCATTCACTGGCCCCAGAATGCCTTTGGGAACTCCCCCACCAAGGGGAAACCCAGGAACTAGGCCTTATGTTCCCCCAGGATTTTCGACAGTCGGTCTAAATCGAGAACCACTCTATGGCATGCCAACTTCTGAATTGGCTAGCCTGACAAATGATGCGTCCACTTTTTCAGACCCTTTAGTGAGCGCCTCTTCGCCACTCCAAGGTTCCAGAGTTGGTATGGCGAATAGGGGTAGGACCCAACTCTTAGGAGGAACGTCCCAAGTAGCGCATGGCTTTACGAATGCCTCGACAGCAGTCTTGAGGAAGCAAATGGACGAAAGCAACCACGATATGGTTCAAATGTTGGCACAAACTTTAAGCACAGTGCTAAATCCTCTAATACAAAATACCACCCAGTCGAATCAGAAGATGACAGCGCAAATGGCACGTCTGGACGATTTTTTTGGGGTACCCCAACCTATTCGACAGCCCCAAAGGGCATAGATGAGGGGAAACCAAGGTATACTTCTAGAGGAAGAAACCACTATTAACCAAGTCCAGCAGCCTGTCAAAGAAAACCTTAGGACGCGATTGGAACAACCCGGGGTCGAAGAACCTAGGGTCATAGCCCCGGAAGTAAGGATAGTCAATAGAAACCAAAATGCTGACGAAGTAGTTCAACATATCCAATACCAGAATATGGGTTTGGAAAATAACTTGACAGCCATGATCAAAAGAATCATGACGCAAAATGGGATGAATACGGGCTTCCGTAGGCCCAACTTTACATCCCCACTGTCAGAATATGTGTTACAAACAGACTTACCTCCTAGATGTAAAGTCCCTAAGTTCACTAAATTTTCAAGGGACACGACAGAATCCACTATCGAACATGTAGCGAGATACTTGATTGAAGCAGGAGAGATTTCAAACAACGAAAACCTGATGATTAAGTATTTCCCAAGTTCCCTAACAAAGAACGTGTTTACCTGGTTCACAACTCTTCCCCCCAATTCGATCCACCATTGGACCCAGTTGGAGAGATTGTTCCATGAGCAATTCTACATGGGACAAACCAAGATAAGCCTGAAAGAATTGGCCAGTGTAAAGAGGCGATTCACTGAACCTATAGACGAATATCTAAATAGGTTTAGGTTGCTCAAAGCAAGATGCTTTACGCAAGTGCCAGAACATGAGTTAGTCGAAATAGCCGCAGGAGGTTTAGATTATTCCATTAGGAAGAAATTAGACACTCAATACCTGAGAGACATGGCCCAATTGGCCGATAGGGTTCGACAGGTAGAACGCCTTAAAGCTGAAAAAGCCAAGGCGACAAAAACTCATAAAAGAGAAAGGATAGCATATGTCGAAATGAACGATGAAGATCCAGAAACCTTCGACGAAACTATAACCGTCGAAGAAAGCGAGGTCGATCTAGCGGAGTTAAAACAAGGGCCACCATACTCTTGCAAACTACTAGTCCCCTCAAGTGGAAAAAACCCCACTGGTCCTGAAAGGGCCAACGATAGGTTCCCCAAGAAGACTTACAATTTTGATATTACAAAATGTGATGAAATTTTTGACTTACTTGTAAAAGATGGCCAAATGATAGTACCCCCAGGGGTAAAAGTGCCTCCTCTTGATCAAAGAAAGAAAAGAGGCTTTTGTAAATATCATAATTTTCTGGGCCATAAAACATCTCAATGTTTTCTTTTCAGGAATCTCGTGCAAGATGCTATCGAAGAAGGGAGGTTGAAATTTGCCGATAAGACCCCCATGACTGTGGACTCTAACCTTTTGCAGGCTGAAGCCCATTATGCTGAACCTTTAGAGGTGAATGTGATCGAGGCATCCAGAAGTCAGGTGAAAAGGCCAGGAATAACTATGGTCGAAGTCACCAAGGATCATGCCAACATGCCAATCTTTGGCAGTTTTTCTGGGAATCTTTCTAGAAAAACAATCGAAGCAGTCCAAAAAGCTGTTGAAGGCCCAAAATTGGAGACAGTTGGAGCCCCAAAATCTGGAGCAAAACCCAGTTCCTACTTGGCTGCAGTCCAAGGCCAGACAGAGGACTTGGAGGCCCAGATGAAGCAGATGACTCTTGCCACCAAAGACTCCATGAATGTCAACATGGTCGAAATCTCTGAATCAAAAGCATCAGAGGAGGCCATTAGGCAAGAGCAGGCAAACAAAACGGCTTTCCCTCGGGAAAACGAAAATCTGGCAGATTTCCTGCAAAGATGCCAGAAGAAGAAGTCAGAAGTGATGCTGTGTCCTTGATGCAGCTCTATTTTCGACAAGAAAGCTGCTAAACACATCCAAGGTGTAAGAGCAGCAAACAGAAGAAGGGAAGGTGTTGATTTTCGACATGACCCCAGAAGAACCTACCAAAAGGGTTCAAATCAAGAGAAGAGGCCACTGACTTTCAGGCCTCCAACCAATGTGCCAGTTGATACGTGGTATAAAACATGAGGTCGAAAGAGACCGAGCGAAGAAAGGTGGCACTCCTTCAAAGTGCCAAGAGGTTCATCTTTGACACACAAGAAAGAACCTCAGGTTATCGCCTCTAAAGTGACACAGGTATCAAGT
The DNA here is from genome assembly GCA_948472305.1 of Vicia faba. Taxonomy (NCBI): domain Eukaryota; kingdom Viridiplantae; phylum Streptophyta; class Magnoliopsida; order Fabales; family Fabaceae; genus Vicia; species Vicia faba. Next base: position 277,364,574 of record OX451738.1, on the reverse strand, counting down.
TACTACAAGGGAAAGAATCCCATGTCTCGATCCCAATGGAGAAGATACCAGAGGCGGAGAAAGGCTGAGAGGGAAGCTACCAATGAACCAAAGCCAGAATCGAGTTCAAATGTCCCTCAGAGAAAGCAGAGAAAGCCTCTGGAAAGGCAACCAGTGACCAATAGACTGGTATGGCCTAACCAGGGCGAAGTTGATGACGAAGATGGCTCTGAGTCAGATGACACCCTAGATATCATGGTGAACATAGTCTCAGTTTTGCCAAGAGAGTTCAACCTCCAGATGGAGGTCGAATCGAACGATTGGGAAGTCGAACAAGAAATGGCCAAGCATAGGCCAGTATGCTACTTCGTCATGGATAATGGCGGTACTGAAGAGCAAAATGGTTTCTTCGAACCACCTACTGAGGCGATGAAAAATCACCTCAAGCCTTTATTCATAAGGGCAAAACTCGAAGAAGCCACCGTAAATAAGATCTTGGTGGACTGCGGGGCAACCATTAACATCATCCCTCACTTTATGCTGAGAAAAATAGGCAAGAGTGATGAAAACATCAAGCCTCACAACATGGTCCTGTCGAATTATGAAGGCGGAATAGGGACCACTATGGTTGTGATCCAACTAGACCTCAAAGTAGGATCCATCCTTCGACCAACTATGTTTATGGTCATATCAGCCAAACCAAATTATAATCTTTTGTTGGGCCGAGAATGGATACATGGTGTTGGAGCAGTACCATCATCAATGCACCAAAGGTTGATACTATGGCGTCCTGATGGAATGGTCGAAAATATAGAAGCGGATCAGAGCTATTACTTGGGCGAAGTAAATCACCTAGGGAGAGCTGACTTCGACAAAAAATTGGCTCACATTGGGCCATGCCCAGCACCTGACTTCGACTTGGCGCCAGCGCCAAATGCTTTTTGTTCCTTGTACCTTCACCTTGAGCATGGTTTTCAATGGGACAGAGAAGACTTGTCCCACATTGATTTCAGTGGGCTAACTGACATCCAGCCAACTGGTTGGGGAAGCGAATTCAGTGATAATGACTGAGTCACAATCACTGCAGCGAATTTCGGCTTATGTAGCCGAAACAAGGATGATAACGGCTCTCGAAGCCGAAGTAAAATATATGGCCACTCAGGCCAATGATCAAGAGCTACCTTCTGTAGGTCCTGGAAAGGATTTCGACCCAGAACCTCCTGATATCATGCCAGAAGGAGTGCAGGAGCAAAGGCTCAACGCCATCTATGACGATGAGCCTTTGGGATTCGAAAAGGACCCCCTGGCGAACAACATCAAAATGTTAGCACATGATCCTTTAGAATAAATCAACTTGGGCGAAGGGTTAGAGAAAAAGCCAACTTACATTAGCGCAAAAATAGACCCAGAGCTCAGGTTTGAAGTGATCCATTTGTTAAAGGAGTTCAAGGAATGCTTTGCATGGGATTACGACGAGATGCCTGGTCTCGACAGAGGATTGGTAGAACTTCAGTTGCCAATCAAACCTGGGAAGAAGCCAGTCAAGCAAAGTCCAAGACGCTTCGCTCCAGAAATACTGTCGAAGATCAAAACAGAAGTCGAAAGACTGCTGAAGTGCAAATTCATACGAGCTACGAGGTATGTCGAATGGATTGCAAACATAGTGCCAGTGATTAAGAAAAACGGCACGTTGAGGGTATGCATAGATTTCAGAGATTTGAATGCTGCTACACCCAAAGATGAATATCCTATGCCTGTGGCGGAAATGCTAGTCGATTCTGCCGCTGGCTATGAGTACCTGAGCATGCTCGATGGTTATTCAGGATATAATCAAATTTTCATTACCGAAGAAGATGTGTCGAAAACAGCTTTTCGATGCCCCGGGGCTTTAGGCACTTACGAATGGATAGTGATGCCTTTCGGCCTAAAGAACGCTGGGGCAACATATCAGCGAGCGATGAATTCTATCTTCCATGATTTTATTAACACTTTTATGCAAGTGTATATTGATGATATTGTTGTAAAATCTGTTTCCAGGAAGAACCATATAGACTACCTTCGACAATCATTTGAAAGAATGAGAGAACATGGTCTGAAAATGAACCCTTTGAAGTGTGCGTTATGTGTAAAGCTGGAGATTTCTTGGGCTTCGTCGTCCACAAGAAAGGAATCGAAATCAACCAGAACAAGACGAAGACAATCTTGGAAGCGAAAGCGCCAGCGAACAAAAAGGAACTGCAATCTCTGCTGGGCAAGATAAATTTCTTAAGGAGATTCATATCTAACCTAAGTGGAAAAGCTCAAGCCTTCTCACCCTTACTTCGATTGAATAAGGAAAGATTCGAGTGGGGGCAAGAGCAACAAGAAGCCTTCGACAAAATCAAAGGATATCTCACCAAGCCACCTATTTTGGTGCCTCCTTGCGGCAACAGGAGTATGAGATTGTACATAGCTGCATCCGACAAAACTTTGGGAAGCATGTTAGCCCAAGAAGATGAAAATGGAGTCGAAAGACCCATTTACTATCTTAGTAGAGTTTTGAACGATGCAGAAACTAGATATAGCGAAGTTGAAAAATTATGTCTATGTCTTTATTTCTCTTGTACAAAGCTCAAACAATATATAAAACCAGTTGATGTGTACGTTTCATCTCATTTTGATGTTTTCAAATACATGTTGTCGAAACCCATCCTGCACAGCCGAATTGGCAAGTGGGCGCTAGCATTAACTGAGTACTCATTGACCTTTATGCCTCTTAGGGCAGTAAAAGGGCAAGTGGTAGCAGACTTTATAGTCGACCACTCAATTCAGGTTGAGAATATAAATTACGTGGAGATAGAGCCTTGGAAATTCTACTTCGATGGTTCCAGCCATAAAGATGGAACAGGAGTAAGGGTGTTGATTATTTCTCCAGAAAAAATTCCAACAACATTCAAGTACAAGATATCAGGTACTTGTTCGAACAATGAGGCTGAGTACGAAGCTCTAATTACTGGCCTTGAGATATTGTTGGAATTGGGGGCAACTCGAGTCGAAATAATGGGAGACTCAGAGTTAGTCATTAAGCAAGTCACAAAAGAATATAAGTGCATAAGAGAAAATCTTATTATGTACTTTGTGATAGCAAATCGTTTATTGAAAAAATTCGAAGTGGTCAACATTCGACACATACCTAGATTGGAAAATCAAGTAGCCAATGATTTGGCACAAATTGCATCTGGGTACAAAATTTCAAAAACGAGATTACAAAGAGCAATCAAAGTTCGAGAAAAAATAAAAGCAACTAGCCTGTCCCCAATAGATTTGAAATCGACAAGACTAGGGTATGCTGATCAAAGGAACTTTGAAATATCGTTCATAGACAATTTGTCAGAGCAAGATTGGAGGAAACCCATTGTAGATTATCTACAAAATCCAGCAGCTTTGACAGAACGAAAAATAAAATATAGGGCGCTGAGTTACGTACTCATGGGTAATGAGTTATTTAAAAAGATGCCTGAAGGGGTATTGCTAAAGTGCTTAAGCGAAACTGAAGCATACATAGCCCTTTCGACTACGCACGCTGGAGCATGTGGGGCTCACCAAGTAGTCCATAAGATGAAATGGTTGTTGTTTCGACAAGGACTATACTGGCCTACCATCTTGAAAGATTGTGTTGAGTTCGCGAAGGGTTGCCAGGAATGTCAAGTCCATACGGGCATCCAACATGTACCAGCAAACGAACTTCACTCAATAGTGAAACCTTGGCCTTTTAGAGGATGGGCGTTGGATCTTATTGGAGAGATTCGACCAGCATCATCAAAGAGCCAGAAGTATATACTGGTAGGCATTGATTATTTCACTAAATGGATCGAAGCTATTCCTTTAGTCAATGCAGACCAAGAAAATGTCATTGAATTTATTCAAAAGAACATTATCTTCAGATTTGGAATCCCTGAGACTATAACGACTGATCAAGGATCAGTGTTTACTGGTCGAAAGATGCAGGAATTCGCTCAAGAAACAGGCTTTAAACTCCTAACATCAACACCTTATTATGCACAGACAAATGGTCAAGTCGAAGCAGCGAATAAAATAGTGATCGGCCTGATAAAAAAGCATGTAGGAAAGAAGCCAAAAAATTGGCATAAGACGTTAGACCAGATCTTGTGGGCCTGTCGAACGTCCCCAAAAGAAGCCATAGGTACAACACCATATCGGCTAACTTTCGGCCATGATGCAGTACTGCCAGCGGAAGTTTGTCTTCAATCAACAAGGGTTCAGAGACATCATGATATTCCCTCTGAGGTTTATTGGGATATGATGTTAGACGAACTAGTAGATTTAGACGTGGAAAGACTACGCGCTCTCGACCTACTGAGAATTCAGAAGAAAAGAGTGGAAGGCTCTTACAATAAAAAAGTAAAACCGAAGGCATTCTTGCCCAGAGAATTAGTTTGGAAGGTGATTCTCCCCATGGATCGAAGGGATCGAAGCATGGGAAAATGGTCACCCAAATGGGAAGGACCGTTCAGAATTATCCAAATTTTTTCTGGTGGAGCTTATGAGGTTGAAGAGTTAGGCGAAGATAAAAGACTCTTGAGAGTAAACGGCAAATATTTGAAAAAATATAAACCTATGCTCCAAGAGATCAAAATAAATAGCAATTAATGACCAAATTAACCATAAAAAGCCAAAATGGAGAATTATACAGTGATTAGCCAAAATGGTTACATTGTCTTACAAATATTGCAGTACAAGGTTAATAGGTTGCTGAGCAAATTAGAAAGGGATAGAAGCTTTAAGTCGAAGATACTTGTCCTGCTGTAACTCCAGCCGTTTGTTACATAAGGCAGTCGACTGAGAAAGTTTGGCAATCTGGTCATCAAAGGCTTGGGCCTTCTCAGCGAACTCTAAGCCTCGTGTAACTTCAGCTTGGCTCTCTGCGTCCGAAACAGTCGAAAGGAGCTCCTCTTTGCGCTTGGTGTTAACATTTAACTTGGCCTCCAACTCCTCGATCTGCGCCTTTATAGAGGCGTTATCTCGATCTATGGCTTCGATTTCCTCCTGCTTGGATGTCTTCTGTTTTGACAATTCTGCAATTCGAGAAGTTGTTTTAGCTACCTCGGTCCAGGCAGAAGAACTCTTGCCATGTAATGCTTCGAGCTGGCTGTTGAAACCCCTTTGACGTCTATAGTCCGCAGAGACTTGGTCAACAATGGAGTATAACTCCAAGATAAAGCTGGAAACCTCTGGAGATACAACAAGCAAATCGACTGCACTCAGAACAGCTCCCAGACAAGACAGAGCAGTAGGATCCCCCTCCAAAGCCTTAATTAGATCCTTTTTGAAGAACTGAGCCTTGACCTTCTTCAAAGCCTCATCAAGAGGAGAAGTCGAAGTAGACTTCCCCGATGCAGTAGAAGCATCATGACTAAGGTCAGATGAATTCTCCCTACTCTCAATGATGGCATTCAGGTAGCCAATGGGATCAGTTTGCTTCAAAAGGGCCAAGTCTTCTTTAGACTTGGGCTTTGTCGAGGTGGTCGTTCCTACAGCAGCGGTGGTTTAGGGTTGAGGTTGTTCAGTAGCGTCAGCATCAACATGACTCTCTTCGACATGTGGTTCAGTAGTGTCAGCATCAACATGATCCTCTTCGTCATGTAGCTCCTCTGTTAAATCGACCACTTGAGCTTCCTTTGGTTGTTATTCCTCTATTTCGGCAAGGGTTTCATTGTTCGCCAATTCCTCCTCTTGTTGTCTACTATGTTCAGCAGAGTCTTGTGTCTCTGAAGTTTTTGGTGCTGAACTTTCGGTGGTCTCCTGAAAATAGAAGAGGAAGAATATTCTGGTTTAGAGAGATACACAATCGAACGTGATCGTCGACACCTGAGTTAAAAATGGTCGGAGGTACTACCTGTAGAGGAATTTCAGCCCCAGGGCTAGAATTACCACTTTCAACGGGTTTGCTGAGCAAGACGTTCAGCTCCTCTTCCGTGGGCTCTTCGATGATCACAGGAGGTGGCCTGGATTTTCTCCCTGCAACCTTGATTCTGATCAAAGGTCGAGGCTCAGGAGCAGGGGCATCTTTCTTCAGCTTTCTCCGTTTGAGAGGAACAGGGGGAGATTCATCCTCGCCGTCACTCGCAGATTCGACCGTTAATGCAGGTCGTTTCTTAGGCGCAGGTTCCTGAAACCCCAAATGGAGTTGATTTAGAACACCACATCGAAAATCAGGATGTTAAAACCAGCAGGAAATAATAAAAATTTGGTTACCGGTGCTGAAGGTTTTGTAGAGGGACCTCCTCCCTGATGGCTTTCTGTGGTTTTCTTTGCTGCAGGTTTTCGAACAACTGAAAGAAGACGCGTTCACAAGTTATAATTGACAAGTTATAAGTCGAAATGGAAAGACAAATATAATTTGAAGAGTGAACTTACATTTCTTTATTTTGTCAAGGACCAAAACGAAGGACTTCTGGAGTTCGTCCACAAAATCTTTTTCATCGAAGAATTCTTAAGCATAATAACTCTTCCACCAGTCTTCAAAAGATGGTGAACAGAGGAAGTTGAGTTGGTATTCGAACAATGAAAGTACTGTCCGACCAGCGTACCTACCAATGTGCTTGGTAGCAGCATCCTCAGTGTAATCATTACAAAAATACAACATTGATTTCTCCCTAGGGAAAATGGGAGAAGGAAGTGATTGGATGATACCAAATTGTCGAGAGACCAAATTTGGCTGATAAGCAATCAGGCTCAGATGATTCTTGGAACTCTTAAAGCGCAATGGCATTATCCTGGGAGTGAGAAATGCTCCGCACAGTGTTGTGTGCTCTTCGAGATGAGGATCCTCTGATGACTTGGGATGGGGCCTGGTGAACCACCCTGGACCAAACTTTCGACGGGCGAAAGGAGCCATGGTCGAGGTAAATTCTTTCCTCCCTGCAAACATCAAAACGAAGTTTGCAAAGGTCTGTTGGAGTTCCAGCCCATCCTCAGTGGGAGTCAGTAAAGCCAGCCTGGTACCTTCGATACGCCTTTTGGCTATCTCAGGAGCTTGTTCGTTTATTTGAGTTTTCTGAGGTAAAAAAGACTCAAAAGTGGCGTTTAGCCATAGTTATAGTAGCCAGAAGGGTCCTGCAAGCAGCAAACTGGCTCTATTTTCTATTACCTTTAATAGAGTCGCCCCATTGCTTATCGACTCATATAGGTTCGCCAGTATTAATTCGGCCAAACAGATGTTTTGACCATGGTGAAGCTGGGTAGCAAGGGTGACCATTTTCTTCGTCACCTGTAGAGATTTCGTGCAGAACACGAAGCGTGATAGCCAAAGGGCTAGATACGCAATGTGCTCCACGTCCGTCACCTTAGCTGTCGATTTGTCATGATAGTGGTTGATGTAGGTGGTGTAAGTGGGTTTGGTAGCTGAAAACCCAATCTGGTCTTCAGATATTTCCTCTGGGTCAAAGTAATCCCCAGTTGGTCGAAGACCGGTAATGGCAGCCACGTCGAAGAGAGTGGGTCTTACCATCCCACAAGGCAGGTGGAAGGTGAAGTGAGTATAGTCCCAAAATAGCAAAGAAGCTACCAATATTTCAGGGGAGTAGTTGAGACCAGTCTTCGACAGCATGACTAGGTCATAAATCCCCATGTTCTTCCAAATCGAAGCATGGCTTTTTTCCATCTTGTCGAGCCAAGCGTTGTAGTCTGGTGTAAGGCTAGGGCTAGACCTAAAATCCCTAACCCCTCTGTTGAAGAAACGAAGATCTATCTTTTCTTTTGCAGGATCTTCGTTGTCGTCTGTAGCCTTTTTGGAGCACCCAACGGGCTTGAGTGCCTCAAGAACTGGGAAGAAGCTCTTGATCTTCGTTGGGTCAGCAATGCATGCAGATAGAGGACCAGACATGGAGAAAACCTGGTTGGAGTATCCAACAGGAATCAACAGTTGAGAAGAGTAAGTCTCACGCTCAGCAGTTCCCAAGGGTTCAGGAACCCTTCGCATTCCTTTGGAGTTAACTGTTGGAATAGTTGAAAAGATTTTCGGTTGGGCAGTTTTAAAGGGAGTGTTAGAACTGGGAACATTGGAAGAACGAGAACCTGAAGCCATTTTTTGGGTTGAGATGAAGATGGATGAAGAACAAAGTTTTTTGCAGAAATTTCTGTTCAATATTAAGGCTTGGATGAAGAAAGCGTGAAAAGTCCCACGAGGGGCACTTGGTGCTATTTATAGTGATTGGAAAATCACAAAACTCGAGGTCATTTAATGTTTCAGACAATAGTGGGGCACGTGGCGCTCATTTGCTGATGTAGTCGTTCTGCAGAACAGAAACGATGCAGCGTGCATCCTCGATTTCGGGGAATTGTCATGATGACAATCTGTGAAAAGACATTGGGCATGCCAAACGGCTTACTGAAGTGACGTCTTAGGAACAGTTGGAATGATGGCTTTTTGGGATTGTCAGTTGGTTGGTAGGAGACGAAAAGCGCACAAGCTAATCTGTGGCTAAGAATGAAGGACAGGTGTCGGGTGGAATCTCAAAGAATGCCTTTTTTCTTTTTAGCGTCGAAATAAGGCATTCTTGGGGGGCAATTTGTTGGCTCCTAAATTCGACACCCTTGTTTGTTATCAATATAGACCATTAATTATGAGTTTGAAGAGTTTCCAGGTTTCGACCAGCTGATCCTGTCGAATGCTCATCAGGAAATGGAAAGGTACTTAGAGAGTTTCTTTTAAGTGGGAATCTTGCTACCTTCGATGTCGAAGGAACTTCTCGACAAAGGTATCTGATGCCCAGGGTGGGACGGTTTGAGATTCGAATGTTTGGAGGGAAAACAGTTACCAGCAGTTACCAAACGCAACGTGCCAAGATCAGGAGCGTCGAATGCTGTGAGCGTGCCATATGGCGTCATCTCGAAATGACGTAACTGCCCAACGGTTACTTAAGATGTGTTTTAGTATAAATACTAGTTGTTCGCGTAGTTTTCGCGTGTGTTCATCATTATATACAAGTCACTCATCTAGATTCAAGTACCCAGTGTGAGCGAAAGAATTGTTGAGAATGTATGTGTGAAACACCATTTAAATTAATCAAAGTCTTTTATATTCAAGCACTTTATTGCTTTTCATTTACTCATCTCCGTCGAAGCTTTTTATTTAACGCTTTCATTTATTCTATCAAGCTTTTCTTCATGCAATTTACATAAAGTGTCTTTACTTTACTGGCATTAATCATCATTAGATTTAGTCAAACCCCAGAAAATCAACCATGTCTTAGGATCAATCTGATCGATCCTGCGAGTCACCAAATAAGTAACCTTTTGGAAGATCAGCGGTTGTTTACCAATTTCCACGGTAAACAGGTAGACAAAAAAAAAGAAAAACAAGGAGCACAAAATTTGTATGCAAGAAACGTCCAATGCTTTATTAATGATATATGAAATGACAAATAATATCCCTCACAAGAAAGGCCAAGGTGCCTCGGGCAAGGCACTGAGCCGTAAAGTTTCAAACTGTTTACTACAAATCTTAAAATAAATGAGTCAATTACTGCGAAATAAAAGAAACATGTATGAAGTCCCTAGCCGTCCAGTTGTTCGGTCCACCGTTGGTTGTTGGGTAGATCCAGCTGTCAATGTCTGAATCCTCTTCACTGTCTTAAATTGCATTAATTCCCCGATTGTTGATGTGTAGAGGAGGTCTTCCAGCCCGAGCGCGCCTAACATCCCTTTGAGCCCCTGTAGTAAAGCTCATACCAAATTTATCAGTTTTGTGAGTGAAATCAGGGAGCTGACCCCAATTGGTACACCCACCTTCTTCAACTACAACCCTGGCATCCTTGAGAGAAGCCATCTTCAACGGAGGTTTGTCGGTAGTAACTTCAGTTGATGCCAAGATCTGAGGGACCTCTTCAAAATTATGACAAGGAGTTTCTATGAATTCCCCGTCCATCTCTATGTAGCGGAAGGAATTGAGGTGACTCACCATGTATTCTTCTTCACCTCGCACTGTGACAATCTTTCCTTCATCGGATACTTCAACATTTGATGGAGTGTGGAAGTAACTGCCCCAGCCTCATGGATCTAAGGACGACCCAGCAAGCAAGAATACGACGGCCTGATATCCATTACGTAGAAGGTGGACCCAAAAGTATGAGAACCCACTTTGACAGGGATGTCCACCTCCCCGTGCACCATTCTCTTTGATCCGTCAAAAGCCCTTACCATAATGTTACTAGGCTTTAGAATTAAACCCTCACAATCCAAATGGTCCAACGCTTTCTTCGGCAGAACATTCAGTGAAGACCCGGTATCTACCAGCACATGAGCCATAGTGGTGCCCCTACATTCAATCGAGACATGCAGAGCATCATTATGCTTCCTTCCTTTCGGTGTCAAATCCGCATCAGAAAAACCCAGCCCATTGTCAACAGTCAGGCTGGCCACACAATCTTTGAACTGATCTGCTGAAGTTTCCTACGACACATGCGCAGTCTTGAGAAATGCAATCAAAGCCTTCGCATGGGCTTCAGAACATAACAACAAAGACAACATGGATATCTTTGACGGGGTCTGCCCCAACTGCTCGACCATATTGTAGTCGCTCTTCTTAATGATTTTCAGTATTTCCTCTATTTCTTGTTTAGAGGCTTCCACCATGATTTTCTTAGGTGCCTCCGTCCGGGCAGGCTCACCTATAATTTCCTTGCCCCGAGTCCCAGATGGCTCAGCAACATGGGTAATAACTGGAGTAGGAACAAGAGAAATGCTAGGAGTGCTGGTTGGAGCAGTAGTTGGAATAACAGTAGGCTTGATGATCTTCGGAGCAATTTCAGGAGAGAAAACCCTTCCACTCCGGGTATCCTTACTAGTCCCGACAATATTACTGACATCAGTATCAACTTCTTCATTCTTCAGATCTTGCTTAATACCATGATAGTACACATCAGCACCATAATGCCATGGGACAGCCTTGCTTGAGGTGTATGGGATGGGACCAGGAACAGTGATTATCAGCGGAGCAATTCTTTGAACAGGTGTAATCCTAACAGGTCTTCTCGAGGAAACCTTGGAAGGATTGGCGGAAATGGTTATAATAGCTACGTCTTCAATGGGAACAACAGGGATCATAGTCTTCTCGAACAAAATCTCTTTATTATCCATCAGGCGCTGAACACCTGACTTCAACAAATGGAAACTAGAAGGTAGAATCGAGCACATGTGGCAACTTTCACCATAACCCGGAAATAAACCGGCCAACAACAAATTCTTCTTAACAGTCATAAGGGGAGTATAAATTTATTCAACAAAGGTCACAAACAAATCAATGTCAACAACATTAACTCCACGTCCATGTTCGGGCATGGGAGCAGTTATAACATTCGGCTTTTCTAGAGCATCGAACTCTATCTCCTTGGCTTCGAACAAGTCTTGTACTTTGTTTCTCAGAGCCCAACAATTGTTTGTGTCATGGCCCGGACTCTCAGAATGGTAGGCGCACCACGCGTTGGGATTGTATCTGGGAGAAGTAGTGTTTGGATTCTTGGGAGCCTCTCAAGGTTGCCAAGTTGGATTTTAATAAATGAGGTAGAACTTTATCCAAAGTCATGTTGATGCGGGTAAAATGCCGTTGTGGTCTTTCCACCCTTTGTTGATTGTTGCATTGTGGAGCAACTGCGGGTCTTGGTATCACTACAGCATTTACCGTTTGACGGTTCTCAGATTTGCTTTGTCCCATCGGGCTATAGACTGCATTGACTTCCTTCTTACCAGCGAAAGGCTTCTTTGTTAAACCCGAGGAGGCATCCTTCTGTATTTTACCACTCCGAATTCCAGCTTCTACTCTTTCTCTAGTTAAAATTAGCTCGGTGAAACCATATGACGAGCTGCCGATCAAATGATTGAAGAATGGACCAGACAGCGTACCCAGAAACATATCAACCAAATCCCTATCAGACAACGGGGGTTGAACTCTCCCAGCCAAGTCTTTCCATTTATGAGCATAATCTTTAAAACCTTCACCTGCACCCATAGACATACTCTGGAGTTGAGTACGAGTGGGAGCAAGGGCGGCATTATACTGATACTGCTTGTAGAAAGCAGCATCAAGATCTTCCCAGTTTCAGACACTGGCTCCCTCCAACTGGTAGAACCATTCAAGCTGAGTCCCTGACAGACTATCTTGAAAGAAATGCACCCACAAGTTTCTATCAGCGGTGTGGGGTTGAATCTTCCAGACATAAGAGCGGAGATGGAGCTTTGGGCAGGACACCCCATGATACTTGGCAAAAACTTGAGCTTTGAACTTATGAGGGATGACAACTCCTGATACCAATCCCAATTCTCTGAAATCCAAGCCAGGTATCTTCTGAACTTCCATAGCACTCAGACGGTCTTCTAGCTGCTTATACCTATCCTCAGCAGGAGGATATCGCTCATCATTGTAATCAGTATCATCGTCAGAAACTGCAGGACTAGGGTCCTTTTACCCTTCTTGGTTCTCCCCTTCCTTGGATGAAGAGGTCAGATCAGTTTGTTGTTTCTGAAGATGTGAAAAACACAAGAAGGGGGGTTGAATTGTAAAACTTAAAACAAATGCTTAGACAACACATTATTTTTATCCTGGTTCATTTGATCTCAAACTACTTCAGTCCACCCGTCAAGGTGATTTCGCCTCTCTCCAACGAGGTCTTAATCCACTATATTCAAAGGATTACAATAGCTACTTTAACAACTGTTAAAGCCTTCTTGAGTATAACCACAAACCAGTTTATCTCAAGGAAATCTTTTACCAATAATTTGAACAATGATGTGTTAACATTTTCTAATAAAACAATATATTACAACTGTGATAATTACACAACTTAAGCTTGGAATAAACTGAATTTGCTAAAGCGTTTGAGTAAGCGTGGTTTTGAAGGCTTGGCAAATTATGTGAGTGCATGCGTGCGTCTTTTCTCACACAGACTTGTTTAAATAGGCAAGGCAGAGATACGTTGTCCATAAAGCCATTTTAATGATAATAACGCACTTTCCTTTTTGAGAAGATCTTGTCTGAGGATAGCCGTTAACATTTAATTCTGTCTTGAATACTTAGTAACGCTTCAGAGTCTTCTTTGCTTATGATAACGCTTCAGAGTGTTCTTTGCTTTAACTTATGATGACGCTTCTGAGTGCTGATGACTTGGTAAAGATCTTTGATCAGAGTCAGAGTGTATATGTTTATGCGCAGATTCTAGTCATCAAGCTTCAGCGTATAATCTGGTAGCTTCAGCGTGTAGCACATGTTACTGATCTTCTGATGTTGACATATTACTGATCTTCTGATGCTGATTCCATCAGAACTTCTGTGTATACAAAACATAATTTTAAGAAGCATATTTGTCTTATATATAAATCTTACAATTTATTTATTCTTTGTATTTTGTTATCATCAAAACTCTAATTAAGGGTTGTAGAATCAAACTATGTTCTAACAATCTCCCCCTTTTTGATGATGACAAAAACCAGATTTTTCAATTAAAAATAAAGAATAAAAAGTATAGAATAAAGAAGAGAAAACTCCCCCTGAGTTGATTACTTCCCTTTAATTCCATGAGTCTTTGAGCATCAGAACCTTACTGTATCTTTCCTCAGAGTTTTGTACCTGTTCAAGCTTTTCAGAAGAGAAAAAATTTAAATAGATCAGAATGTTTGAGACTTATGTCTCAGTAATCCGCTATTGAAAAATATCATTCTTTCTCCCCCTTTTTGTCAGTTATCAAAAAGAACATAAGATCAGAGCTAAAATGTGTTTGTATTAAAAACCAGAAACAATGATAAGTTCAGAATAGCAGTAATGTACGAATATTACAGATAAACATGTTTTAAAAACGAGGAAATTCTAAGAGGGAGGAGGAAGACGTGTGAACAAATCTTCCAACATGCTCTTTATCTGGGTGTTGGTTTCCTGTTGCTGGGTTAACATGCTCGTGATTGCATCAATTTTGTCGTCCTGTTTATCCATTCTTTCCTTCATCAAAATATCAGATCTTTTCAGGTCTTCTAGAGTCTGCCTATCAAAGGAGGAAGCTTGGGAATCTTCAGTAACTGGATTCTTCTTAGAGCTTTCTGCAATATCCTCTTTTTGACCCAATGCTTCAGCAGGAATCATCTGCTCTGGAGTAACAGTCAGATTGAGATCTTCTGACTCTGGTTGAACTTTGGATGTTGGACGATGTTCAGACCAGGGAGCAATGTCCAGAGGGAGAACTTCTTCCTTAAGCAGCTTGCTTAGAACTGAATCTTCAATTTCTTTCAGCAGATTGCTGAAGTTCTGTTGAGCTTGTCCGTAGCTCTGTTCTTGCAACTTATAAGTTTCAGAACATACCCATCTTCTGAACTTTGACCAAAGGTAGTCGGATGCAGCAGGATCAATCAGGTCAAGACTAGCTTGCTTCAGAGAAGTGATCCACTTCTGTACTTATGTTTCAAATATCAATATGCTGGTACCAACATCTGGAGAGGGTTCAGATGGTTTTGGTTTTAGGATAGCTATTTTATGGGTTATGGCTGCAAGACGTTCAAAAACCGTTAAATCAATGACAGTCTTGCTGTGGTCATCTGGGTTGTTCTTTGGTGAGGGAGTGGGAGAGTCAGGAATTATGATTGGACTTGATGGGGAGTTTGGTGGAGTTGATTCTGGTGAGGAGGGAATTTGAGGAATATTCAGAATGGTTAGGGGCATACGAATGGCCAGAGGTTCTGTGATTCCAGGAATGGGAATGGTATCAGAATCAACAGTTTGGTTTGATTGATCGTTATGAGGTTTTGGTTCACATGATTCAGAAGGTTGAGTCTCAGAAGTTTGAACTTCTGGTTGAAATAGTTCAGGTTGTGGAGAAGGTGGATGAATTTTTAGTTGAGGAGATGGAGGTAGTGGGATTTCTGGTTGTGGAGAGAGGGGAATTTCTGGTTGTGGTGAGAGGGGAATTTCTGGTTGTGCTTCTGTGGTGGTTTCAGGGTTTGTATTTTCTGGCATGGGAGTAGAAGTATGTTGGTCAAAGGTATCTATATCAGATAGAACTTTTGCAAGTTCTTGTTGGGTTGCTTCAATATTTGGATTTGGAGGTTGGGAGCGAGATCTTCTAAGAGTTAAGGATTCAGAGGGGTCACATTTAATGTCAAAGTCATCAAATGTTTGTGGTGTGGGGTTTTCTGATTGAGTGGGAATTGGTATAGATGTTGATACATAAATTGAATTTAAAACAGTTACAGAAGAAGGATTACCTCTCTTTTTAGGAGTCCGCTGGGTTGATCCTTCTGCTACAACTTTCCTTTTCTTGGTTTTCTTCAGCAAAACTTCTGGAGCCTTCTGCTGCAGATCTTGAATGTTCAAATTAGGTGTTGTACCATCCGCCTTGCAAGCTTCCAGATATCTGACTATTATATCAGGTTTAGAATCAATCTCTGAGAACAGAGGAAAGTTATCCAGAGGGACTCTTCTGCTGGAGATTGCTGCAAAAGGAGTGGCGCTGGGTTCCTTCTTGATGTTCTCAATCAACTTCATTTTCTTCAGATTCTTTGCATTCAGCTGTTTGCCAACAGTAGCTTCCAAAGATCTGATTTCCTGAGCCTCTGTAAGATGATCAATCAACTTATTCTCTGTTAGAATATCTGATATAAGTCTTCCTAGGGGTATCCAGTCCCTTTTTGTGCGCTCCTCTTCTCTGGTTTCCTTAACACTGGTCTTTAGATGGTTAAACAGCAAATGAGCTAGATTTACCTTGATCTTCTGGGAGATAAAGTAGATCAGAAATTGCTGATTAATATTGATGTAGTCAGGAGAGCTGGTAGGCTTCCTGTGGTTTATGCATCCCAGAATGATCTTGGCCCATATTCTGTGATGGTCTTTTAAATCCCTTATCTTGCTGGAGGGAAGACCCAGAGTGAAGATTTCTCTAGCAATTAGGGCAACATCAGCGCATCTTTCAGCCATGTCAATTCAACGTACACCACCACCACTGTAGCCTATTAATCTTGCAATGAAGTCCTCAGTAATAACTATCTTCTTCCCCATAATGTATGAAGTAACTTGATGGTTGGAAGATGACGCATGAATCCAAAATTCCTTTACCAGAATTGGGAATGTTGGACCCACCAGTCGGTCAAAATATCTTTCCCAGCCTTGAGCCTTAACTTCTTCAGAGAGATTAAACCCATTCTCTTGAAGACTGTTGAAATCCACGATCAATTCTGAAAGAACTTCTAGATTTTTGATGGGTGTAAGAAGAGTTCTGTAGGGTTCTTCGTATTGTTCGGAGGAATCTGTTTTCTGAGAGCTGGAAGTAGGAATGCTTGAGGAAGCCATGTTCACACCGAAGGTTTTGTGAAGAAATTGGAAGGGTTTTTGAGAAAGGATGCAAACTGAAAACAATAAGTTTGTAGAGAAAATGAAAGTGAAGGTAAAAGAGTGTAAATGGTGAGAAATGTGTTTAAATAGATTTCTAAAAACTTTTGAAAACATAAACGGCAAGAGAGAGAAATTAAATATAATGATTATTAGCATTTAATGATAGCTGATTTTGGGGGATTCAGAAAGATATTGGAACGGTTACCCATGACATGTGTCCCAATGCATCCAATCAGCGCTTTTGACCTTTTAGAAACGTGAACGCGTGTTCAGCCTCAGAAAGTAGCTAATGACTGGATGACACTTGTTTGCTTGAGTGAACTGCACATTTCTATCCTTGATTCTGTTACAATCTGTACTTCTAAAGATCTGAAGAAAGATTGATCAGTAGTCCACGAAAAAGTAGACAAAGTTCTGAAGGTTAAGATATGGAATCAAAACAGTTTTATTATGGGCAGAGCTTCATGCTGAGATGTTTCAGAATGAAGTTGAACCTATCTTCAGAAAGAGGTTTTGTAAAGATATCATCCCATTGATGGTCTGTGTTAATAAATTTTAAATTTAAAATCCCTTTCTGAATATAGTCCCTAATAAAATGATGTTTTATTTCTATATGCTTAGCCCTAGAATGCCAAATAGGATTTTTACTGAGACAAATAACAGAAGTATTGTCACAGAGGATAGGGATGTTACTCTCAAATATCTTGAAGTCCTCAAGTTGACTTTTCATCCAGAGCATTTGTGTGCTGCATCCAGCTGCTGCTATGTATTCAGCTTCTGCTGTTGATAGAGCTATTGTGGATTGTCTTTTGCTGGACCATGAGATCAGATTTTCTCCCAGAAACTGGCAGCTTCCAGAAGTGCTTTTACGTTCTACTCTGTCTCCAGCGAAATCAGCATCACAGTATCCTATTAAGCTGTAATCACTTGATTTTCTATAAAACAAACCCAGATTAGTAGTACCTTTCAGATACTTGAAAATTTGCTTAACTGCTGTTAAGTGAGATTCTCTAGGATCTGATTGGAATCTAGCACAAATGCAAACACTGAATAGAATGTCAGGCCTTGAGGCCATCAGATAGAGAAGAGAACCAATCATACCTCTGTAGACCTTCTGTTCTACCTTTTTACTTACCTCTTCTCTTTCCAGAATGCACGTGGGATGCATTGGAATCTTTGATGGCTTACATTCTGAGAGATCAAATTTCTTTAGAAGTTCTCTGACATATTTTCTTTGATGAATGTAAGTTCCTTCTGGGGTTTGATTAATCTGAATGCCCAAAAAGAATTTTAGTTCCCACATTAGGCTCATCTCAAATTCTGCCTGCATACATTTAGCAAACTTTCTTCCCATAGAGGGTTTAGTGGATCCAAATATGATGTCATCAACATAAATCTGACATACTAAAATGTCATTCTTAACTGTCTTACAGAACAAGGTTGTATCCACTTTCCCTCTGGTGAATTCCTTTTCTAACAGGAAGTTACTTAGTCTTTCATACCAAGCTCTGGAAGCTTGTTTCAGACCATAGAGTGACTTCTTTAGTTTGAAAACATATTATGGATTTTTGGAACTTTAAAAACCAGAGGGTTGGTGCACATATACCTCTTATTCTATATAGCCATTTAAGAATTCACTCTTAACATCCATCTGATACAGAGTGATGCCTTTATTAACAACAAATGAGATTAAGAGTCTGATAGATTCTAGCCTGGCGACTGGAGCAAAGGTTTCTGTATAGTCTATCCCCTCTTGCTGACTATAACCTTGTGCTACCAGTCGTGCTTTATTTCTGATGACTTCACCTTGTTCGTTCAGTTTGTTTCTGAACACCCATTTTGTTCCAATGACGTTGAATCCTTTTGGTTTGGGAACTAGATCCCATACGTCATTTCTTGTGAATTGATTTAGCTCCTCTTGCATTGCTAGAATCTAGTCATTGTCCAGAAGTGCTTCATCAATTGTTGTTGGTTCAATTAGAGAAACCAGTCCCATGAGGGATTCTTTAGAGTTTCTGAAGCTAGATCTTGTTCTGATTGGATCTTCCTTTCTTCCTAAGATTATTTCTTCTGGGTGATCCATGCTGCTTCTGGATGGTCTTTTCTGGAGTTGATCAACAGAAGGTGCTGGATTGCTTGCAGTGCCTCTTTCTGATGTTGAGGGAGTGTCTCTATTAAGAGCTTCTGATGATTTGTCTTCAGTACCTGTGAGTTCAACTTCCATACCTGCAAGGAATTCATTTTGCTTTGACTTTTGAGAGTCAAGCTTATCATCAAAACGAACACTGATTGACTCTTGCATAATCTGTGTTTCTGTATTGTATACTCTGTACCCTCTTGAGTGTTCAGAATATCCTAACATAATACACTTTTGTGCTTTAGAGTCAAACTTGTTCAAATAATTTTTTGTATTCAGAATAAAACATGTACATCCAAATGGGTGAAAGTAGGAAATGTCGGGCTTTTTGTTCTTCCACAATTCATATGGAGTCTTTTCCAGAATAGGTCTTATGGAGATTCTATTCTGAATGTAACACGCTGTGTTTATTGCCTCTGCCCAGAAGATCTTAGCAACGTTATTCTCGTTGATCATGGTTCTGACCATTTTTTGCAATGTTCTGTTCTTTCGTTCTACAACTCCATTTTGCTGGGGAGTTCTAGGACAAGAGAAATCATGCAGAATGCCTTTGTCATTAAAGAATAACTCAAAATCTTTGTTTTCAAATTCTTCACCATGATCACTTCTGACTTTGACGATTCTAAGATCCTTTTCATTCTGAACTTGGTTGCAGAAGGTAACAAACACAGAGTGTGACTCATCCTTGTGCCTTAAGAACTTTACCCATGTACATCTGCTATAGTCATCTACGATTACTAACCCATACTTCTTGCCACTGACTGAAGCAATTTTAACTGGTCCAAATAAGTCAATGTGCAGAAGTTCTAATGGTTTGGAGGTGGAAACAACGTTTTTGGATTTGAAAGCTGGTTTTACAAACTTGCCTTTCTGACATGCTTCACACAGAGCATCTGAGTTGAACTTCAGGTTAGGAAGTCCTCTGACCAGATTGAATTTGTTAATCTGAGATATTCTTCTCATACTAACATGTCCTAATCTTCTGTGCCAGATCCATTGCTCGTTGTTAACAGACATTAGACATTTTACATTCCGACTTTTTAGTTCAGAAAGTTTTATTTTATAAATGTTGTTTTTCCTCTTTCTATTAAATAGGATAGTCCCATCTTTCTGACTAACAACTTTGCATGAATTTTGATTGAAGATTATATCATAATCGTTATCACTTAATTGACTTATGGATAACAAATTATGCATTAATCCATCAACTAGTAAAACATTACCTATAGAGGGAAGATTTCCATTACCTACTGTTCCAGAGCCAATGATCTTTCCTCTCTGATTGCCTCCAAAACCTACGTGGCCTCCAGGCTTAGGTTCCAGGCTTTGGAACATATGCCTTCTTCCCGTCATGTGTCGTAAGCAGCCAGAGTCCAGGTACCATGATTGGTGTTTTTGCTTTGCTGCTAAAGATATCTGCCACATGTATTATTTTATCCTTAGGTACCCATATTTTCTTGGGTCCTGATTTGTTAGTTTTACCAAAACTCTGGTTGAATTTTGGTTTGACAGAGTAATCACTACTTGTATATTTTATGTCATGTGTGTGCCCATATATAAAGTGTGAATCAAGTGGAGTGCGTTTTATAACTAAATCCATGGCATTTTTTGGTACAGGTACCTTACCTTGATATCCTATCCCTTTTCTGCCATTTCTGCTAACTCCATAGATCATTGAAGCCATTTTGCTTCTGTCTATGTTTTTAGCTAGAAACTTCTGAAAGCTGTGATCATACTCCTTGATGATCTCATCAGCATTGCTGGGAGTTTCACGGATTGTTTCCTTCTGAGAGTTTTGCAATTGGTTTTCTAATTTTGAAATTTTATCTTTTAACTCAATTCTCCAATTTGAGATTCTCAGTCTTATCAGAGTCAGAAGCAAGATTTCTTTTCAGGTTTCTGAATTTGACTCTGATCTGCTGATATCTTTCCAGAATTTCATTAAGGCTTTCAGCTAATTCAGCCTTAGTAAAGTTTATAGTAAAGTCAGGGAATACCTCTTCTGTATCTGATTCAGATTCTGACTCAGAAGCTTCACTGTCTTCTGTTATGTTTGCCATGAGAGCTATGTTTTCTCTTTCATCATCTGATTCTGAGTCAGCTTCAGATGTGTCAGAATTATCCCATGTAGCCATGAGACTTTTCTTCTTTTCCTTGCCAAACTTCTTTTTGGGATTTTCCTTCTGAAGCTTTGGGCAATCACTTTTGTAGTTCCCTTGCTCGTTACATTCATAGCAGATGATGTCTTTGTTGTTTGGCTTTTTGTTTCCTGAAGAACCTTCAGATCTTCTGTGTCCAGAGGAGGATTCTGACCTTCTGTATCTGGAGAAAGATTCATTCTGATTTTCTGATCTTCTGGGATTCCTGAACTTCCTTTGCCTCTGTTTCCACAATTGGTTCACCCTTCTGGAGAGGAGAGATAGTTCATCTTCTTCTGGTGAGGACCCATCAGAGGTTTCTTCCACAGCCTGCAAAACTTTGGAGTCAGATTTTCTGTTAGATTTTAAAGCTAATGGCTTACCTTGCTTTTGAGGTTCATATGCTTCTAGCTCTATCTCGTGACTTCTGAGGGAGCTGACAAGTTCCTCCAGAGAGATTTTGTTGAGATCCTTGGCTAGCTTAAGCGCTGTGACCATTGGCCTCCATTGTTTTGGCAAGCTTCTGATGATCTTCTTAACGTGATCAGCAGTGGAATACCCTTTGTCAAGAAATTTTAGACCAGCAACAAGAATTTGAAATCTTGAAAACATAGTTTCTATTGATTCACTCTCTTCCATCTCATACTTATGAATGAGTGCAAGGGCTTTGGTTTCTTTGACTTGAATGTTGCCTTCATGCGTCATTCTCAGAGAGTCAAACATATTCTTTGCAGTGTCTCTGTTTGATATCATCTCATATTCTGAATAAGAGATAGCGCTGAAAAGAATTGTTCTGGCCTTGTGATGATTTCTGAACTCACGCTTTTACTGATCAGACATCGTTTTCCTGTCAATCTTCTGACCACTTCCATCCACTGGGTGCGTGTATCCATCAGTCACCATGTCCCACAAATCAGCATCATGGGCCAGAAAGAAACTCTCAATTCTGTCTTTCCAGTAGTCAAAGTTCACTCCATCAAATACTGGAGGTTTGCCACTGAATCTGTCTCTTTCTTCATTGTTGTCATTGCTGATGTTTTGATTTGGTCCTGCCATTGTGTTTTTCTGACGCTGGATCTTGTACTGACACGGTTAAGTGTTATAAGCTCAGAACCAGGCGCTCTGATGCCAATTGAAGATGTGAAAAACACAAGAAGGGGGGTTGAATTGTAAAACTTAAAACAAATACTTAGACAACACAGTATTTTTATCCTGGTTCGTTTAATCTCAAACTACTCCAGTCCACCCGTCAAGGTGATTTCGCCTCTCTCCAACGAGGTCTTAATCCATTATATTCAAAGGATTACAACAGCTACTTTAACAACTGTTAAAGCCTTCTTGAGTATAACCACAAGCCGGTTTATCTCAAGGAAATCTTTTACCAATAATTTGAACAATGATGTGTTAACGTTTTCTAATAAAACAATATATCACAACTGTGATAATTACACAACTTAAGCTTGGAATAAACTGAATTTGCTAAAGCATTTGAGTAAGCGTGGTTTTGAAGGCTTGGCAAATTATGTGAGTGCATGCATGCGTCTTTTCTCACACAGACTTGTTTAAATAGGCAAGGCAGAGATACGTTATCCATAAAGCCATTTTAATGATAATAACGCACTTTCCTTTTTGAGAAGATCTTGTCTGAGGATAGCCGTTAGCATTTAATTCTGTCTTGAATACTTAGTAACGCTTCAGAGTCTTCTTTGCTTATGATAACGCTTCAAAGTGTTCTTTGCTTTAACTTATGATGACGCTTCTGAGTGCTGATGACTTGGTAAAGATCTTTGATCAGAGTCAGAGTGTATATGTTTATGCGCAGATTCTGGTCATCAAGCTTCAGCGTATAATCTGGTAGCTTCAGCGTGTAGCACATGTTACTGATCTTCTGATGCTGACATATTACTGATCTTCTGATGCTGATTCCATCAGAACTTCTGTATATACAAAACATAAATTTAAGAAGCATATTTGTCTTATATATAAATCTTACAATTTATTTATTCTTTGTATTTTGTTATCATCAAAACTCTAATTAAGGGTTGTAGAATCAAACTATGTTCTAAAAGCTTCAACCTTTCTCCAAACCTTCTGCCCATATTCAGAATACCAGTCTTCTTCTTCTTCTTCTTCTTCTCTTTAAGAATGAGGGCTTTCAGATCCTCTTGCCCCTTAGCCAGACTGATGAACATCTATTGGAACTGGGTGTTCTGTGCCTGAAGATCTTTGATGGCTTAATCGGAAGACATTTCTGCTGAAATAAACAGTGAAGAAGATGAGAAACCTGTAGTGCTACCTGTAATGATGTGTATGATAATGGGATGCACATGTAATGATTTCAAAGACTTTGGGGAATTTAAATTTGCAAACCAAAATAAACAAAACTTTATTAGCTTAACTTTGAAGATTCAAAATGCCTTTAAGGCGGTACAAAATAAGTAAATAAAACAAATCTAAAACTAGAAAAGAAAAATCAAAAGTCCTATGGACGCCTTCTCTTTGTGCTGATATAATCATTGAGTACTCTTTCTTCCTGGAGCTTCCTGGTGAGCTTTAAAACCTTCCTCTCTTGATCAAGGAACTGTTCCCTGTAAGTATCCCGCTCATTCCTCAACTGAATCCAAGACCTCTGTAACTCCCCAAGATCAGTGGGCATGTAAGGATAGAGAACCGTGTAAGGAATGCCTTCTTCAGTAGTGGGATCCACAATTACTGGTAATACGGCCACATAAGGCATCATAAGCTTCTGGGCACGAGCTCATACCCATTGGAGGTAAGGCTGCCTAGGAATGGAAGTCTTTGGTCCCAAATCTTTGGGGTCAAATCTGTTTACCATGCCCCAAGCTCGTATGAACCTCCGACGATACTCCTTAATATCGTCCTCATAGTTGAATACAATGCTCTCAATAAGTAACTCATGGGGACCATCCCTTCGAGCATAACTAAATTATCGCAAAGCTAGACAAGGATTGTAAGTTATACCCCCTCTGATACCAAGTAATGGGACATTATGGTATTTCCCACAGCAGTCAATAATAGCAATGTCTTCCATAGCTCGGGAACACCAAAGAATATCCGTATGAGCGAGTGACATTATTATGTGCGACCAACCCAAACCTTCTTCGTTCTTCAGTACAGACTTATGGAGGTGATAAATAAACCACCTCGACAGTAACAACATGCAGCACATAAGAGTCCCTCTTCTCTTCATGGTATGAGTATGGAGAGCGTGCAAAATATCTCCAAGCAAGGTAGGCACAGGGTTGCGAGAAAGGAAAATCTTGATAGCATTCACATCTACGAAGGAGTCCGGATTATAGAAGAGAACCAAACCATAGATAAGAAGAGCCAAGACATCCTCAAAAGCCTGAAAATCCAAATCATCCCAAAATTACTGAGCTTTGTCTATCAGGAATTTGGCTAGAAAACCCCCAACTCCGCTTCGAGTTTCCCAATTGGATACCACGTTGGACCGTTTCAAATGAAAATCTGAGGAAATGACTTCTGGCTTAGGAATTTCTTCTATACCTGTGAAGGGTACCTATTCAAGAATGGATATGCCCAATAGCTGAGAGAATTCTTCCAAGGTGGGTACCAACTGATAATCTGGAAAGGTGAAGCAGTGATGCTTGGGATCGAAGAACTGAAAAAGTACGCTCATCATCTGTTCATTAAGGTTTGAAGTAACCAAGCTGAGAAGTTGACCGTGTCTCTTAATGAAAGTAGAAGTTTCAGAAACTCTTGATGCTAGCTCTTTGAGTTGGGAAGGTATCTGCACAAAGCTGATTCGGATGGTATTTCTACGCACGGAAGCCATGATCTACAAAACAGAACAAAGATAAATTCTCTTGGTCTTTGAAATGGTTAGTGTAATGAAGCATGAATGCCATGTTATGATGCATGATGTCATGATAAACCACAAGTATAGAAAACACATGTATTGCAAACACAGTCAAATTACACAAAACCCTTAGGTTTAAGGCTTGCATGAGGTCAAAGGTAATACCCTCTTGAAGTTAAGTTGGTTTAAACCTATCCTAGAAAAGTAACCGGGTTCTAGAGGATCTCAATATCACTGACCATCCTTTATCGGTCATGGTTTCAACTCACGCAATCTTTTCTTGCAGCCAAAATATTCCGAAAGTCTGGTCTCAATGAGTGTAGCATCGATTATTAACCAGTTCTCATCTCTACACCGAGGCCGGCTATCTCGCTACTTTCTAACGGCCAAGTTGGGCAATTAAAGGTTCTAAGGTCAGTTGATGCTTCACGACACCATGCAGCGGCCCCGTATTCTCCTCGTTTCACCACAAGGGATACCGGTACCAACCAAAGTGCCACACCAACGTAGCTACTGCTTCAACCGTATCGGTCTATGCCGTGCAGTTCCCTCATAGTCTATTGCTACTTACCTAAAAGGTATTCCCCAAATCCGGGTGTAGGATCTATAGCAACCCCAAACAAAACCCTAAAAAACAAAGCAAACAAAGCAATCAAGGGAAGCAATTTTAATGACCTAGATCCTAAGGTATACCCCACTTATTATTCCCCAGCAGATTCGCCAGTTCTGTGATACGGTGGCAGAACCGACTGTTTAATACTGGTTTGCGTTTTGCGCTTTGTGTTTGCAAAATGTCGCGGTAAGAAAGAGTCGCCACTGACTTTTATTTCATCCAATCGGAAAGGAAAAAAGTACAGAAAAAAAATCCTTTTTCAAGATATTCTGAGTACGGGGGGTAGATTATAGAAAGGGAAGGTGTTAGCACCCTTTCTATCCATGGTTTTCCATGGGCTCTTAGGTACTTGCTCATTTTTAAATTGCTTGTGTTTGTGTGCTTTGTTTTTGAAAAGTTTGACTTCGTGATAACCCTTGTATCAGTCCTCAAAGGTGTGACGAAGTTGTTTTGAAAATTTGTTTGAAAAGTGTAAGTGTGAAATTTTTTGATTTGAGCAAGTACCTACTCGAAAAAAGATTGTTTCTATTCTTGTTTCCTTTAGACAACGCTATCCTACTATTGAGAAATAGGTAGCACCGTCGCTGGAGTTTGTAAGGGTCAATTCGAAAGGGAGCAATATTAGGATACCTTAGTAAAAACCCTAGAATCTTAAGATCTTTCGAGGCAACATTTCCGAGGCAACATTCGAATGGGACAATTTGATCTTTTAGATTGGAGGGCAACCACTAAGACACCTTATGCTTAATGATCGTTTACCGAAGGCAACCAAAGTGAGAGTATACCCTAAGAGTGATATGTGCGAGTGATTTATTTCAGTAATTTTTCATTGCCACATTAGGGTTTTCTAACCATTTTAGTTTGTCATGCATTCTTGCCATACAATCCTATTAGCATACATCTAGATAGTTAAATATTTGCAGGCAATTAAAAATGAGAGAAAATAAACCTACGCTATTACAAGGCTTCAGGGAGGGGGATTAATTACATAACCAAAAATTGGGGATTTAAAGAGTAAAATAAAAACCCTAAATTAACTATTACAAACCATGAACAGTTACAAAAATAATGGCAAAATAATTAACAAGCGCACGACGAATTAAATGCGAGACGATTAGGGTTTTGACCCTTGACTAAACCTATTTGCGATTGATTAAAGGAAAATATGTTTTTTTGTCATGTTTTTGTTATTTGAGAAAATAATGAATAATTAAAAGAAAATCCTAAATTCTAATCAATATTAATTTTTGAAAATAAATTAATTAAGTTAACCTATTTTTGTGTTTTTGTTTGAAAAAGAAAAGAATTAAATCAAGAACTTAAACCTAATTTTCTAATTGATTTTAATTATAAAAGTAAGTTAAAATTTCCCTAAATTAAATTAAACTAAATTAAATTAAATTTGATAAAAAAAAGCCTAATTCTAATTTTTGTGAATTTCTTGATTTTGTGTTTTTTGTAAAAAAAGTGATTAATTTTGTAAATTAATATAATTAAAGAAAATAATAAAAGAATTAAAAAAAATAGAAGAAATAAAAAGTGAAGAGATGGGCCTGTGTTGAATAGCATGCTGGGGGGGTGTAAATCTGATTTTCTTGGCCCAAATAAGCATTAAGCCTGGTTAGCGCTGTATCTGGCATGGGCGTTGACTTGAGGAATATGGTGGACCTTCAATGCTGGCACGTTGGATCTGGCTTGCTGATGAATCTGATGGTTGGATGTTGATGGAGCATGGTGAGCCTCATGATGAAAGATGCACTGGATCTATTATCTGAAAATAATACAAATGAAAACGTTGGGACCTGGGGATCGAACCCAGGTCCTTATGCTCGCTTCCACTAATCCCTTGCCAGCTGTGCTACGCGTTCTATTTGTTCATATAATAGAAACAAAATAACATAAGCAGAACAAATAATATATTTAGAAAATGCGCGAAAATTCAAACGGGCCAGCCATATGCTGCCACACCATCATCTCCTTCACCGACCTGTCATTTTAGGTAGAACACTTTTACCTACGGACATTTGTGTGTAACTACAGACCTGTAACATTCCAAAATCTTGTACAAGCAATATAAATTAACGGTAATGGTACCAATCAACTCGTCTCATCCTCACGAGCATCATGGTACCAGAATCAAAGCCTAATTTTGCCTATACTGAAAACCCCTAACACGAGCAAAGAAACCCTAGCAATGGCATATTGTGATTCCTGCACTGCAAATGCAATTAAGTGGTACCAATAGCTTGCGAACACAATGATGAACAAGAATATATAATTAAAACGTGCTTATGATGAGTAAATCAGTGAAATCAAAATCAAGTTTTTAGGAAAACCGTGGTGCCTGTAGGGTGTGATTCTGGGTGTTTCAAGACCTGGGAGTGATTGGAATAGCTTCCTGGGATGTCTAGCAAGCGATTAGAACCTTCAGCACACCTTGAATCGGCACGTGGAAGAAGATTCGTCTCACTTTTCTTGGAAATTTTCAAGTTTTGTTCTGGTTTTACACGACCTCTAACCCTTGTTTTTTGATCTGGAAAGCTTCATTATATAACCTAGAATGAATTAGGTTAACAAACTTAGCATGAATCTTTGCATTTATCCAAGATTTGATTTGATTTTCAAGTTGTATGATATGTTCCTATTTTGATCCAAATCATGCCTTTCTTGTATCCATTGCCATTGATTCGAATTGATTTTGTTTACTCAGCATATCTTGATTTCCAAACTATCAAAAAAACAAATCAAATCATATCTTTGTTAATTTTCATCATTTATTTGATTTAATTCACTTTTTAATTAATAAAAAATCAAAATAAATTGAAAAATGAAGCAAAATATGGGTGAGTGAACGTTTGAGTCCTGGACCATATTATAATTGAGGTGCAAGCATAAAAAGTTGGACCCATTTAGCAAAAAATGCAAATTTGAGCACATTTGACTTTTGGCAATTTTGCAAAAATGGTCAACCTGGCCAATGCATAACTCTCTCAATTTTGACCCTAGAGAGGTGTTCTTGGACTTTTTAGAAAGCTTAGGATGTCCTCTAAGCAACCCTTTCAGTCTAATCTCAATTTAGTCTTCCATGTTCATGTATAAAGCTTTGACCCAAAAGGTGTTTTTATTGACTCTTCAAAAGGACCTATAATGTCAAAATTCATATCTTTTTGTGAGTGCATATTCTGAACTTGGGAGCTGGATATTAATTGTAGGGAATTGCATCCTATTAAAAATGAGCTTTGGATGGTTCATTTATGATAAAGTATGAGAAAGTTATGCTTGGTCAAAGTTAAGTTGACTTTTCCTACAAAACCCTAATTTAGCAACTTTTGTGTTTTGATGAATTGTGAGCAATCCTTGAGGAATCATGATCAACCATTGATCAAATGATGGATAATACTTCAAAATGAGGTTGTTGACCAAAAATCTTGAAGTTTGACTATATGTGGGCCACAATTGACTTTTGACCTAGTATAGTTGATTTTCAGGCATTTGAGCAATTGACTGAGCAAACTTCTTCTGCAAGGCTTGAAACTTGACGTGGATGATCTTGAGAACATATTAGGACAATGGTAAGAATTTTAGTCCTTTGTGGTTCATACATATTGATGAAAATAGAAACCCTAATTTGGGGTATACTGCCTTAGGAGAGAGTTTGTCTGGTCAACTCTTGAACTTCCTTGAGCAATTTGGGGACCTCACTTGCCATGTGTTGAGAAATATGGAAGGGAAAATTTTGGGGTACAACATGGAGTATATGAATGAGGACATTGTGCAATTTCACGCTACTTTCTGCCACATGGTTGGTCAGGTGGAACATCAGTATGGATCTTTCTGAGTTTGCTGCCAGGACTCCCGAGGATGTTCAATTGTGAGGAAAGGTGTTCAGTTGTTGTTGAATAATGGAACCATCAAAGTTACAGGTCAAAGGGATGATTACCATGAAGTTGATATGATTGAGGTTTGTTTGGCTGAAGAAGAGTCGGATGATGAGTATACCTCTACAGATGAGTATTTCTCCTCAGATGAGGATTTGTTTTCCAGAGATGACTCAATAATGACTGATTATGTTGAAGAAGGGGTAAATGTTATTGTGCCTTGTTTTGGTACACCTTCCCATTTTGAAGTTGAGTATCATAGCAAGCCATCTATTACTCCATTGGTGATTAGTTTGTTGGGTCCTATTCCCTACAAGTCAGATAAGGCAGTACCCTACAAATATAATGCTACAATTTTGGAGGATGGTGTGGAAGTTCCCATCCAGCCAATGCCTGATGTTGAAAATATTGTTGAGACTAGCAGAGTGACCCATAACGGTCATGTATTTGCACCAGTTGTTCGAGGAGATGTGAGTACTGGAAAGAAAATTGTTGAAAATGTTGAACCGAAGAAGGCAATGGGGGAATCTAGTGGAGCTACGCTAGAGAAAGAGGTGGATGATCTTTTGAAGATAATCAAGATGAGCGACTACAGAATTGTGGATCAGCTACTACAGACTCCTTAAAAAATATCTATCTTGGCTTTATTGATAAACTCCTCTGCTCACAGGGAATCTTTGATGAGGGTATTGGACCAAGCTTTTGTGGAAAGTGACATGCCTATAAACCAATTCAGCAGTGTAGTAGGGAACATTACGTCATGTAATAACCTGAGTTTCTGCAATGATGAATTGCCAGATGAAGGAAGGAATCACAACTTGGCCCTCCACATCTCTATGAACTGCAAGAATGATTCATTATCCAATGTGTTGATTGATAATGGATCCGCATTGAATGTTATACCAAGGAGTACACTTATGAAGTTGAAATATCAAGGAACGCCCATGCGCCCAAGTGGAATTATTGTGAAAGCGTTTGATGGATCAAGGAAATCTGTTATTGGTGAAGTGGACTTACCTATTCATATAGGCCCACATTTGTTTTAGATTACTTTCCAGGTCAAGGATATTGTACCCGCTTATAGCTGCTTGCTGGGACGACCGTGGATACATGAGGCAGGGGCTGTCATTTCGACTTTACACCAAAAGCTGAAGTTTGTACGTGAAGGAAAAATTGTGATTATAAAAGAAGAATATGCATTATTGATATCTCATTTGTCCTCTTTCAGCATTGTGGAGGCGGATGAAGCTGTTGTTGGAACCTAGTTCCAAGCTTTATCTATTGAGAACATAAGGGGAAATGAGAGTTCTATGGTTTCACTTAAGGATGCACAACAGGTTATGCATAATGGTCATAGTGAGGTATGGGGACAAATTGTGGATCCACATGTAAACAAGAACAGAGCTGGCTTAGGGTTCTCTTTGAATAATGATAAAGGTAAGAGCACGAAGCTGAAGTCTGCTGCAGGCAAGTATCAAGACATCTTCTGTAGCGGGGGTTATCTTCATCCAACTATCTCCGGGATTAATGCCATTATGGAAGATGAAGCAGAGCCAGAAACGCTGAATTATGTGACGCACAGAGTTAGAGTTTAGAACTGGATCACCATTGATGTTCCCTCTTGCATACATGTTTCAAAGTAATTTGTTTTGTTAATATTTTTGAAAAGCTTTCACTCTGCCCAAGGTGAAAGTATTAATATTGTACGGGCTTATCTGTTGGCTGTGACTTTTGAAATCAATAATAAAAGTTCTCTTTGTTTCCCAAATTGTGTTTTTATTTTTTGCTTTTTATTCTTGGAAAATGGTAATCATAAAAAACCTTTCAAAATAAATAATAACTAAAATTCAATCTGCATGATCACTTGTTATATGTGTCAGTTTCTAAAAATAATCAGAAATCATATGTGCAGATTAATTAAAAAACTCGTTGAATACAATGACCCTGTACCCTCTCCCAACTTTGAATGTCCTGTGTATGGGGCCGAAGAAGAAGACTATGATGAGATCCCAGAAGAGGTCTCACGGTTGCTTGAGCGCGAGGAGGATTCCATTCAGCCATATAAAGAGCCATTGGAAGTAATCAATTTGGGTTCGGAAGAAGATCCGAAGGAAGTCAAGATTGGAGCGTTACTGCATCCTGATGTGAAGAGAAGGTTGATTGAGTTGTTGAAAGAGTATGTGGAAATTTTTGCTTGTTCTTACCAAGATATGCCTGGTCCAGATACAAATATTATAGAGCACCGTTTGCCGTTGAAGCCAGAGTGTCCGCCAATCAAACAGAAGTTGCGAAGAACTCACTCAGATATGGAAGTGAAGATCAAAGAGGAAGTTCTAAAGAAGATTAATGTCGGTTTTCTTGTGACGTAGTGTATCCTTAATGGATTTCCAATATTGTCCCAGTACCGAAGAAAGACGGAAAAGTTCGCATGTGCGTAGATTACAGAGATCTAAATAAAGCTAGCTCAAAAGATGATTTTCCATTTCCATACATTGATATGTTAGTGGATAGCACAACAAAATTCAAAATTTTCTCGTTCATGGACGGATTTTTCGGGCATAATCAAATAAGAATGGCTCCTGAGGACATGGAAAAAACAACGTATATCACACCCTGGGAAACATTCTGTTACAGAGTGATGCCCTTTGTGTTGAAGAATGCTGGTGCAACATACCATAGGGCTATGACAACCCTATTCCATGATCTGATGCACAAGGAAATCGAGGTATATGTTGATGATATGATTGCTAAATCCTAGACTGAAGAAGGGCATGCAAAAGATTTGTTGAGGTTGTTTCAGTGTTTGAGGAAGTATCATCTCTGCTTGAATCCAAATAAATGTACCTTCGGTGTTCGGTCAGGGAAATTGTTGGCTTTTATTGTTAGCCAGAGAGGGATTGAAGTTGACCCTGATAAAGTCAAAGCAATTCAAGAAATGCCAGCGCCGAGAACTGAAAAGCAGCTCAGAGGGTTCCTCGGGTGTTTGAATTATATTTCCAAAGTCATTTCCCACATGACTGCAATGTGTGAACTAATCTTTAAGTTGTTAAAAAAAGATCAAGGTTGCGTGTGGACAGATGACTGCCAAAGGGCATTTGAAAGTATTAAAGAATATCTGCTTGAACCTCCTATCTTGCTCCCTCCTGTTGAAGAAAGACCATTGATTATGTATCTGACAATGTTAGATAACTCCATAGGTTATATTCTGGGACAACAATATGAAACGGGGAAGAAAGAGTACGCCATTTATCATCTCAGTAAAAAATTTACTGATTGTGAGTCACGGTATTCCATGCTGGAAAAGACATGTTGTGCTCTAGCATGGGCGGTAAAATGTTTGTGGTAGTATATGTTGAATCACACTACTTGTTTGATCTCCAAAATGGATTCAATAAAGTACATTTTTGAAAATCCTGTTCTTACTGGGAGAATTGCCCGCTGGCAGATGCTATTATCTGAATATGACATCAAATACCGCACTAAAAAAGCTATTAAAAGTAGCGTGTTGGCATATTATCTTGCTCACCAACCAGTCGATGATTATCAGTCTGTGAAGTATGATTTTCCTGATGAGGATGTGATGTTTCTGAGAGTAGAAGATTGTGAAGAACCATTTCCCGAGGAAGGTCCTGATCCTGAATCTCGTTGGAGTATGATATTTGATGGAGTTGTGAATGCTTATGGTAAAGGAGTTGGTGTTGTGATTGTCACTCCACATGGATCGCACATCCCTTTCACTGCAAGGTTTACATTTGATTATACTAATAATATGGCAGAATATGAGGCTTGCATCATGGGTCTCGAGGAAGCTATTGATCTCAGAATTAAAATTCTAGATGTGTATGGCGATTCAGCTTTGGTAATAAATCAGATTAAATGAGAGTGGGATACTCGTCACCCTGGCTTGATCCCTTACAAAGATTATGCTAGAAGATTGTTACCCTTGTTTAATAAAGTTTAATTCCATCACATTCTTAGAGATGAAAATCAAATGGCGGTTGCTCTGGCAACTTTGGCTTCTATGTATCAAGTAAATACTTGGAATGATATACCTAGAATTATAGTTCGGCGACTGGGAAGGCCCGCTCATGTGTTTACAACAGAGGAGGTAGAGGATGAGAAACCTTGGTATTATGATATCAATCATTTTCTTCACACTCAAGAATATCCGATTGGTGTATCGAATAAATATAAAAACACATTAAAAAGATTGGCCGACAATTTCTTCCTCAGTGAAAGTGTGTTGTACAAGAGAAATTATGACATGGTCCTGCTCAGATGAGTTGATAGACATGAAGCTGACATGTTGATGCACAAGATTCATGAAGGCTCATTTGGCACTCACGCCAATGAACATTCGATGGCTGAGAAGATGCTAAGGGAAGGTTACTATTGGCTGACAATGGAATCTGACTGTTACAAATTTGCAAAGAAGTGTCATAAATGCCGGATTTATGCGGACAAGGTTCATGTGCCTCCGATACTTCTCAATGTTATTTCTTCCCCGTGGCCCTTCTCTATGTGGGGTATTGACGTGATTGGGATGATAGAGCCCAAAACTTCGAACGGAGACCGTTTTATCTTGGTAGCAATTGATTACTTCACCAAATGGGTGGAAGCAGGTTCATATGATAATGTTACTAAGCAGGTGGTAGTGCGCTTCATTAAGAATAATCTTATATGTCGGTATGGTGTGTCGAGCAAAATTATCACTAACAATGGCTTGAATCTGAACAACAAGATGATGACAAAACTTTGTGAGGAATTCAAGATCGTGCATCACAACTCATCTCCATACAGGCCAAAGATGAATGGGGCCGTTGAAGTTTCTAATAAGAATATCAAGATGATTAACCAGAAGATGGTTGTTACTTATAAGGATTGGCATGAAATGCTCCCTTTTACTTTGCATGGCTATCAGACATCTGTCCGCACTTCAGCAGGAGCAACCCCATTCTCCCTTGTGTATGGAATGAAAGCGGTAATCCCAATTGAGGTCGAGATTCCCTCTTTGCGTGTGATAATGGAAACCAAGTTCTCAGAGGCTGAATGGGTCCAGAACAGGTTTGACCAATTGAATTTGATCAAAGAGAAGAGAATGAAGGCTTTGTGTCATGGGCAGTTATATCAGAAGAGAATGAAGAAATCTTTTGATAAGAAGGTCAAACCTCGTGAATTCAGAGAAGACGACCTCGTGCTCAGGAAGATCATGTCTTTTAACACTTATTCTAGGGGCAAGTGGACTCCCAATTTTGAAGGCCCATATGTTGTCAAGAAAGCCTTTTTTGGTGGCTCATTAATTCTTGAAACTATGGATGGCGAAGAGTTCCCACGTCCCATGAATGCTGATGTAGTCAAGAAATACTTCGCCTAAAGAAATAAAAAGAACAACTTGCTAAGTTAAAAACCCGAAAGGCGGCTTAGGCAAAAAAGAGCGTCTCGGTAGACCGAAAACTCGAAAGGGCGGTCTAGGAAAAAATTAGAGACACAAACAGAATAAATTTCCTGCTAAGTTGAAAACCCGCAAGGGCAGCTTAGGCAAAAGTTAGGGACTTTCTTGGCAAGTAACTACATCAGTCAAGACTTGATCGTTGAAGCAACAATCTTCTCGGATCCTCATCATACTTCAACAGAAGCTGCTGCTCAGGATTTCAAAAGTTGTTAGAGGGGATAGTGGTCATTGTATCTCAATGTATATTTTCCATTATATATTACCATTTTCCGAACTTTGTAATTATCCATGGAGTCTCGCCATTCGCAGACTACCATTCTATCAATGAAATTTGAGCTTTTACCCAATTCTTTGTATTTCTTATTTTATTTAGCTTGCAAAGACTCCATTTATTATTGATAATAATTTTTAAAGCGAAAAGATTAAATAACAAAATTGTTTTTCAAAAAGAATTTACAATTTACTTTTACTTTAGATTTTGTGATTCAAGAGGAAAACAAAAGTGATGATCCCAGGAATAGACGAACTCTAGTAGTTTTGAGAAGTTTTTGTTTCCCCCAGGAAGGTTTACTCATGAAGTTTTAGCTATATTGGGTTGGTGACTCCAGTGTCCTCAGTCAAGTCTTGGTTCATTTTTTCTTCTTTTGAGTTTGCATGATATGAAGATTCAATTCAATATTTCTCTGGTAAAGGTTTCTCTTATTTTATAGAAGTCCCTTCTTCCCAGAGAAGTTGGTACAATTATTACTCTCGAAGAACACGTATCTCCAGTTTCTCCAGTGAAGAACGTATATTGGTGTCCCCTTGATGATATGGTGTTTATCTCCTCAACAGAGTCAGCACCAAGTCCCCAATATATGTCTCGATGATGAAGCGTTATATGCCTTAGTGAAGTTTGTATGTTTTTCCTCCTTCAAAATGGGCCTGAATTCCCCAGTGAATGTTTTGATGATTTGGTGTCCATCTGCTTTATTTGAAATTAATTTTGCAATCCCCAGTAGAAGTGTTACATTTGAAAATATTTATTTCCCCGTTGAAGTCTAAGTGCTACTCCCTGGTGAAGCCTGGAGAAGGTTGTTATATCCATGTATTTGTACTGTTTCGTCGCTATATTATGTTTCTCCCCAGTAAAGTTAAGCCATGCAGTAGGACTTTGTTTCCTCAGTTGGTGCTTATTTTTCTTTGGGGATGATCGTATTGGATGTGATTTGGCCGAGTGTTGTGTGTGCTTGAGTTGGTTTTGTTTGTTTATTCCCAATATTATATGTCTGTTTTGTCAGCATATACATAATAACACTCGTACACTCATACATACATCATACATAGTTAAATTTAGCAAATCATTGCTCATTCAAACTCGTTAATATTTTGTTGATATATTGCCCTGTTTTGTAGAGTTTCATTGTCCTCTCTCCAATAGAGTGTCAGCCATAAGCAGAAAATGTATATTCTTTCAATTTCCCTACTGAGTTATCCCTCGTGGAAGATTTTTTTGCTTTAGCCTTCCTACACAGCTCCTTGTCTGGATGATTTGGGTTTCCCCCTTTTAGTTTATTTCTCGAAGGATGTGCTTTACCTGACTGTTTTACTCCAGTTTATTTCTGGTTTGAATCTTTGCTTCCCAGCAATATTATTACTTTTGATCTCTGCAAGCTTCGAGCCTTGGTTTGAGTGTGCATTTATTTTGCACTAGAAGATTTTATCTCCTCAGCAGGAATATGTTGGTATTTTCCCAGGAAGCCATTTTGTTTTCCCCAGGAAGCCATTTTGTTTTCCCCAGGAAGCTATACTGCCTTCCCCGGGAAGTCATGATTCATTCCCCAGGAAGTCATGACATTTTCCCCAGGAAGTCATTTTACAAATCCTCTATAATAGAAAATAACAGGTCTCTTTATTTGAGCAACTTGCATTTCCCCATAAAAGTCGACGTTGCTTTTCCTTACTATCTTGTCTATGAATGGATAATTAGTCGTTTAATATAACAGAGATAGTTTGTTAAGAAATATTTTTAAGTGGTAGTCTCTTTATTTGAGATAGCTTATACATTACCTTTTCCAGGCAGAATACCCCAGTTAAAGAAGAAGTTGAGACCCGTTCTAGGTGAAATGCCAGAATTTTGGGAAAAGACTTGTTATCTTTTTTCTACCCTCGGTGAACATTGGTAGTTCATCTTCAGTGAACCGCGATGCTATGATATATTCTCTTTCTACCTTCAGTGAAAGTTGGTTGGTCATCTTCAGTGAAAGTTGGTGCTTGTTATCTTTTTGCTACCTTTAGTGAACGTTGGTAGGTCATCGTTAGTGAATGGCGATGCTATGATATATTCTCTTTCTACCTTCAATGAGAGTTGGTAGGTCACCTTCAGTGAAAGTTGGTGCTTGTTATCTTTTTTCTACCTCTAGTGAACGTTGGTAGTTCATCGTCAGTGAACGACGATGCTATGATATATTCTCTTTCTACCTTCAGTGAAAGTTGGTAGATCACCTTTAGTGAAAGTTGGTGCTTGTTATCTTTTTTCTACCTTCAGTGAATGTTGGTAGTTCATCGTCAGTGAACGAAGATACTTTGATATATTCTCTTTCTACCTTCAGTGAAAGTTGGTAGGTTACCTTCAGTGAAAATTGGTGCTTGTTATCTTTTTGCTACCTTCAATGAACGTTGGTAGTTCATCGTCAGTGAACAACGATGCTATGATATATTTTCTTTCTCCCTTCAATCAAAGTTGGTAGGTCACCTTTAGTGAAAGTTGGTGCTTGTTATCTTTTTTCTACCCTCAGTGAAAGTTGGTAGTTCATTGTCAGTGAACGGCGATGCTTTGATATATTCTCTTTCTACTTTCAGTGAAAGTTGGTAGGTCCCCTTCAGTGAAACTTGGTGCTTGTTATCTTTTTGCTACCCTCAGTGAACGTTTGCAGTTCATCGTCAGTGAACAATGGTGCTTTGATATATTCTCCTTCTACCTTCAGTGAAAGTTGGTATGTCACCTTCAGTGAAAGTTGGTGCTTGTTATCTTTTTGCTACCTTCAGTGAACGTTGGTAGTTCACCGTCAGTGAATGGAGATGCTTTGATATATTGTCTTTCTACCTTCAGTGAAAGTTGGTAGGTCACCTTCAGTAAAAGTTGGTGCTTGTTATCTTTTTTCTACCTTCAGTGAATGTTGGTAGTTCATCGTTAGTGAACGGCGATGCTTTGATATATTCTCGTTCTACCTTCAGTGGACATTGGTAGCCCACCGTTAGTAAACGTTGGTGTTGTTATTTATTCCCTCTTTCTACCCTCAACGAGCGTTGTTAGTTTCACCTTCAGTAAAAGTTGGTGTATCCTTTGACTTTTTATCATCCTTTATAAGTCGGGTCTTTTGATCCACCAATGATTTATTTTCCTGGTCAGGTTTCTCTTTTGTTTCTTTATTTTGTTACATCCCCAGTGGTGTTTCGCGTCCCTTTGAATTTGTCCATGTGCATTCATATTCATAAGCATTGCATGGCATCTTAGGATCAAAAATAGGGTTTGTTTTATATTTAAGTATCTTCGATCGCGTCGACACGAAGATTTTTAACCTTCGTATCTCCGGATAGAAAAAAATTAAATAAGGGAAGCTGTTGTATCCCAATTTCCCCCCCTAAGATCCCTTCATCATACCATATTGATTCAATCATAACAAGATCACATTAGGGCTTTTGGTTCTCCTCCCTATCTTTAGTTTTGCTCTTTGAGGAATCACCAAGCACCTTGAATTGTTTTCTTTTGTGATCATGGATATTTTGACTTTATTTTATTTATAATTGATAAAATGCAATGTTGGATGGTCTTACTTGTTAATAATGTAGGTAAAGGCAATTTGGCTTAGCAAGTTGATCCATGGGTTCATGAGTTTATTTCCATGCCCTAGTCAATAAAGCTTGAGAAATTCAAACCTCACCATTGATGTTTTTTTGGATGAAATGGCATGGCAAAGTT
Organism: Vicia faba; assembly: GCA_948472305.1. NCBI lineage: Eukaryota > Viridiplantae > Streptophyta > Magnoliopsida > Fabales > Fabaceae > Vicia > Vicia faba. The sequence goes on along the minus strand of OX451738.1, from coordinate 277,326,209 downwards.
TATTTTGGTTCATCACATTTCAAAGTTATCAAATTGATTCAAAGGTACAAAGGGTTGATGGAAGAAGTTGTCATGATTGGACAAGGTCTTGTTACCATTGATCACAAGTGGATATTTCTCTAAATTCTCAAGATATGGAAGTGGTTTTGATGGATATGAGTTCTCATTATCATCCTCAATAACTTCTATTTACAAATCAAGAGTGTTGGTACAAGAAGGTTGGTCAAAATTGTCAAAGTTCCTCAAAGCATTTTCTTGGTCTAGGAGCCAGGGTTTTGAACTTCAAAGAAGTATATATTGCTCATCTTTTGGTATTTTTGAGTGATTCCAAAAACATCCTTCTCTTCAAAGGGTTATTAACAAATCACTTCAAAAGTTTCAAGGAGTTTTCATGTGGAAGAAACTCGATGATGAAGAAAGATTACAAGTCCTCCAGATGAACCCCCAATGTTTCATGTATGATTTAAAATGATCATAAATTGGTCAATTTTTATCACCTTGAGCGCACTCTTTTTCCACAATGATCTTGAGGATGTGAACTTTGGTCCTTAGTTTATGTGCAAAGTGAGAAAATGGATAGAAGATGCCCTAAGGATGCAAAAGATTATAGGTCATTTCATGATTTTTTGCCAACTTCAATAATTCATAACTCTCTTAATTTTTGGATATTTTGAATGGTTCAAGTTTCAAAATGTCAATAAAGAGGTCTATTTCATGCCATATTTTTTGGTCAAGAGCAAATTCCAAGTGGAAGACCATGCTTGGATGCAAAACATTATAGGTCACTTTTGAAGAAAAATTTGAAATATTTCTAAGTATGGAAAGTCAACCCTTTTTCTCCAACTTTGACTCAATGCAACTTTCAGCTCAAGCATCCATTTGATTCCATTATTTTTCCATTGCAAAGCTTATAACCTCATCTTTCTAAAGCATTAAGAATCATGTCCTAAGACCCCTTGAGCTAAAAATTCCATTATTTTGAAATTGGTAGCTTGAAACTGAAGTTTCATCACAAGTCAGATTTTGAAATCTCTGTTTTGGCTTCTAATCACAAGTTTTCCACGCGTTTTGGATTCTAATCATGTTTAGCAACTTTCCAAAGGTGTTTAGCATCATGAAATGCACGATTTGGATGAGTTTTGATTCTAAACAAGTCATACTTTGTTCATGTTGCAGACCCCCCATGATTTCCCTCCAAACTTCATCATTTCACACGCTTGAGGATCCCATTCATTCTCCTATAAATAGATGGTCATCCCCCATTCATTTCCTCAAGCTTGGATAGCCAGAATTACCCTACCAAACTTGTTCTATAACTCAATTTTCTGTAACTTCATAATCAGTGTTCAAGCCTTTTTTTAATCCAATTTTTCTATCAATTTACCTTCCTTGATCTTCCCTGAAGCTAACCATACAATTATCTTCAAGAATCGTGCCCTATATTGCTTCATAGAAGTCCAGTTTCAGAGCTCTGCAACTCAACTTCAATAGGTAGATTTCTCCATTTATTCTTCAAAACTTTGATATCATTGTGATGCACTTATTGCCCTGGTTCTAGTTGCAACACTTGCTTTTATCTGGAAACACGTTTTGACCATGAAATTTCAAATCCCTTTCAAAACTTTTCTTCCAAATTGCTTGAGCTACAATTTATATAATTTGTCGCGAAGGTGTGGTTGTCTTCGTCTTGAAGAGATGAAGCAAATGGAACAGGTCTGAGCTTTTGATTTTACAGTTTAAGAGACCTGCAATTCACGTTGGCTGGAGGTTAAAGATGACCAATGTGTCATCTTCAAAACAATGAAGGCGCGCCACTTGTTTTTTTTAATTTCTGATTTAATAAGTGATCCAGTGTTTTATTCACTAATGACCATGATATGCACAGCGTGTCAGATCCCTTGAATTTGATTACTAACTAGTTTTGAATCTCATTCATTGTCCACATTGTTGTACCCCAAAATTTTCCCTCCCATTTCCTCAACATTTTCTCACCACAAGACCCTTGGAGCTCAAGATCCAGCTAGGGTTTCCTCTGCTCAAGACTTCTCCTTGCACTGTTGACCCAAATTAGGGTTTGTGTTTGCACAAAGATGTTTTGACCTAAAATGTCTAAGATGACTTTCATGTTTCATGTTGGACTCACAAGTTTATCCATACCAAGTTTTAAGTCTTGATTCCAAACTTTGCCCAGTCAATTTGACAGTTGACCTAGAAATCAACTGTATTGGGGAAAAAGTCAACTGTGGCCAATTGACAGTCAAACCTCATGATTTTTGACCCACATCAACATATTGAACTCATATGAACCCTTTGGTCAAGTTTGGATCACAATTCCACAAGAAATTTGATCAGATCACCAAAAGGGCAAAATGGTCATTTTTAGGGTTTTGACTGCACAAAGGCAATTTTTGACTGTTTAACCTAACCAATGGCAAACCAAGCTCACATATGGACTCAAGGACCCCATGGAATTGTCTTGACATGTTCAACAAGTTCAAAAGATCCCAAATGCACAAAATTGACAGATGAATTTTCCAGTCAATTGATCAATTTTTGACTGTATACTGAAAAGTCAAACTTTGACTTTTTGGTCAAAATCAAGTGTCAAGATTCATTTTCCACCAAGACATGTCAAATTATGAAACTTGTTCATCAAGAAACCCAAAATAGCAAATTAGGGTTTAAAATGAAGAATTTTCATAACTTAGAATTTTTCTAAGTTATGAAAATCCCTAATTTTTTCCTAACTTTGTCCCACTTTTTCATCAAGATGCATTTGGATTCAAACAAAAGTAAAAACATGAAAGTTGTAATCCATTGAAAAATCTACAACTTTGATACACAAAGTTTCCTCAAAAGAAGCTTTTAGCTCAAGTTATGATTTTTGGAACAAGGGTGCAAAACATTCTTAACTTAGAAAAGTTTTGACCTATTTTAGGCAGGATTTTTGCCTAACTTCATGGCCACTTTTCACATGCTTCCACTTGGAATTTCGATTTGAATTACAAAGATGGATTGTAGTACACATTCCAAGCTTTCCAAAATTTCCAAGAACTCATCAAACAACCTTGTGGTTAGGGAGAATCGAATTTGGCAATATGGGCAAAACACACTTTGTTCATGGCCAATTTACATGTTCATAACTTGGGCATTCTTGAAATCAGCATGCATAAGCTAGGTTACAGGCATCTAATCCCTTTCTTACTCAAAAATTCAATGCTAAACCATTGTGCCAAGTTGTTATTTCATTCATTTGGGCAATACATGTTAGATTAAGCCTTAATTAGAAAAAGCATATTATCCATTTTTGTAAAGTGTTACTTTATGTCAATTTTGCAATCTATGAGGTACAATGCAGATCTTTGAGGCACAAAGGCATGGACATATCCCACTGATCAAGACTCAAGTGTGCAGCATAGATTGAGGCATTGTACTGGCCTAGAAACCAAGTTGACATTTCCTTGTTTCACATAGAAGAAAGCTAGCATTTTGTAACACATCTCACATTTCTGCCAAGAGAAGCTTAAGCAAACTTGTTAGACACATCCCAAACAACATAACTGAGCTAAGGCACGACCAAAACACCTGCCAAACCTCATCAAACCTCAAAACACCATCCTACTGCAGAAAACAGAGTCACCTCTGCAGTTGGACTTCCATAACTCAATCCACTCGTGCGTTCTTGCTAAAACCAATTCATACACATTCCATACCATATATACAAGCTATCCCAAGCATTGGACATGACCTGTAACACCTCTAACCAACTTCACCATTTTCACTTTTTCTGTTTTGCAGGTTGATTGCCATAGCTTGATTCACTTGGTTTCAAAGCAAGCTAAAGGTTGGAATAGCATCCCTGGACTTCAAGCAAGCTGTACCAATCCTCACCTTGCCTTGAAAGTGCCTCCATTGCCAGACACGATCCAAGCTGAACAGGTAAGTTCATGGACTTCTATCTCTCAATCTAGGAAGAGTTAACTTTAAGTTTATGAATGAAAAATGTTCTATTCATGGCCCTGAAGCTATACATATCCTCACTTTCCATTTATATTGCATATGCTGAGAGTATTTTGAACCTGAACATTGACAAAAAACTAGGTCAGGAATTGGGGGAGAAGAAATTCTCTCTCATTTATGAGAGTTAGAATGACTTTTTTATATATTTGGAATCGTGACAAGATGCTCTATAACATTGCTGTTGTAAGTTTTTGCTGAATGTCAAAGAATCATGAGATAGCAGAAACGCGTGTTTTGTTGTTCAAGGATGCTGGAGGTTGAAGAAGACAGAGTCTTTGGGCTGGGCCTGAGATGTTTTCCTTTTCACACCATTGCATTTCACATGCACCCCCTGGCCCATTTTGAGTTTTATTTATCATTTTTAATTTTTTCCTTTTGATTTTGTTTTTATATTTTTATTTAAACATGAAAAAAAATCTTAAAATCATTTTTCTCACATTTTTTGCATTTTTTTGATAATTATTTTGTTTCATTAAGCTTTATATGTAAATAAACATAAATTTACTTTTATTCAAAATACTAAAATAATACCAATACATTTCATTTTCTGATTTTTATTTTATTTTACCTTTTGAAAACATTTTATAAAAAATATACTTTTTTGTAAATATTAAATATTTTTATTTTTGTATATGTTTAATATATTTTGTAAATAATATAGATACTTATATATTTATCATAATATTTATGTTAAAAATACAAAAAATACTACATTTTTATTGTTATTAATATTTAACTTAAAAAATCACTTTTTGACAATATACTTTCTTTTATTTATTTTTTGTACATAATTAATAAATATTGCATATATTAAATAATTCATACATTTTATTTAGCAAAATTAGGATTTTGCCCTAAATACCTAAAATACCAAAAATTAATTCATTTTATTTTTGTTTATTTGACACATGAAAAATACCTTTTTTACATACATATGAAAACCATTTTTGCATTTTGCATATTTATTTTATTTTATTTAATTATTGTGCAATTAAATCCCTTGTAGAATTTCAATTTGGATGTAATAGTTAGATTTTAATTTCTTGCTAAAATATCCCAATTTGAACATTTGTACCCCCCATCCCATATATTGTGTTGTAATAACTTAGGACCTTTTATTTTCCGCACTTTAAAAGCTTTCTAAATATGCCATGTTAGAATTAGGGTTTGTATGCCCAAATCAACCAACAAATAGTTTGACCTAAATTCAAGATAAACAAGCATGAAAATGGACAACACTAATCACACTTGCACCCCTAGGGTACTCCACTTGTTGCCTTCAAGTAATGGGCCATATTGCATGTTAGGTATCTTTGGCAAAAGCAAAACAATCAAATGATCATAGTCCCTCGATGACGCTTTCAAAAGTTGCCTAAAAATTATCAAGTCCCTTAAAGAAAAATTGCCCAAAGATACTTGGCACCACTGCAATCATGGTCTAAACGATGACCCGCGCCCGTCCCGTTCACATCCTAACACAAGATTGTCCACCAAGTACAATGGTGGAACAAAATTGTTAAAAGGGTTAAAAAAACATAGCAAAGATCTTTGAGTAAATGTAGGGTAGATAGTTCTTGGTTGCTTGCCAACTTGCAAAAACAAAAAAACACTTGCCTATTTTTTTTCAAAACCACACATCACTACACTTTCAAAACAACTTTCAAAAATATTGAAAACCTTTTCAAAAGACATACACCTTTATATACATCCTAACATGGATCATTACAAAGGTTTCCACCACATTGGCCTCTTTTCAAAACATTTTTCAAACCCACACATAAAGCACCATTACAAACAATTGAAAATCAAGGCAAGTTGATCTAAGCAAGTAACTAAGAGCCCATGGATAACCATGGATAGAAAGGGTGCTAATACCTTCCCTTTCTATAATCTACTCCCCGAACCCAAGAAAACATTTCAAAGGTTTTTGCTGTGCTTTTTAACCTTTCCTTAGGATAAAATAAAAAGTCGGTGGCGACTCTTGCTCAACCGAACATTTGCGAAAACAAACGCAAAACCTCAAGTCAGTTCTCCCACCATATCACAGAACTGGCGACTCTGCTGGGGAATACTCAAAAGTGGAGTAACCTTAGGGCTTAGATCACCCTCTTGCATGACTAATTGTTTGCTTTAATTGATTTACATCTTGGCTCTCTTGTTTGGGTTTGTAATCCTACACCCGGATTTGGGGAAACATTCATAGATAGCAATACGTTGTGGAAACTGTGCGGGGTATACCGACACGGTTGAAGCAATAGCTATATTAGTGCGACATATTTGTGAGTACCGGTAACCCTTGAGTTCAATCAAGGAGAGTACGGGGCCGCTGAGTGATGTCACTAAGCACTAATGACCTAGAACCTTACTTGACCATCTTGGCCTTTCATTAGGGGTAGTGAGATGACCGGCTTTGGTGCAGTCCGAAGTTGGTAGATACTCGATACTACACTCATTGAGGGTTGTTTTCTTGGAATATTTTGGTCGCTAGTTATGTGGCTAAACCAAAACAATGAACAATGAAAATAATCCTGTGATATTGAGCTCCTTAGAACCCGGTTACTATTTATAGGACAGGTTTTTAAGCCAACTACACTCAAGAGGGTACTTACCTATGAAACCCCATGCAAGCCTGAAACTAGGGTTTTGTGTGAATTGCTTGTACATATGTTTGTGCATACATCATGAACATTATAAAGCATCATATGCATTCACTAACCATTTCAAGGGTTTAGATCTTCATCTTTGTTCTTGTTTTGTAGGTCATGGAAATTCTTCGCAGGAAAACTATCCAAGTCAACCTTGTGAGAATCCCTCCTTAACTCAAGGAGCTCACATCCAGAATTCTGGAAAGCTCTCCCTTCAGTGAAAGACATGGTAGACTGCTCAGCTTAGTCAACACCAACATTGAAGAGGACATGATGAAGGTGCTGTTCCAGTTCTTTGACCCTCTTCACCACTGTTTCACTTTCCCCGACTATCAGTTGGTGTCCACTTTGGAGGAATTTTCTCAACTCCTGAGAATTCCTATCCTTAATCAACTAACTTTCAACGGTACGGAAAAGGAACCAAAGCCTGAAGATGTTGCTCAAGCACTACACCTACAGCCATCTGACATCAAGGGGCATTGGGAAACTAGAAGCGGTGTCAAAGGCTTCTTAGAAAAATTCTTGTTTGAGAAGGCACAAGAGTGTTGGAATTCATTGGACCTACAAGCCTTTGAAGAAATTGTAGCACTCCTTATCTATGGGTTGGTCCTTTTCCCAAATCCTGACCAGCTTATAGATGTCAACGCCGTCAAAATCTTCTTATCCGGAAATCCAATACCAACATTACTTGGGGACATTCTTCACTCATTTTACACTCAAACAATGAGAAAGAGGGGTGTTCTCATGTGCTGTACTCCTCTCCTTGCAAGGTGGTTTATTTCGCACCTTCCACAATCTGCCTTGAAGAATGACCAAGGTTTAAGGTGGTCACAACAGTTGATGACCCTCACTCACTCTGATGTACATTGGTGTTCTCGGTCCAGAGAAAATGTCATCATCGTCGATCGTTGCGGAGAGTTCCCTAATGTTCCATTTCTTGGCATTAGAGGAGGCATTACCTACAACCCTTGTCTTGCCTTGAGACAATTTGGATATGCACGAAGAGATGGCCCTCACGACATGTTGATTCCTGACCTAGTTTTTGACTTCGACAACGATGCGCAAGGACTTCGCCAAAGATTCATCATAGCTTGGAGGATGCCTAACAAGGTTGACAGCAAGACACTGGGGCACAAGAACTCCATCCCTCTTGATCCTTACCTCAAGTGGGTACGAACCTGGGCCCAGAGTCTAATGATGCCTTACCCTCATGTTCTCCCTGTGATTAAAGAGCCTGTTAAGGAAGGAGAGGTTCCCTACACCATCCTATATCCTGACATGCCTACATCGTGGGAGGAGATGCAGAAGAGTTGGATCCAACTCAAGGAGGAACGAAACACTTTTGAAGCCAGCTTCTACGCCAGCGAGAAGAAGGTTCTAGAGCTTACCCGCCGACTCCATCAGGAAGAGACCCTCAACACCTACATCGCACCAAAGAGGATGCGCAATGTCTTTTTACCTTGAGAAGTTTTTTGTAATATTTGGCCCATGGGGCATTTATGTACTGACAAATTTCTTCTTATTAATATGACGTGCGTTCTTTTTGTTTGCAACAATTTTGAATTTGCTAAATCCTTGAATGCATTTCATACATAAGCATATCATTCATCATGCGCATAGGCAGGTCTCCACACTAGGTTTCCTTATCTTTCTGCTGTTTATTTCAGTAAGATTGATCTCGAACAAACGGTCAAGGACTTGCAGTCTCAGAATTCACAGTTTCAACAACTCCTGATGACCTTGGCTAAGGGTCAGGAGGATCTGAAGGCCCTGCTGGAGAACAAAGACCAACTGAAAAAGAAGAAGAAGAGAATCGGGGTGGCTACCCTAGGAAGAAGGTTTGAGGGTGAAGCCAGAAGAGTGCTTGAATTTCCCCCTACTTCTGAGGAGGGAACCAGTAAAGGGAATGCGGCTGCAGTACCTTCTGAATCCAAGGTTGAAGAAGAGGAGGATGAAGAGGACGGAGACTACTCTGATCAACAATACCCGCCCGCCGATGACAAGTACAAAGGCTTGGAAGACAGGTTGGCAGCTATGGAGCTGCAGAGAGTTCCCGACTTAGATTTCGAAGACTTGGGATTAGTTGCTGGAATTGTGATCCCCCCGAAGTTCAAAGTGCCAACTTTTGCAAGGTATGACGGGCTATCCTTCCCGAAGATGCATCTCATATCATATGTAAGGAAGATCCAACCTTATACTGCAGACAAGAACCTTTGGATCCATTTCTTTCAGGATAGCCTTTCTGGGGCTCAACTCGAGTGGTTCTATCAGCTGGATGGAGTCAGTATCCGAAACTGGGAGGACTTGGCTACTGCCTTTTATAAACAATATCAGTACAATTCTGACCTCGCTCCTACGCGTACCCAACTTCAGGGTATGTCATTGGGAACGGGCGAAGGATTCAAGGAGTATGCGCAAAAGTGGAGAGATCTGGCTGGCAGGGTGCAACTACCTTTGACTGACCGTGAACTTGTTGACATGTTCTTAGGGACCTTGTCTGGTCCGTTCTTTAACCATCTGATTGGTAATTCTTCTGCTGGGTTTACAGATTTGATTTTGACTGGTGAGAGGATAGAAGCCGGTATCAAGTCGGGAAAGATACAGAAAGGTGCCGCTGCGAGTACTGAGAAGAAGCCTTTCAAGAAGGAAGCTAGTGCTGTTTATGGTCCTAGAAGATAAGTTAAGCCGGAACGCCGCCAAGCTGTCAATGCATTGGTAACATCAAAGCCTGTTGCTGCTCCTCAGCAGTATAATCAACAAAGGGGCGAGAGACCCAAAAGACAGTACACTCGGCTCAGTATGACCCTGTCTCAGATTTTTCCACAACTACTATCAACCAATTTGGTAACTGTCAAAGAAGCTCCGAAGGTAGTGAACACAGCTTCTCCAAAGTACAACCCCAACGCCCGTTGCGCTTATCACTCTGATAGCCCCGGGCATACTACGGACGATTGCTGGGCTCTGAGGAATAAGGTTCAAGACCTTATTGATGCTAAAGAAATACAGTTTGAGGCGCCTGAAAGACCCAATGTTGTGACTGCTCCCATGCCCCAGCATGGAGTGAGTGCTGTGGAAGAAGACCGATATGTAGCCTCCGTGGAAGAGATTGTTACTCCATTATCAACTGTTAAAAGGAATCTGTTGCTAGCCGGTTTATTTCCAGGATGTGGTGAAGATTGCCTTCTATGTGCTGTGTCACCTTTTGGTTGTCCTTTGCTGAAATCAGGTATCCAAAGCCTGATGGATAACAAGGAAATCTTGTTCGAAAAAATTGCTGTTCCTGCTGTCCCTGCCGAAGAAGTTTCTATTGTCACTATTTTCAACAAACCTCCTAAGGCTCCTTCAAAGAAGTCTGTCAAAATCATGTCCACTCATAAGATTGCTCCTATCATCATTACTGTTTCGGGGCCCCTCCCTTATACATCCGACAAAGCTGTCCCATGGCACTATGGGGCAGATGTTTATGTGCTTGGAATAAAACAAGAGTTCGATACAAGTACCAGTGTCAGTAACATCACCGGGCCTGCCAAAATTAATCGCAGTGGTAGGTTGTTTTCGCCAGATATTGCGCCACCAGCTATTCAGAAACCCCTTATCATCACACCCACAAGTGTGCATGTTCCACTTTCTAATCAATTTCCTGTTTCGACCCCTGCTGCCGAGTCCTCTAATGCTCGGGGCAAAGGGATTGCTACTGATTTGCCTGCCCTGACGGAGGCACCGAAGACAACAACTGTTGAAGCCTCCCAGCAAGAGATGAAGGAGATCCTCAAGATTATCAAGAAAAGTGATTTCAATGTTGTTGAGCAGTTGGGGCACACCCCATCGAAGATTTCTATGCTATCACTGCTGCTATGTTCAGAAGCCCATGCCAAGGCCCTGATCTCCTTCCTGGAGACGGCCCATGTGCCGCAAGAAACATCTGCTGATCAATTTACTGATTGTGTGGCCAACTTGACTGCCGATAACGGGTTGGGCTTTTCTGACGCCGATCTGACTGCAAAAGGAAAGAACCATAATGACGCCCTGCATGTTTCTATTGAATGCAGGGGCACTACTCTTGCCCATATGTTGGTAGACACCGGTTCTTCATTGAATGTTTTGCCCAAGAAGGCCCTAGACAGATTGGATTGTGAGGGTATGGAGCTCAAGCCTAGTAACATTGTTGTCCGAGCCTTTGACGGTTCGAAAAGGATGGTACATGGCGAAGTTGACATTCCGATCAGGGTTGGTTATCAAGTTTTTGATTCAACTTTTTATGTGATGGACATCCGTCCATCCTACTCTTGTTTGCTGGGCCGTCCATGGATCCACAAGGCTGGATCTGTGACCTCCACACTGCATCAGAAGCTTAAGTACCCAGTCAGAGGAAAGATTGTTACAGTTCAAGAGGAAGAAGAATACATGGTCAGCCACCTCAACTCGTTCCGGTACATAGATATGGATGGGGAATTCATTGAAACCCCTTTTCAACACTTTGAAGAGGTGCCTCAAACTTTGGCGTCAGCAGAAACTGTGATTGAAGACCCTCCTTTGAAGATGGCTTCCTTGAAGGATGCCCGGGCTGTGATTGAGAAGGGTAAATGTGCAAACTGGGGCCGACTCCCTGACTTTACTCCGAAGACCGACAAGTTTGGTTTAGGCTTCACTGCGGAGGATCAGAAGGCTGTTCGTAAGGCGAGGATTGGAAGACCTCCTGTGTTCATCACCAACCCAGGAGTGAATGCTATTGAGGACGACGTGGAGGAATCTGAATTCGACAGTTGGATCTACCCAACAACCGACAGTGGACCAAGTAACTGGACTGCTAAAGACTTCACACCTATTACTTTTGTCACTCAGTAATGAACTCTTTTGTTTTCAATTTGTAACAAACAATATGTTGAAACTTTTATGGCTCGGTGTCCTACCCGGGGCACCGTGGCTCCACTTGTGAGGGCTTTTGTATGACATTTTCATATATCATTAATCAAAACATTGGACGTTTGTTGCATTTCAAATCTTGTGCTCCTTTTCTTTCTTTATCATATATTGCAAAACAACTATATTTACACACACTCACTTATACAGGTTCCAATCCACTCTGGATCTCACTGGTAACGACTCTGCTACTGCCAGTTATGACTTCGAGAATCCGATCAAATTGGCCGAAGACGAAGGTGAAGATGATTGTGCAGTGCCTGGTGAACTTGCAATACTGCTACTCCAGGAAGAGAGGGCCATTCAGCCACATGAAGAGCCAGTGGAAACGGTAAATCTGGGTACTGAGGCAGAAAGAAAAGAAGTCAAGATTGGTGCCAATCTAGAGTTCAGTATGAAGCAACGGTTGATTCAGATGCTGCATGACTACATGGAAATATTTGCTTGGTCTTACGAAGACATGCCTGGTTTGGATGCCGACATTGTGGTTCATCACCTGCCTACCAAGGAAGATTGCCCTCCGGTAAAACAGAAGGTCTGCCGTATGCGCCTAGAGATGTCCAAGAAAATCAAAGCTGAGGTTATGAAACAATTTGATGCTGGGTTTCTAGCAGTGACTTCTTATCCTCAGTGGATTGCCAACGTGGTTCCGGTGCCAAAGAAAGATGGTAAAGTCCGAATGTGTGTTGATTACAGGGATTTGAACAGGGCCAGCCCTAAGGATGATTTCCCTCTGCCTCATATCGACGTTTTGGTTGACAATACTGCTCAGCATAAAGTATTCTCCTTCATGGATGGTTTCTCCGGTTATAATCAGATCAAGATGGCTCCTGAAGACATGGAGAAGACCACTTTTGTTACTCAGTGGGGCACCTTTTGCTACAAGGTCATGCCTTTTGGGTTGAAAAATGCTGGGGCAACCTACCAACGTGCCATGGTTGCTTTATTCCATGATATGATCCACCACGAGATAGAAGTGTATGTCGATGATATGATTGCAAGGTCCCAAACTGAGGAGGAACACCTTGACCATCTACGGAAGCTGTTTGACCGTCTGAAGTTGTACAAGCTGAGGTTGAACCCAAACAATGCACCTTTGGGGTGAGATTTGGAAAATTGCTAGGCTTCATCGTAAGAGACAAAGGTATCCAAGTGGACCCTGCCAAAGTGAAAGCCATACAAGAGATGCCAACTCCTAAGACAAAGAAAGAAGTCAGAGGCTTTCTAGGACGTTTGAATTACATTGCCCGGTTCATCTCACATCTAACTGCTACCTGTGAACCAATCTTCAAACTACTAAAGAAAGATCAAGTAGTACGTTGGAATGATGAATGTCAGGCCGCTTTCAAAAAGATCAAAGAGTATCTCCAAGAACCACCCATTCTTATGCCACCGGTTGATGGGAGACCTCTGATATTATACTTGACAGTACTTGACAACTCAATGGGGTGTGTGCTGGGGCAGCATGACGAGTCTGGCCAAAAAGAGCACGCCATTTATTACCTGAGCAAAAATTTTACCGACTGTAAGACCCGGTACTCACTGCTCGAGAAAACTTGCGGCGCTCTGGTATGGGCTGCTCGCCGGCTGAGACAGTATATGTTGACTCACACTACTCTGTTGATTTCAAAAATGGATCCAATCAAGTACATATTCGAAAAGCCTGCCCTGTCCGGAAGAATCGCAAGATGGCAAATGATCTTGACGGAATATGACATCCAGTACACGACTCAAAAAGAAATCAAGGGAAGTGTATTGGCAGACCATTTGGCACACCAACCGGTGGACGATTACCAGTCGTTGAACTTTGAATTTCTAGACGAGGATATCATGGTAGTGACTGATTGTGAAGTACCTGGACCGGATGAAGGACCTGAGGAGGGATCCCGATGGTCTATGCACTTTGACGGAGCCTCGAACGCTTTGGGTAATGGTATCGGCGTTGTGATCATATCCCCCAAAGGCACTCATACTCCACTCACCGCTCGACTATGTTTCAACTGCACCAACAACATGGCGGAGTATGAGGCATGCATCATGGGTCTTCAAGCTGCAATTGACTTAAGGATCAAGTTTCTGAGTGTATTCGGAGATTCCGCTCTCGTGATCAATCAGGTCAAAGGCGAGTGGGATACGAAACACCCAAATCTTATTCCTTACAAGGAGTATGTGCTGACTTTGCTTCCCCACTTCGAGGAAATAACTTTTGAACACTTCCCAAGAGAGGAGAATCAGTTAGCGGACGCACTAGCTACGATGTCTTCTATGCTCAAAGTCAAATGGGACAACGAGGCTCCCCAGATCATGATCTGGAAGTTGGACGAACCGGCATATTGCTATGGTCTCGAGGCCGAAGAGGTAATAGAGAAACCCTGGTATCATGAAGTGAAGAGGTACTTGGAAGCTCAAGAATACCCCGAAGGTGCATCTATTAATGACAAGAAGTTCCTGAGAAGGTTCGCGGCAAAGTTCTTCCTCAGCAACGACATTCTCTACAAGCGAAACCATGATTCAACCTTACTGCGTTGTGTGGATAAGACTGAAGCAGAGAAGATCATGGCAGAGCTACATGAAGGTACCTTCGGGACGCATTCCAGTGGACATACCATGGCAAAGAAAATCCTTCGGGCAGGATATTTCTAGTCCACAATGGAAGCCGACTGTTATCAACATTCTCGAACTTGTCATAAATTCCAGATCTATGCTGATAAGGTGCACATTCCTCCGGTTCCTCTAAACGTCTTGACAACACCTTGGCCTTTTGCAATGTGGGGCATTGATATGATCGGCGAGATCCGACCAACGGCATCCAACGGGCATCGATTCATCTTGGTAGCGATTGACTACTTCACGAAGTGGGTTGAAGCAGATTCCTATGCCACCGTAACCAAGAGCGTCGTGGCACGGTTCATTCGGCACAACCTGGTCTGTCGATACGACATACCTGAGAGGATCATTACGGACAATGGTACCAATCTTAACAACAAGATGATCACTGAGCTCTGCGAGCAATTTAAGATACAGCACCACAACTCTTCTCCTTACCGGCCGAAGATGAATGGGGTTGTAGAAGCAGCTAATAAGAATATTAAAAAGATTGTGCAGAAGATGACAGTGACCTACAAAGATTGGCACGAGATGTTACCGTTTGCTCTTCATGGGTACCGTACCTCAACGAGGACGTCAATAGGGGCAACACCCTTTTCCTTGGTCTATGGCATGGAGGCAGTCTTGCCTATTGAAGTATAGATACCCTCTCTCCGGATAATGAAGGATGCATACCATGAGTGAAGATGACTGGATCCAGACTCGGCTTGATCAATTAAACCTAATTGACGAAAAGAGACTCACCGCTATTTGTCATGGTCAGACGTACCAAAAACGGATGATCAGGGCATTTAACAAGAAGGTCAGACGACAAGAGTATCAAGTCGGAGACCTGGTAATCAAGCGCATCATTCTTCCTCAAAGTGATCCCAGGGGCAAATGGACCCCTACGTATGAAGGGCCATTTGTGGTTAAACATATCTTCTCAGGAGGAGCTATGATTCTAACCACCATGGATGGTAACGACCTTCCTCACCCTGCCAATGCAGACATAGTGAAAAGATACTACGCATGAACTAAAGACCCGCTAGGTTGACACACCTAGGCAAGAACAAGGGCTTCCCGGCGAACCAAAAGGGTTCGGGAAAAAATAAGGGATGAAACAAAAAAATCTGTACACCCGGCAAGTCGAAAACCTGAAAAGGCGGCTTGGGCAAAAATGGGTATCCCGGTGGACTGAAAACCCGAAAGGGCAGTCCAAGCAAAAGTTAGGGATAAGCGTAATACTATGTCTCATCAGATCACCTTGCATCCAGAATTCAACATCAGTTATCGGGCTCAGACGGCATCGATCAATCGGCTTCATCTTCAACTAAGCAGCAAAGTGATGAGACGCTTGAAGACATGAAGGCGATAGCAGAGTTGGAACCCAGTGGGATTTATTTTTCACATGGCTGTTTTGTTTTCCTTTTTCAAAATTGTATAAACTCTACGATGTTCGGCGGTGTTCTCTTACTAGGACGTCAGCCTCTTGTACAAAAACGCTTATTTTCAGGCAAATTTCAAAATCAATACAAGTTCAATTTTTCAGACAAGTTATCCATTGTTTTTCTTTTTTCTGTTTTGTTTTGCGAAGAACGTCCAATGTTCATTTTTGATATATGCATTTGACATTAATTGCTAATCATAAATACTTGCATGCAAAACAAAAGACTAATTATAGATGACATCAGAAACAGGGGCAGTTTAGAATTGTCCAAGCGGTCTAGTTGCTCTGTCCACCAAGGTACCGAGGGAAGTTCAGCTGAAAAATCTGACCAAAATACCTTCACTCCCCACAGAGTAAGACAAGATTCAACAATACTTTCCCCAAGTAGAGTTGGTTTCCTATCAACCCTGAAAAGGCACAATATTCCCCTAGCAAGTCAGCGATACTCTCCAAGCAGGATCAGTCTACTGTCAGTCTTAAGGAAGTTGGGCATCCCCAGAAGATCTCAACAATCCCCAGTGGAGTATAGACATTCCTCAACAAGCTTCCCCGGCAGTCTTAATATGAGATTGTTCCCCGGCGGAATACCAACACCCCAGTACAGTCTGAAAAGTTTCCCCAGGAGAGTTGAATCCATATCCCCAGCGGGTTCTGAAGCTTACCCCCAATAGATTCTGGAAGCTTATCACCTGCAGAGTGCGAACGTCTCTCCCCGACTTGATTTAAAGGTTATTTTCCTCACCAGGGTATAACTGGGTTATCCTCAGCTAATAACCACGGAAAGATCGTCCTCAGCAAAGTTCTTCCTATCCCCAGTGGAGTTCATCAAAGTTACCCAACGTAACTTACCAGCAGAATCCCCGGCGGAGTCTATCGTTGAAATCCCCAGTGGAGCCCTCATCAAAACCTCAGCGAAGTAGATCTTCCCACATAGCTATTCCCCTCAAAGTAATTTCTCCAACAAGTTTATTCCCCGACGGAGTCATCTTCTCCTACCGGTTTATTCTTACAACCATCATCCCCAGCGGAAACGAAGAACTCTACTCTTCAACATCAGCCCATGATTTGATTCCCCGGCCAGTCGTCAAGGATTTATTTTCCTAGATGAAAATACATTCATAGAAATTTCACATTTCATACATCCTGTTTACATACATGACAAAGTGCATACAACAATATCTCATTTTGAGCATCATGACATCATGCATCTCATACATCATGACATTGCATACAACTGATGTTTTGCCTTTTCAGGAAAAAGGTCAATCCAAAGATGATTACTATCAACTATTGCAATTCCAGATTCGATACCTGTATCTAGCCAGGGCACATCTGTGAGTGATGGATTGTAGATTCGATACCTGTATCTAGCCAGGGCATATCTACATGAAGAGTTTGAAGATCAACCCCTGTAACAGGCCAGGAAATTATCTTTTATTCTTAGGACGGAGGCTTACACCTGTATCCAGCCAGGAAAGCTATCTCTACCAACCTTTTGTAATTCCAGATTCGATTCCTGTATCCAGCCAGGGCATATCTGTAGACGACAATTCCAGATTCGATACCTGTATCCAGCCAGGGCATATATGTAGACGACAATTCCAGATTCGATACCTGTATCCAGCCAGGGCATATCTGTAGACAACAGTTCCTGATTCGATTCCTGTATCTAGTCAGGGCACATCTGTGAGCAACCAATTGTAGATTCAATACCTGTATCTAGCCAGGGCATATCTGCATGAAGAGACTGAAGATCAACACCTGTAACAAGCCAGGAAACATCTTCCTTTCTCAAAGTACGCAAGTTCTCGCTAAGGAATCTCTTACGCGATCAACACTTCCAAATGGCATCTATAAGCCCATTCCCGACAAGGTTCTGTCACGTCTCCAGATGGCATCTATAAGCCCATCCCCCTATCCACCATATCTCCAAATGGCATCTATAAGCCCATTCCCTCCATCACATTGCTGATACTCTACCATGCGAGTGCAAATTTCCTGGCACTCTAGTGTCCAATCTCCTTCCACCCTCGAGTCGCGAAAGGCAAACTTGCCAATCTAACTCTTCAGGTTCAAGAAGATTAAACAGGGGCAACTGTTGTACCCCAAAATTTTCCCTACCATTTCCTCAACATTTTCTCACCACAAGACCCTTGGAGCTCAAGATCCAGCTAGGGTTTCCTCTGCTCAAGACTTCTCCTTGTACTATTGACCCAAATTAGGGTTTGTGTTTGCACAAAGATGTTTTGACCTAAAATGTCTAATATGACTTTCATGTTTCATGTTGGATTCACAAGTTTATCGATACCAAGTTTCAAGTCTTGATTCCAAACTTTGCCCAGTCAATTGGACAGTTGACCTAGAAATCAGCTGTATTGGGGAAAAAGTCAACCGTGGCCAATTGACAGTCAAACCTCATGATTTTTGACCCACATCAACATATTGAACTCATATGAACCCTTTGGTCAAGTTTGGATCACAATTCCACAAGAAATTTGATCAGATCACCAAAAGGGCAAAATGGTCATTTTTAGGGTTTTGACTGCACAAAGGCAATTTTTGACTGTTTAACCTAACCAATGGCAAACCAAGCTCACATATGGACTCAAGGACCCCATGGAATTGTCTTGACATGTTCAACAAGTTCAAAAGATCCCAAATGCACAAAATTGACAGATGAATTTTCCAGTCAATTGATCAATTTTTGACTGTATACTGAAAAGTCAAACTTTGACTTTTTGGTCAAAGTCAAGTGTCAAGATTCATTTTCCATCAAGACATGTCAAATTATGAAACTTGTTCATCAAGAAACCCAAAATTGCAAATTAGGGTTTAAAATGAAGAATTTTCATAACTTAGAATTTTTCTAAGTTATGAAAATCCCTAATTTTTTCCTAACTTTGTCCCACTTTTTCATCAATATGCATTTGGATTCAAACAAAAGTCAAAACATTAAATTTGTAGTCCATTGCAAAATCTACAACTTTTATTCACAAAGTTTCCTCAAAAGAAGCTTGTAGCTCAAGTTATGATTTTTAGAACAAGGGTGCAAAACATTCTTAACTTAGAAAAATTTTGACCTATTTTAGGCAGGATTTTTGCCTAACTTCATGGCCACTTTTCACATGCTTCCACTTGGAATTTCAATTTGCATTACAAATATGGATTGTAGTACACATTCCAAGCTTTCCAAAATGTCTAAGAACTCATCAAACAACCTTGTGGTTAGGGAGAATCGAATTTGGCAATATGGGCAAAACACACTTTGTTCATGGCCAATTTACATGTTCATAACTTGGGCATTCTTGAAATCAGCATGAATAAGCTAGGTTACAGGCCTCTAATCCCTTTCTTACTCAAAAATTCAATGCTAACCCATATGCCAAGTTGTTATTTCATTCATTTGGGCAATACATGTTAGATTAAGCCTTAATTAGAAAAAGCATATTATCCATTTTTGTAAAGTGTTACTTTATGTCAATTTTGCAATCTATGAGGTACAATGCAGATCTTTGAGGCACAAAGGCATGGACATATCCCACTGATCAAGACTCAAGTGTGCAGCAAAGATTGAGGAATTGTACTGGCCTAGAAACCAAGTTAACATTTCCTTGCTTCACATAGAAGAAAGCTAGCATTTTGTAACACATCTCACATTTCTGCCAAGAGAAGCTTAAGCAAACTTGTTAGACACATCCCAAACAACATAACTGAGCTAAGGCACGACCAAAACACCTGCCAAACCTCATCAAACCTCAAAACACCATCCTACTGCAGAAAACAGAGTCACCTCTGCAGTTGGACTTCCATAACTCAATCCACTCGTGCATTCTTGCTAAAACCAGTTCATAACATTCCACACCACATATACAAGCTATCCCAAGCATTGGACACGACCTGTAACACCTCTAACCAACTTCACCATTTTCACTTTTTCTGTTTTGCAGGTTGATTGCCATAGCTTGATTCACTTGGTTTCAAAGCAAGCTAAAGGTTGGAATAGCATCTCTGGACTTCAAGCAAGCTGTACCAATCCTCACCTTGCCTTGAAAGTGCCTCCATTGCCAGACACGATCCAAGCTGAACAGGTAAGTTCATGGACTTCTATCTCTCAATCTAGGAAGAGTTAACTTTAAGTTTATGAATGAAAAATGTTCTATTCATGGCCCTGAAGCTATACCTATCCTCACTTTCCATTTATATTGCATATGCTGAGAGTATTTTGAACCTGAACATTGACAAAAAACTAGGTCAGGAATTGGGGGAGAAGAAATTCTCTCTCATTTATGAGAGTTAGAATGACTTTTTTATATATTTGGAATCGTGACAAGATGCTCTATAACATTGCTGTTGTAAGTTTTTGCTGAATGTCAAAGAATCATGAGATAGCAGAAACGCGTGTTTTGTTGTTCAAGGATGCTGGAGGTTGAAGAAGACAGAGTCTTTGGGCTGGGCCTGAGATGTTTTCCTTTTCACATCATTGCATTTCACATGCACCCCCTGGCCCATTTTGAGTTTTATTTATCATTTTTAATTTTTTCCTTTTGATTTTGTTTTTATATTTTTATTTAAAAATGAAAAAAAATCTTAAAATCATTTTTCTCACATTTTTTGCATTTTTTTGATAATTATTTTGTTTCATTTAGCTTTATATGTAAATAAACATAAATTTACTTTTATTCAAAATACTAAAATAATACCAATACATTTCATTTTCTGATTTTTATTTTATTTTACCTTTTGAAAACATTTTATAAAAAATATACTTTTTTGTAAATATTAAATATTTTTATTTTTGTATATATTTAATATATTTTGTAAATAATATAGATACTTATATATTTATCATAATATTTATGTTAAAAATACAAAAAATACTACATTTTTATTGTTATTAATATTTAACTTAAAAAATCACTTTTTGACAATATACTTTCTTTTATTTATTTTTTGTACATAATTAATAAATATTGCATATATTAAATAATTCATACATTTTATTTAGCAAAATTAGGGTTTTGCCCTAAATACCTAAAATACCAAAAATTAATTCATTTTATTTTTGTTTATTTGACACATGAAAAATACCTTTTTTACATACATATGAAAACCATTTTTGCATTTTGCATATTTATTTTATTTTATTTAATTATTGTGCAATTAAATCCCTTGTAGAATTTCAATTTGGATGTAATAGTTAGATTTTAATTTCTTGCTAAAATATCCCCATTTGAACATTTGTACCCCCCATCCCATATATTGTGTTGTAATAACTTAGGACCTTTTATTTTCCGCACTTTAAAAGCTTTCTAAATGTACCATGTTAGAATTAGGGTTTGTATGCCCAAATCAACCAACAAATAGTTTGACCTAAATTCAAGATAAACAAGCATGAAAATGGACAACACTAATCACACTTGCACCCCTAGGGTACTCCACTTGTTGCCTTCAAGTAATGGGCCATATTGCATGTTAGGTATCTTTGGCAAAAGCAAAACAATCAAATGATCATAGTCCCTCGATGACGCTTTCAAAAGTTGTCTAAAAATGATCAAGTCCCTTAAAGAAAAATTGCCCAAAGATACTTGGCACCATTGCAATCATGGTCTAAACGATGACCCGCGCCCGTCCCGTTCACATCCTAACACAAGATTGTCCACCAAGTACAATGGTGGAACAAAATTGTTAAAAGGGTTAAAAAAACATAGCAAAGATCTTTGAGTAAATGTAGGGTAGATAGTTCTTGGTTGCTTGCCAACTTGCAAAAACAAAAAAACACTTGCCTATTTTTTTTCAAAACCACACATCACTACACTTTCAAAACAACTTTCAAAAACATTGAAAACTTTTTCAAAAGACATACACCTTTATATACATCCCAACATGGATCATTACAAAGGTTGCCACCACATTGGCCTCTTTTCAAAACATTTTTCAAACCCACACACAAAGCACCATTACAAACAATTGAAAATCAAGGCAAGTTGATCGAAGCAAGTAACTAAGAGCCCATGGATAACCATAGATAGAAAGGGTGCTAATACCTTCCCTTTCTATAATATACTCCCCGAACCCAAGAAAACATCTCAAAGGTTTTTGTTGTGCTTTTTAACCTTTCCTTAGGATAAAATAAAAAGTCGATGGCGACTCTTGCTCAACCGAACATTTGCGAAAACAAACGCAAAACCTCAAGTCAGTTCTCCCACCGTATCACACACATCTTTTTGGTTTTTATTTTATTTTCTGATTTTTATTTTTAATTGTTTTAAACTTCAAAAAATTATAGAAAATTCATTTTTAGTCCAAAAAATCTGAAAAAATTATGAAAAATATTTTTGATTATTCTATTTTTGATTTTTATTTTTCACAGTTTTATTTTGTGTTTTGATATTTTTTTATAAATTATCACTTTATTTGATTTGTTTTAAATGTTTAAAAATACTTGTATACATTTTTAAATTCTGAAAAAATTATGGAAGGATCCAATAATATTGTGACAAATATTGGTGACCTTATTTATTTATTTTTTATGATTTTTTATTTTTTAATATTTTTGGTTTATTCTACTCATTTCTTTTAATTTTAAAAATAGTTTTTGACTTTAAAAATTACCAAAAATTTTATAAAAATATTTGAGTCCTTTTCTGATTTTTCTATGGTCTTACTTTTTATTTTTTGATTAATTTGAACATAGTTGATATTTTTCTCTTTTATTTCTATTTTAAAATATTCTAAAACTTTTTTAATGTATAAATAAAATGCAATATTATTTTGTGATTATTTTCTGGCTGATCTTGGGTTGAATTTTTTATTATGAACTTTGTTAACATCATTGGATCCATGGTGTTGCGTCTAAATCCATAAAATGGATGAATGATTTTAATTATAGTTTAATTAAAATTTAATTCAAATGTGGTTTGTATTCTTTCCCATCCCTCTTCACTCAACCCTTTCTTATTACACTAAGTGTTATTGGAGCATGATCTCTATATCATGTCTCAAAATAAATGGTGCATAAATTGCTATTGACCGGCCTCAAAATAGGTGTGACTTCTATATAAGTTCACTTACGATTGCTTAACATAGTGCTAAATTTTGTCCCGATCCGAATAAATGATCATTTGTGTCCCAAACCTATGTTTGCAAGCCCAAGTATGTTAATTTGATCCCTTTGATCCAATAACTTTGAGATTCATTGTATGGAGGCTTTGGTTCTACCAATCCTCTAATGGATCTACAATGCTTTTGGTCAACGTGAATCACTTAAAGGTCGTTGATCATTAAATGATACTTGTAAGGATTCCAAATGGATGACATACTTGAAAAAAAGAAAATGCAACTTGTTGTGTGGAGACTTTGGTTCTACCAATCCTCTAATGAGTTCCAAATGCAAGTTTCAAGATGGTTATCCAACTAACCACTAATTATTAATTTGTTTCATTTTATGCTTTTATTTTTTTTATGTTTTATGTACCATTTACTTTAAGCATTACATTTCATGTATTTGTATTTTGCTTACTTGAGCATTTCTATCCTTGTTATTTTTGTTTTGCTCACTTGAGCCTTTCTTTTCTTTTTCCAGACACCTAATAATCAACATAACCCTAAAAAAGGCTTTAATGATACTTGGACTATTTGGTTACTATCCTTGGCATTGTGGAGTATTGGACTTCTTAGGCATAGGATTAGAAACCTTGGCCTATGTTGGGGACCTTATGACCTTAATTGATATTTTATCTGGAGTTCTAGAGGTTTACTTCAAGACATTGGGTTGTTTGTTTGTTTTGTGTGCATGTTATTGTGATTACATTCTTTGTTTGTAATCTAGAATTCACCCGTTAACAGCCGTTACTCAGTCCAATTTTTTGTGAAGACTTAATTCACTTGAAGTTTGGTTCTCTCAAGAGGTCTAGTATCTTGGCTTGTTTGGTTTTAATCCAAGGAACGGGAATTCTATCTTGACTCATAATGTCAAATATTGCCTTCTTGTTGGTTAGATGATTCTTATCTCTAGCTTTTACCTTATGCTTTAGGATAGTCTCTTCTTCTCCTCCCATCTTCTTTAATTTCAAAAAACTTCTTCCTCCTTTTGAAAACTCTTCTTGTTTTTAAACTTGAATCACTTTCATAATAAACTTGGACTTAGGTCCATGCATTTTCAAAATCTTTTCATAAATAAAATTCAATCAACTTAATAATACCTTGACATTTTTGTGAGAAGACTAAAAGTCAATCAATCTCATTTCAAACTATTTTGCCATTTTAGTTCTTATCTTTAAAACTTTTCTCAAAAGATTGGACTCTTGTCAATCCTTGTAGTGATGCAAACAACTATACTTCTATAATATATAGTGAAGAGAGATATTTTCCACTTGGGTGTTGAGTGAGGCATTGTTTATTTTAAAATCCAAGCCATATCCTCCACTTTAAGACGATGCAAATTCTCCTTTCTCATGATTGTGGGTAGTAAGTATGTTTTCCACACGGACAATGACGATGTTGTCTTATCTCATAAAATTAACCAACACACTTGTGTTTTTTTAAATTTTTTTTAAAGAGGAACTACGTGTACCCTGGTCCCCTATTGCACGAAAGGTTGTACGTAGGCACTAAAGGTTCACAACCGCGGCAGGTGCAAAAATCATAAAAAAATATATTTCTTTTCTCACCTCCACCATCTATTTTACATGTAAAATTTTATAGCCAAAATATACAAATTTTTCAAAGAGGTTCCTGCGGAGTACCGTAGATGTTTAGGTTGCTAATACCTTCCCTTTGCATAACCAACCCCCTTACCTTGAATCTTTCCCCCTCTTTTTGGGTTACTCGCTCTTTTCACATTCCTTTGGAAACAATAAAGCGCGGTGGCGATTTTTATTTTGATTTGTATAAGTCTAGTCAATCCAATGGCTTAGTCTTTAACATTTCTACCGCTATAATTACATGTCAAAGAAAACCAATTCAGGGATATCAGTAGCAGTCCAATTGTCGAGTTCTTGATCAGGTGCAATCTGGTAAATATACTGAGACATATCTGCACTGTCTTCATCATTACTTCAGGGATTTGTCCTTGAACACTTGGACCGACACTAACAAACACTTATGAAAGCGGGGGAATCTGTTTCCCTTTGAGCATGGTTGGACCAGTACCAACATGATCTGAAAAAGAGGACCCGAACCCAAGTCCAGACTTGTCCCGCTTTTCGCGCACTTCGACCACTTTTCCCCATTCTTCATTGGGAATTCCAGACTCCATAATGGCTTTGGCATCCCTCAAGGAAACCATTGGGACTCCGAATTTATTTGTAGTTTCTAGCATGGCGGGGACTCTGTCAATAGAAATGATTTATAAGGTATAGAAATGGGTTTCGTGTACTTCCTCGTCCACTTTGACATAACGGAAGGAAGTAACTTTATTGATCACGACATCTTCCTCTCCACCAATGACGATGAACTTGTCTTGGAAGATGAATTTTAAATGTTGGTGCATAGTTGAGGTTACAACTCCGGCCATATGTATCCATGGGCGTCCCAACAGGCAAGTATAAGATAGACAAATATCCATGACATAGAATGACAGGTAGAATACGTGGGGACCAATCTTGATGGGTAGGTTAACTTCTACCTCCACAGATCTTCTTGACCCATCAAAAGCATTGACTATTAGCGTGCTAGGTTTCATCATAACCCCGTCCATGTTCAACTTGAACAGAGTATGTTTAGGCATCATATTTAAAGAGGACCCAATGTCTACTAGGATTCGAGACATCACAGTGTCTAAACATCTGATGGAAATATGCAGCGCTTTATTATGAGCTCGGCCCTCAGGAGGAAGCATGTCGTCACTGAAACCCAGGCGGTTCCCTGGAGAAATATTTGTAACAACCCCTTCAAATTGGGCCGCAGAAATTTCCGGATTCACATGAGAACCATGCAGTTATAATCAAGGAAGATTGATGTGCTTCAGAGTACAGAAGGAGGGATAAGATTGATATCTTTGCAGGTGTATGATTCAGCTGGTCAACCACCTTGAAATCACTTTTATTGATCACTCTGTTTAACTGCTCTACTTGTTATTCAAAAGACATCCCGGGAGAATCATTGACTACTTACTTCCCTTTATCTTTCACAGGAATCTCTTCAATAACTTCTTCGGGAGGTGGTTGAGTAGGAGCAAAGACTCTCCCGCTTCGAGTTATCCTGCTAGTTCCAGCAATATTGGTTATGTCCTTATTCTCAATCGGAGGAAAAACAACTTTCTTTCCACGGATATAAATAACATTGTATTCCCATGGCACTACCCTTTTATCAGCTACTGGAACGGGAACTGAATTTGGAGGTGTCAATGCTTGGGTTGGCAGGAGAGCAACCAGATTCCGATCTGGAATATGGAGCGCTAGAACTTGTATAACCAATGGAACTCTTAAAGTATTACTCTGAACATTGGCCGGATAATACAGAATCTCTATAATAGCAACATCACCCTCGGGGATGACCTTCTCAACTCTAACAACCCCTTCATCCATTAATCTCTGGATGGAATCTTTAAAATCATCACACTCATCCGGATTGGATGAGCATTTCAAACAAAAGTCATGAAGCTCTTGTATAACTTCTTGCTGCAAAAGATGTTCTCTCAAAACTGTCATTGACATCTGAACCTCATCAACTTGAGTCACTAAGTCATGACCATCACCAAACCCAATCGCATTGGAAGCAGCCCCGTGGTGGGCAGGCATATGATTATTCTTAACATTAGGGCTTATAGGAGCGAAGCTTAACTCCTTGCAACCAAAAGATCTTTCACCTTACACTTAAAAGCTCTGCAGTTTTCAATCGAATGGCCTGGAGCACCCGGATGAAACTCACAACGTGCACTAACGTTATAACCCCTTGGAAGTTCTATCGATGGAGAAGCTAACTTTCAGAGTTATACCAACTGACCAACTAGAAATTGTGGAAGCAATTGGGCATACGACAACGGGATTGGATCCAACTTCCTCTCGGGATACCTTTGCGGCCTTTGTTGACCCCTTTGTCCCTGGGCCTTTGATTCAGTTGATAGTTTCATGGCGGTGCATACTATTGTTGCAGAGCAGCAACAAAAGTTTGGTAATATGGAACATGTACAACAACTTTCCCCTTATCAACAAAGACATTGCTCACCTCACCTTCCTTTTTCTTGACAAAACCGCTAGAATACGGTTTCTTTCCACTACCTGAGTTGTTGTTACCATTCGTTCCATATGTACTTGTAATAGTCCCTACATTGATACACATTTCAACTCGCTCCCTAATGATAACGATATCCAAAAATGAATCAGAAGTACTGCCAAGCATGTGCTGTAAATACGGACCTCGGAGGGTATTTATAAAAAAATCCACCAGTTCACGGTCCAAGAGAGGAGGCTGAACCCTCACGGAAAAACTGCGCCACCTCTGGGCATACTCTTTAAAAGACTTATTAGCCTTCTGAGACATACTCTACAATTGCGCACGACTAGGCGCAATGGCAGTGTTGTAATGATAATGTTTCAGGAAAGCATCAACAAGCTCACCCAAAGTACTAACTTGAGTTCTCGCTAACTGCATGTACCACTCCAATGGAGCTTCAGCCAGACTATCCTAAAAGAAATGCATGAGCAATGACTCGTTTCTAGCATAAGCGGCCATCTTTCTGCAGTAGGACCGAAGATGAGTCTCTGGGCATGTAACCCCCTTATACTTGTCGAATTTTGGTACTTTAAACTTTGGTGGAATCACTACCCCTGGAACCAAACACATAGCAGCAACATTGAATCCTGGCCTTTTGGAAGTCTCTATAGCCTTCAAACATTCTTCCAAAGCCTGGTACATTCTAGCAGTTTCAAACAAATCAGTTGTAGAATCCTTTGGATGGCCATTGAGATCAATGACATCATGGTGATCATCCATAATCAACCGTGGATTCTCTTTAGGAATTTCCCCATTGTCGTTCCTAGGTCCACCATTCTCAGACATAGAGGCACTGTCAACGAGCTTAGTAACACTCAGTCTGAGTTCTTCCTGCCCTTGGATGACGGCATGAAGAGTTTCTATGAGTTAATTCATTCGATCACCCATGGTGTCCATGTCTTTATGGAGGGCGGCCTGGTTCTGCTCAATCTGCTCCATAATCCTCAACTTGTTGGATCGAGTGCGATAAGGATGTAAGGAAGTTGTCTTGTAGATTATGATAATAAGAGGCAAAACCATAAGATAAAAATTCCCGCCAGAGAACCTGCAATTCATGAAGTGCATGATATGTATGATGTATGAAATGATTGTCCATTCCGGTTTTTCATAGCTCAATCGACATCGGTAATAATCGAGTAACATGATAATAAGAATGACCACATAAAGAAAATATCCAAAAACAGGAGAAATTCCAGCAGAATTCAATACAAGAAAGTTGCGAGAGTACAAGATAAGCGATTCCATTCAACAAGCCTGGCGATAACCGAGACAGTAATATAACAATTAGTCTGAAGGTAGGCTACCATTCTTTCTCCATCTATATCTCACATCACTAAGGCCAAATAAAGTGCCTTAGTAATAGCTTCAAAATCGGGCTCGTTAAGAACAACAAAAAATATGTGCTCCGTAATCTTGAACAAATGAGAGTACTCTTTCGAAGTTTCTCATAAAACTGAAGTAGAGTCAAAGTGCTACCATGTCTTTCACTAAAAGCCTCTACATTAGAACAGACTAAACAGTCTTTAAAACTCTTCAAAGAAGGCCAAGAACTTGAGCGGAAAACTTGAGCGGAATTGATAAGTATAATTGTCTCTTTTGGTCCTCTTGAGAACATCACGGTTGCTGGATGTTACTGACGGAAACTATAACTTTGTGAGATACCCCGAAACGGACATGCACATGCAAGGTTAGTATATAGTTTCATTTTTTCTGACATTTCTTTTGAAAAATAAACATGCTATGATGCAAGTGCAAGTGATCATGGGATTACTACTTCCATGATACAGATTTCTGTTGTATTGTCTCCGCATAGTCTGTTAGTACCAAGATCACAGATTCAAAACATAAACCAAAGAACCTCATAAACAGATTTGGAACTCAAAATAAATCTGAGAACCTCATAATCACTGATAGAAATCCATAATATAATCATTATAACAAATAACCACCATTTGAACATGAGTAACCATCTGAACATAGTCACCATATGTACCTGTGATAATAATTCCCTCCCCACTCACGGGTGAAGACTAGGTCAAGGTACGGTCGGGTAACTCAGAATCGAGGGTACCCCTAAAAAACTATCACCGTATCACCTATGTGAAAATGATAGCCCCTCATTTGTAACTCATCTGAGTGTGGACGACATGGCGGAAATAGTGAAACTTAAGTAAACTAGTCGTTCATGTTCCATTCTATTCCTAGGGTTCCTATGATTGTCATTTGGTCTGGGTATTGGGCCTTTTACCTCATAGTAACACCCACCGAACAAGAAGCAGATCCAGTACAGCAGTAGCATATGGAAAATAGTAAAATGCAATGCATACATATGCTCAGGTAAACATATATGAATGAATAAACAGAAAGCATAAAAATAAACACCCAAAGAAAATAAAGCAAGAGCAAGGAGCGACTCCGGGATGGACCAACATTTGGTCGACCTGTCCCTAGTGAAGTCCCCAGCTGAAACAACCGGCTGAAAATCATCAAACAATGAAGTCTCCATCGAACATCTTTTATCCCACATAAAGGTAAAGGAAAACATCGATAAAACCTAAGAAGCGAGAAGTCACGGTCTTGCGACCGAGAGATCGGGTAAGGGAGTCTGTTATGCGAGGGGAAGGTATTAGCACCCCACACGCCCGTAGTACTCTATGGTATTCACTCTTGTTATCTATCTTATAGGTGTATTTAATCTATGCTTACTGTTTACTACTGGGGAAGAATGCATGCAAAAGAAAGGAGAAAATAGTGTAGGAAAAATAAAGTTGTACTCGCTTGGGTCCTAACCTAGTGCCTACGTATCCTTATTGAGGAATTAGAGCTATCGTAGTTCGGCTAACATGTTTTTGCTTGTTTTGTGCTTTTTATGGACAATGTTAATTCCACCTTCTTCCGCAGATCGACCTTTGGAGACTCACGCGTTGGCACAAAAGTAAATTAATCATGTCCTTGCTTGAAAATGATTTCGAGTTACGCCCTCGAGGCAAGATGCCACATTTGATTGGTTTGTATTTTGTTACCTTGAAAAAGGGTTTAATTATGATTAACATGTTTTATAATTTGCTAGAAAAGGTTTTAGTTTTAGATGCAAGGATGAAAAAGGGGAAGAAAAGAGTCTAAGGGAGACTAGCCTATTTCTAACCTAATGTTATCATACAATGGTATTCCTAAGGTTTGGATTAACAAAAGGGAAACATCTACCTAATGTTAGCATGCATGGCTTACAACCTAAGGTCTAACTTGCTTCCGAAAGGAGCAAGCACATCCTAAGGGAACATGATATGTACAAGGATAAAACAAACAAGCTCGAAAGATCACACATATAAAAAGGTAAGGAAAAGAAACGAAATTCTTTAGTCAAGGGGAGCGTATCACCCGAGACAAACAATTGGGAGTAGGATGTAAAACAAAAATGTGATGTCCAAAGCGACTGAACACCTAACAAAGTATGGGGGTTGATTGTGAACCCTTCTCCACTTGACAGACTCGATACACATTATCTTGGGAACATGTTCGGAGCTCAGAACTTGCAGAAAGTGAGCATAGGAACGACACAGACGAAAACTGGTGGGGGTTGGTTTCTAACCCTTTTCACTTGCCTCCTTTTGAGGACTTATCATCTGTACATATGCGAGAACAAATATAAACACACTTATAAAATACCTACACAAAGGTAGGATTTTAAACAAACCATACACAAGTAGCAAACACTGGCAAACAATGCAGAATCGCCCTAAACGGGTCTTTAAATAAACCAGAGGGGTTCCTGACATGATCAGTAACAGAGACCCCGTCATACATCTCTACCCTACTTCTCATGGCAATGAAAGGAATAAATCCCTACTTCTCATGATCTCTGGTAAAGAAATGCAATAAAGCGCGAAGAAGTACAAAGGTAGTAGCGATGAATACCAAAGCTAGCAAATCATCAAGAGAGGATGAAAGTAATGGAGAAGAAGGGAGTACGCATCGAGCAAGCTTCACCAAGAAATAAAAAAATTCAGAAATGATATCCAACTAAGATAAAAGCAAACGCGTGTTATAAATGCAATGCGTAATCAGAATTTCTTGCATAAAGTATCACAAAATATCACATGTATCGGGACAACATATAATATGATATGAATTTCTCAGAATGATGAGAAATAAGGCATGTCGCATTGGAAGCGAGCATAAGCCGTATGCTTCGACCATATAACAACTTGTTATGTTATATGATCTAAAGCAAGAAGAGTGTACCTTACACAATGAACAAACACATCAAAAATACGAGGCACGACGATACGAAAATATGAGTAAAAACTAAAAGAACGAAAAAAATATTTTTCATTAGTTTTTAAGTAAGGAAAATTCTAAAAAATTAAAGAATTAATTCCCGAAATCGACTAAAAAGTTCTAACGGATTTTTTATTGATTTTATGTTTTTTTATCATAGTTTGATCACGGTTTAATCACATTTTAATTGCAAGAATCAAGTAATTAAAATGAAAATTAAAACTAAGCATGGGGTGTAAGGATCAGAAATTATGTGTGAAGAGTGAGCCCAAACTGATCCAATTTCAGCATACTCCTTTCTCACTAATTTCTGACTTATTGAACAATAATAAATAAAAAAGTTAACATGTGATCGAGATGAAAAGGTAGCATTGCAGCGTATCGATTTATGACCGCTCAATTTCTCTCAGACTCAACAAACATTGCTGACTCAACAAACATTGTTCGTGCCCTCCCTTTCTCAACCATACGATTCCGATGAGTATTCCGCTGCTTTAGAGATTGACTCGGAGGCGACGGGGGTCCAAGCCATAACAAAACAACATCACCTTGCTTGTAACCTTCTTCTCCTTTCACTTCTGACCTCCATTTGTCACAAGTCCTTGTCAAAACCTTTACAATTAAACAAACACCACGAACTCTAGAAAGCTGAAGTTTGAGTTTAAACTGGAATGAAGCTTGCAATCGCGCAATTGGAAGAGTGGAAATGTTCAGAGGATTACACTATGGTATAAAGAAAGCTAAGAGAATGTGAGGGAAAGGCCAACTGACCGACATCTATTATGTCATGGAATCCAAAGAAAATAGATTTCTCTTGTACAATTCACCGCTTTCAGCTCTACATCCTCATCTTCACATCGTTCTCTATGTCTTTTTCTACCTCTGTGAATTCTTCGTTCGTTTTCTTTATGTGGGCTACTACTGTTGTACTGAGGTGTTGATGCGATGCAGATTGATGCAATGCAGGGATATGATGAAGATTAACACAATGAGGATGCTGAGGAAATTGGCAGAGAATGAAGGTGTTGGTGATGAAGATCCTGAAAGGTTACATGGATGAAGAGTTAGGCGTTTTGTGTTGCAGAGAAAGATGATGGAGATATTGATGCGGTTCAGAGAGAGAGGTTGAAAGGTGAGTCTCTTTTTTTTGTTGCTTTTTCTATTATGAATGCACTGTTTTTTCCTTCCCTTTCTGTATTCTGTTATATATAAAGTTGTTAGTTTTGTTAGCTATTGGTTGTGAAATTCTATTAGGAAAGATTGTTAGATGATTTCAGAATTAACACTATTAGTTAGTAAGGTTTTAAAGTTCTACAATTAGAAGGTGGTTAGAATGGTTAGAGGGAAGTTTAGGGTTTTTATTTAGACGTCGTTTAGAAACAGTTATAGGTAGTGTGGGATAGAAGAGTTTTATTATTTATGTTATAGGTTAGTTAGGAATTCTATTTTGACAGTCAGTTAGAGGGGTTATGGAATTCTGTTATTTAGTTAGGAGTGAGGTGGTTATTAAATCGAGGGTGAGATTAAGAGGTAGTTATGCAGTTGAGAATTCGGTTAGGATTCTGTTATGGAGGTTTGTTGAAAGCATGATCTTTTCCAAGAGGGAAATTGAGAAAGGTTAAGTAGTTAGTTACAAGTTGCTGTTTTTAGAATGCTAGCTGAAATTCCGTTTCTTCCGCTTATTCGGTTGGTGTTGGGAAACAATTAGGAAATGAGC
This sequence comes from Vicia faba, assembly GCA_948472305.1. Lineage (NCBI taxonomy): Eukaryota > Viridiplantae > Streptophyta > Magnoliopsida > Fabales > Fabaceae > Vicia > Vicia faba. The sequence goes on along the minus strand of OX451738.1, from coordinate 277,293,379 downwards.
TGGTAAGTTAGTTTTTGTTGGAAGTTAGTTGGTTCTATTAGAGGTTAGAGCAGTTAGGATATGGTTGGCAATTCTGTTGGTGAGGGGGTAAAGGGTTTTGGTTTCGGTTAGAGGTTGTTATAAACAGGTTGTTATAAAAAGTTAGCTGGCTATTTTGGAAGGTTAGTTATGGTTGGAAGGTTAGTTATGGTTTGGAAACTCTTAGAGGTTATAGGTGAAAAATAAGGAAAGTAGCCATTCTGTCGGGGAAGTTAAAAGTTAGTTATAAAAATAAATTAAACTAAAACTTCAAAGAATTAATTAGTTTATTTTCTACTATGAAAATTAGTTAAAATATTAGTTTGTTAGAAGTTGTTGATAAGCTGGATTTTCTAACTGACTAAACTAGTTCTGGAGGTGAGGGCTAATTATTTTTGAATTTTGAACCGATTTCTATTGCTTTGTGAAATCCCAAGTTTTAAATTATGAGATACAAATGATCAATCAGTTTCAATGTGCATGGATGCTTTGATCTCGTTTAGCATCTGTTCTGGATTCATTTTGCAGGGGCTGGAAAATTATGTTGTCTTTCTATTGCAGACAATTATAGAAGTTTGTCATTGTTTCGTGAGGCTGCATTTCCTTCTGATTCTTTTTGTTCTTAATTTTTCTTGGACTGGGGCATTTGATTTATGAACTAGTTTTGATGTAGGTTAACCGTCGGGAACTAGTCTTGATGCAAGGCTTGGTTTTAATTAATGATTATTTTGTGTTGAATGCAGTGCAAACTTCAGCTGTTCGATTGGGCATTTAAGTTGTTGTTAGCATGGTCATCGAAAGCATGAGGAGGCATCGATCCATGCAAGTAACTCGGAGCAAATGAAGCAAAGAAGTTGATAAGGACAAGGTTTAAAACATGAAGAATGATGGATAAAATAAAGATGGAAGAATAGTCATTAGGTTTTTGAATGTTTCTATGTAGTTTTCACTTGGAATTTCTTTTGTAAGAGCATGGCTTTGTAATGTGTTGGAGTTGTGATATAATTTTATGTAATGGCTTTTATTGACACTTGAAATTGCCTTTTCTAACTTGGTGTAATGTTTTTGGTGCCATGAAATGATCTTGTGCTTGTACCTTTGAAATAATGTTGATAATATAATGGAAACTTCCAAGTATTCAATGTAGATTTCCCTCTCACTATTTTCTTTCTTTTGATTTTGTAATGATGTTGACGAAATGATGACGACTTTGTGATGTAATGAGAACCTTTGGGGTCCAATGACAAAATCCAAATGCTTAAAGTAGGTTTCTCTCCCGTCTCTAATTTTGTATTCGCTTTTGGATGCGCCATGGACATTGATCCATCAAATTCTTGAATAACCAAACTTCCTTTGGCATTTATGAATGGATCACCAAGCTTTAAAAACTTCAAATGATTGAATTAAATTTGTGATTCTATGACCTTTAATTCCTAAAACCTTACTGTTTCGTAATATTTTTAGGCCTTTAGGTTGTGATATTTAACTGAAATCTAAAGAAAACTTGTGTTATCGGTAATCCAAGTGTTTGTAACTTATTTTCCAAGAAATCCAAGTGAATCTCCAATATTTGAATCAACTCTTGACAAACCAAACACTCAAGAACTTTGAAACAATCTATTTTCAATCTGATGAAACCATGGCCATGTCTTAAACCTACATCAATCAATGAATTCCTTGAAGAAAGCTCGATAATGGCCTTGGAGCTTAAGGAGAAAGAAGTCATCACCAACCATGAGTCAAAACCTATCTCCACAGTCTAATACTCAAAGAAAGAACAAGATGAAATTAATCTTTTTTAATATATACACCTCAAACCAACTGTGAAACCCTAATTCTTCAAGATCTCTTATCCCAAGCTAAGTTTATTAGTTAATGATGCGTGATGCGTTAAATGACCTAATGGAAAGGTAATACTTGTAAAAAATAAGAGATGCATAGGCCAAGTGTTTTGATGAAAGGGTAGGAAAAATTTGGGGTATTACACTTTCGTTATGGGAGCCTGCTGAAACTGAGGACCGTTTAACCTTTAACCCATCTTGGCCTTTTAGGTGTAGTGCAGAAGCTATGACGGAGTAATCCAGAAATGGTTGTCACAAGATACTACACTCAGACGAATTTTTCCTGAGAATATTACTAATTACTGAGTCAATCGAGATGTTGGTAATATCCAAAGGAAGGATGTAGACTCTGGGAACCTCTTAGAACCTTGTTCGGTAGGTGATAAACTATTAGACCATACTTTATGGGTAGTACCTTTGACTTCATGCTCGTGATGTCAAACCTATGAACCCCATGTTTATGATCTTGCGTGTGATTGTTACAGCATGCATTCATGTACCCATGAGCATCCTTTAAGACATTTTGGTTCAAGGGACTTAAAGTTGACTTTTTGCGAATATCTTAGGTACTTTTGACCATGGATTCTGGAAAAAGAAAGATTCAGAAGTACAGTTTAAACAATCCTAAGATAGATGATTTGATGAGTCTAATTCCCGATATTGAGAGTTCTCTAGATTTTCGAAAGAAATATGGATCCATCGTGTCTCTTATGAAGCTCAAGATGAAGGAGGGTATTCTCTCTACTTTGGTCCAGCTCTATGATCTGATGTATAGATGTTTCACTTTCCCTGATTATCAATTGATTCCTACATTGGAGGAGTATTCATATTTTTGTACCTCAAAATTTTCCCTCCTATATTTCTCAATACATGTCAAGTAAGGTCTTCAAATTGCTCAAGGAAGTCCAAGGGTTGACCAGACAAACTCTCTCCTAAGACAGTCTACCTCAAATTAGGGTTTCAGTTTGCATCAAGATGTTTGAATCCAAAGGGTCCCAAATTCTCACCATTGTCCTAATATGTTCTCAAGATCATCCATGTCAAGTTTCAAGCCTTGCAGAGGAAGTTTGCTCAGTCAATTGCTCAAAGGCCTGAAAATCGATTGTGCTAGGGCAAAAGTCAACTATGGCCCACATGCAGTCAAACTTCAAGATTTTTGGCCAACATCCTCATTTTGAAGTGTTATTCATCATTTGATCAAGGTTTTATCATGATTCCTCAAGGATTTCTCACAATTCATCAAAACCCAAAAGTTGCTAAATTAGGGTTTTACAGGAAAAGTCAACTCAACTTTGACCAAGCATAAAGTTTTCATACTTTATCAAAAATGACCCATCCAAATCTCATTTCTAAGAGGATGTAATTCCCTACAACCCATCTTCATCTCCCAAGTTCAAAATATGCACTCACAAGAAGATATAAATTTGGACATTATAGGTCATTTTGAAAAGTCAACAAAAACACCTTTTGGGTCAAAGCTTCATACATGAACATGGAAAACTCAATTGAGATGAGACCAAAAGGGTTGCTTATAGGACATCTTAATATTTCTAAAAAGTCAAAGAACACATCTCTAGGGTCAAAATTGAGAGAGTTATGAATTGGCCAAGTTGACCCTTTTTGCAAAATTGCCAAAAGTCAAATGTGTCCAAAATTGCATTTTTTATCAAATGGGCCCAACTTTTTATGCTTGCATTGAGTTTGTAATGTGACCCACGACCCATGAGCCCTTCCACTTGTCATTATTTTATTTTAGTCATTTATTTTGATTTTTATTTCATTTAAATCAAATAAAATCAAAATAAAATCATGAAAATATCAAAAACTAATTAAAGCTTGAGATTTTGTGCATGATTAGGTCCATTACACAGCTGGAAACAAGACCAATTCGTGCAAGGCTCATATGGATACAAAATATTGCATTTTGCTTGATTTGGAAAGATTTGCACAAGGATCAAATCATGAATCAATATTCATAATTGGAGAAGATTTGAAGCAAATTGCAACCCTAATGCATTCTACTATACATAAGGAACAAGTGCAAACCAAAAACAAGAGGTGGGAGGCGTGCAAGAGAGAAAACAAATTTCAAAAAAATTCAAGAAAAGTGGCAAACTGGTTTCCACGTTTCAGATCACTTCAAGGCATTCTAGTCATCCTAATCGATTGCTGGACTCCCCAGGATCAAGATTCAATTGCTAGAAAGCCTCCTCAGACTCAGAATCCCACTGTAAGGTTCATACGGTTTATCACTTTTCTTGAATTCGAAAATCTTAATTCTGGAATCCTTAACATGATTGATTGGCATATTCTTAAACCTTGTGATGTTTGCAAGCTAATGGTTATATTTAATTGCGTTTTTACTGACTGAACATGAAAGTGCCATGGTTAGGGTTTTTGCTTTGTTTTTAGGGGTTTCTTGTACAGGTACAATTAGGCATGGATAATGGTACCATGATGCTCTTGAGGTTGCAACAAGTTGATTGGTACCATTGGTTTTGATTTATCATGCTTGCACAGGGTTTAGGAGATGCACAGGGTTGTACCTACGCCCAGTGTCTGTAGGTAAAAGTATTTGATCTAAAACAACGGAGACAACAAGGAAGATGATGGCGTGGCATGCTGTGAATGGGCAGTTTGAATCCGCGCGCGTTCTAAGAGTTAATATTTTGGTTTTATCATATGATGTCTGTTTGTTATTATTTATACAACTAACATGGCCAGCTCAGCTGGTAAGCGTGCAGTGTGATAATGCTCAAGGACCTGGGTTCGATCCCCAGGTCCCAACATTGCTTCATATTATTTTTCCTGGCATAATCAGGTGCACATGTATCCAATGAGTCCACCATGTATCCTCAACGTCCAACCATCAGATCATCAACAAGTCAGATCTAAGGCCTTCTCAATGAAGGTCCACCATGTGCATAAGTCAAACGTAATGCATGGGATTGGAAAAGTCAAAAAGGGCCAGAGCTTGTTGGGCTCAGATTTGCCAACCACACCCCTTCCTTTGCTAATACCAGGCCCATTCTTTCTCTTTTTTTTATTTAATTTAATTTACTTAATTGTTTTTTAACAAAATCATTTTCTTTTTTCACAAAAAAAATCATAAAATCAAGTTTTACAAAATTTAGAATTAAGTTTCTTTTATTTTATCAAATTTAAATTAATATTAGTTTAAATTTAATTTAGGTTAATTCTAACTTTTTATATATATATATTTAAAATCAATTAGAAAAAATTAGGGTTAGCTTGTGATTTAATTTTTATTTCTTTCTCGAATAAAATGAAAAATACAAAAATAGGTTAATTTAATTATTTTTCTCAATTAGAATTAATTAGTAACTAGGTCTTTTCTATTTATTCAATTAAACTTTATTTTCTCAAATAACATAAAAACGATTAAAAAATGACTTTTCTTTTAAATAACAATTAGGTAGTTGGGGTCAAAACCCTAAATCTCTCGTTTACGATTCATCGCGCGCGTTTTTATTATTTTTTGCAATATTACTGTAACTGCCCACAGTATGTAATAGTTTAATCTAGGTTTTATTTTCTTTATCGTCTTTTATGGGTTTTTGGCTATGTAATTAACCCCTACCCCGAAGCCTTGTAATAGCGTAGGTTTTATTTCTCGCATTTTAATTCTCGCAAATATTAATTGTTTAGATGTATGTTAATAGGATTGTATGACAAGATTGCATGATAGTTTTAAATGGCTAGAAAACCCTAATGTGCAAAGATAATAATTGAAATCAAATCACTCGCACATGCGCACTCCTAGGGTATACTCTCACTTCGGTTGCCTTCGGTAAACGATCATTAAGTATAGGGTGTCTTAGTGGTTGCCCTCCTGTCTAAACAAAGATCAAAAGTGCCTCCGAAATTTTTCCTCGAATATGATCTTAAGACTCTAGGGTTATTACTAAGACGTCCTAACATTGCTTTAGTGATCGTACGTCCCTTTCGAATTGACCCTTACAATTCCAACGATAGTGCTACCTATTTCACAATAGTAGGATAGCGCTGTCTAAAGGAAACGAGAATAGAAACAATCCTTTTTCGAGTAGGTAAATGCTAGTAGGTACTTGCTCAAGTCAAACTTTTTCACACCAAACACTTTTTAAACAAAGTTTTCAAAAACAACTTCGTAACACTCTTGAGGACAGAAGCAAGGGTTAAAACGAAGTAAAACAAAACTTTTCAAAACAAACACACACAAGCGATTTTTAAAAGATGAGCAAGTACCTAAGAGCCCATGGAAAACCATGGATAGAAAGGGTGATAACACTTTCCCTTTCTATAATCTACCCCCCGTACTCAAAATCTCGAAAAAGGAATTTTTCTGTGCTTTTTTCCTTTCCAGTTGGATAAAATAAAAGTCGTTGGCGACTCTTGCTTACTGCGACATTTTGCAAATAAAAATGCAAAACACAAACCAACATTTTTCAAAACAGTCGGTTCTGCCACCATATCACACATATCTACTGGGTTTACCTATTATCGACCGTGTTCCTTTCATCGGTTTGGAGGTGGAGCCAAAATCTCATGAGATTGCTGCTATGGTTCATTTGGGGAAGTATGAGATCGAGGCCCACATGACTACCAAAGGAGGAATTAGAGGATTACCCGCTCATTTTTTATTAGAGAAAGCTCGTTACTTTGCTAGGATGAAGAGTACAGTTGCTTTTGAGGCCATCTTTGCTCTGCTTGCTTATGGGTTTTTCTTATTTTCGAATGTCGACAACTTTATGGATATCAATGCCATCAAGATCTTTTTGATAGGGAAACCAATCCCTACATTATTAGGAGTTGCTTATTACTCTATTCATATTCGGGATTCTTATCATGGAGGGAAGATCATTTGTTGCACTCCTTTGTTGTATCAATGGTTTATTTGTCACTTACCTTGGGCCGATGCTTTCTGGGATATCAAGAAGGAACCTCGTTGGGATCTGAAGATTATGGCCCTTACTCGTTCAGATATTGTTTAGTATCATCAAGCTTACCATGATGTAGATATTGTCGATAGTTGTGGTAGTTTCCCCAATGTACCTCTTCTTGGTACAAAGGGAAGAATTAACTACAATCTCGTTCTTGCACGACGACAACTTGGATATCCAATGAGAGATAAGCCAAATAGTATTCATCTGAGTGGTTTCTTTCTCAAAGAGGGAGAGGATCATAAGAAATATAAGGAGGAGATGGCAAATTCTTGGTGCCATATTCATAGAAAGAGTAGAAAGGACTTGGGACCTAGATGAGCAGTTACTTTGGATCCTTATCTCTGGTGGGTGCAAGCAAAGGAAATTCAGTTGAAGATGCCATATTCCCGTGAAGCACTTATGTCTGATATGTTTGTGAATACCATACCTCCCCCTTTTAGATGATGTGGGAGAGCTTCAGCTTTCCCTAGTCAGGATGCAGCAGGAGAAGGAGGCTTGGAAGAATAAGTGTCTGACTTTAGTGATGTCCTACCGAGCAGACTTGAAGGAGAATGATGACTTGATCAATATTCTTGAGAGGTGTGTTTTAGAGATGGTGGAGAGGTAAAAGGATTTATTTTCCTCTAGAGCTAAGTAAGGAATTAGCCATTCACTTCCCGACTCTGGTGATTGGAAAGGGATTGATGACATGTACACAGAAGATAACAAACAGTTGAAGGCTCAGATTGCAAGACTCACGAGAAAGTTCTAGTGCATAGAGAGATATTCATAAACTTTACCTTCTTAGGATTTTAGAATCTATCTTCTCTTGTACTTGGGATTGTTGAAACTTATACTAAAAAGTTGTAATCCATTTTGAAGTTATTATAATGAGATTTTCAGTATTTCAAATGTGTTAGTACTTTAATATTTGCAAATTGTCTATAAATATTTGAGTCCCTTGAAATATTAATAATAATAAAATAAATCATGTACACCTCATATCATGCATCATCTGGTACATATTTCTTACATTTCTATTCATACCCAGGTGTCTTATTGAATTTCTCTACTACGTTCAGCAAGTTGTCTCACCGGTACAGTACTCGAGCTAATTTCAGGAAGAAAATGGAGAATCTTGAATAAGAGAATCGCGAGCTGCACGACAAGGTTACTGCTTTGAAGGCTGGTATGGCTAATCTGACTGCTTTTATGGAATCATTGGTGGCTGCTCAAAATCAGCCCCCACTTGCTCAGCCTCAACAAATAATAACTGCTTCTGAAGGTCTATCAGTTCCCATTTCTGTTACCCCAGTAACTGTTGCTTAGAAACTTATGCCTTGGGGTTACCCGTGGGAAATGCCTGAAAAATTCATGCCAGAAGGTTTTAATCTTTACACTCAAGCTGCTCCAATTGGGCAAGCTGCTTCTACCCTCGCATCTCATGTGGTGCATATTACTCCTAGTGCTAGAAATGAGATCCACTATATTGCACCTTATTCGGTGAATGCTATTCCGTTTGTTAATGATGAAGTTTACCATCTTGTTCCTCCACCGAGTGAAAGTGTGGGTTTCTATGACCGGTTGGATGAATTTCAAGACCAGTTCAATGAGATGCAGAAGGAAATGAAGGCCCTTCGAGGAAAATATTTGTTTGGACAAAACATCAGTGAGCTCTTCCCGGTTCCTAATGTAAAGGTTCCATCCAAGTTTAAATTACCGAAACTTGAGAGGTACAAGGGCAACACTTGCCCTCGTGGCCACCTTGTGATGTATATTAGGAAAATTTCTACCCATACTGATGATCATCGTTTGCTCATTCATTTCTTCCAAGATAGTTTGACTGGTGCTTCTCTAAAGTGGTATATGAGTTTGGACAGTAGCAGTATCCGCACCTTCAATGATCTGGGAGAAGCCTTTATCAAACAGTATAAGTACAATATGTTCATGGCACCTGACAGTGACCAGTTGAAGGTAATGGCTCAGAGAGACAAGGAGTCATTCAAAGAATAGGCACAAATATGTCGCGAGATAGCTACCCAGGTAATGCCACCTATGGGAGAACAAGAAATGACCAAGGTCTTCCTAAAACCCCTAGGATCATTTTATTACGAAAGTATGGTCGCCAGTACACCGAGTGATTTTACCGAAATGGTAAGCATGGGTTTTCGTTTGGAAGAAGCTGTCAGATAGGGGCATTTGATAAGAGATGAAGGGACGAAGAAGTCGTCGTATGGTTTCTCTCGAAATAAAGAAAGTGAAATGAATGATGTTATTGGAGAAAGGAAGATTAGACCAACTAGAAGGCATCAACAGTATCAACAATAGGTTTCTTCTGTGACTCCAATCATCAATGTAGCTCTAACAATAGTTTCCTATCAGAGACTATCTCCTCGGGGGAATCAAGGGCAAAGTCAGAAGAGAGAAACCTTTGACTCAATTCCAATGAGCTATGCAGAGTTACTTCCGGTTTAATTCAGAAGAAGTTGGTTCAGACCATGTCGTCCCCTGCTATACCATCACCTTTACCTTGGTATTATAAGGCATACCAAACATGTGCTTTTCATCAGGGAGCACCAGGGTATAATATTGAGAATTGTTATCCTTTGAAATCTGAAGTACAAAAGATGGTGAGATCTGGCATTTTATCCTTTAAAGATGTTGGCCCTAACGTAAAAGATAATCCTTTGCCAAAGCATGGAGGAGCGAATGTTGTAAACATGGTTGCTGGTTGTCCAGGGGACTTCCATATTTTTGATATCAACCTGGTTAGAGGAGATCTGGTGAAGATGCATGCTGACCTCTACGAGTTCAGTTACTATATGATGACTATGCTGGTTGTGATATTTGCCGTACAGATATACAGGGGTGTCATAAGATAAAAGCTGATCTTCAGGAAATGATGGACGAGGGCCTCATTCATATAATCAGGCCTAGGGTAGAGTACAAAGAAGATGTTAATATGGTATTTGGATGTCCTGGAGAATTCCATATTTTTGACGTGAATCATATGAATGATGATTTGGTGCAGTTACACGCTACCTTCTGTCACATGGATGGTGTGATCGGTGGATCTGGAACTGACTGTTTAACGCTGGTTCGCGAAATGTCGCGGAAGCAAGAGTCGCCACCGTCTTTTATTTTCTCTAAATGGAAAGGACAAAAGCACAGAAAAATTCCTTAAAGAGATTGCTCTCGGTTCGGGAGGTAGATTATAGAAAGGGAAGGTGTTAGCACCCTTTCTATCCATGGTTATCCATGGGCTCTTAGATACTTGCTCACTTGTGTTTTCAAAAATGGTTTGTTTTCTTTTCAACTGTGGGTTTTAAAAAGTTTCTTTGAAAATTCCAGTTCGACTCTTGTATCGGTCCTCAAGAGTGTTTGAAAAATTGCTTTCGAAAGCTTTTTGAAAAGGTGTCGGTGTGAAAAGTATTTTTTGATTTGTTTTTGAAATTAGAGCAAGTATCTAGAGTCGTCTACCTACCTTAAGGAATTCGTCTGTGTAAATGTCCTTTAAAGTAGTGTTATCCCACCATTGAGAGGTAGGTAGCACCACCGTTGGAGGTGTTCGGGTCAATTCGAGGTTCGGGACATGGTGATCACCGGAGCAATAGGAAGACACCTTAGAAGCTACCCTCATGCCAGGTTCCCGGATCATGAGGACTTACTAAGACATCCTCTACTCGACGATCACCTTTCGAGAGGCAAGGCAACAGTGAGGCGTACCCTAGGGGTGGTGTGTGCGATTTGTGTGTCGTTTTCATTTGCATTCATCTTGTCATGTTATGGGTGTTCTACGCTTGTTTTTATTTTTGTCCATACATTCTTTCATGCCATTATTTAACAGTTAAAATATTTGCGGGAAAGTAAAAATTCTAAGCTATTACAAAAGGCGCGGGTCCACATCGCCAAAATTAACCAGGACCCGATTTGACAGAAAAATAAATAAAGTAAAGAAAAGTGCGAGAAAATTAAAAGGTTACATGGCCTTGGGAGAGATACATGAATATTATAAAGAAATAAAATAAATATGCGAATAATTAAATCGAAACGAGGGCGTTGGACCCTTTTTAACTAAATTAAATTAAATGGAATTAATTAATAAAGAAAAGGAGATGTTTTTGGTATTTTTTAGTATTTTAGGATTTAAATGAAAAAAGAGAGTTAATTAAAATTAAAATAAGATGCTAACCCTAATTCTAATTATTTTTAATTTATTAAGAAAAATATTGAAGTTTTTAACCTAAAATTAATCCTAATTTTTGTACGCAAATTTAATTACAAAAATAAATATTTAATTATTTAATTATTTATGAAAAAAAAAGGATGAAAAATTATTAATTAAACCCTAATTCTATGTTTTTTAGATTTTTATTAAGAAAATTAAAATTAAAACCTAAGTTAAAACTAAATTTAATTATATACAATTTATTTATGAAAATATTAAAAATAAAAATATTTTATTGTATTTTCCTTTTTTCTGATTTTTGGTGGTATTTTGTGATTTTATGAAAATATAATTAAATTAATTAATAAAACAATAATAAAAAGAAATATAAATAATAAAAAAAAAATAAAGAAGGTAAAAAAATATGCAAACCTAGGGGGGTTGTAGTCCCCAACATGGAGGTTTTTCCCTAGCAATTCAGGCCCATCTATTGCAAAGCCTGGTGGACTTTTTGAGTAACATGTGGCACGTTTGACCAAGCTCCATATTGTTCTTTCAATCAGCGCCCTTGGATTGCTCTAAACGTACGCGTGGCTGGCTTGATGAGGAGGTGTATAATGGTCTTCAACGTTGAAGTTGTATGGAAGCATGAGTTGAAAAATAATATTGAAAGCATGAAGACCTGGGGCTCGAACCCAGGTCATGAAGATTGCCACCACTACGCCTTGCCAGCTGAACCAATTCACGCGTGTTAATATATAATAACGAATAAACATTATAAAAGAAAACAAAAGCGTTAGTGGACTTTGCGCGCGAACTTTCAAACCAGCCACCCATCGCTTGCCACGAGTTCATCTTCTTCGTTGGTTTTTTTATTTTCCTGAAATATAAACATCATAAGCAACAATTTTCACATGTTCTCTTAGGCTAGCTTCTGAAAAATAGCGACTAGCCCTGTGACGCTCATAAATTGAGCGCGAGGGTAGCTTCTTCTTCGTCCAAAGGCGCTGATCATGACCATGGTACTGTGGTGTCCTAATTTTGCTTTATCTTAAAACCCCTAATTCGAAACTCTGCAAACCCTAAAAAGCAACAATGGTATATTGGCACACAATGCATAAAAATACAATTAAACATATGGGTTAGCTTCAGAATTGCATAAGGAGTATGAATCAACAATTAAAATGCCATGAAAATGCATAGATGTTAAAACACGATTATGAATTTTTTTCTGTACAGGGCCGGTTCATTGTACCAATTCTTTGAGTTTTGATGAATGTTTTTGATTGGAAATCGTTCTATGAAGCTTCAGCAAGCTAATGAAACAAAAATCGTGCCTTGAATCGCCCTAGAATGAGGTTTTCAGTTTTGAGTTTCTTTACAAAAATTTCAAGATTGTGAATTGGTTTCTAGCGCAGCTCAATGGTTAATGGCATTAGGTTTTCGTTCTATGCTTATGTATGAATAAATTAGGTCAACAATTCTGATCAAAATCTCTTGCAATGATGGTTTTTGAGATTTGATTTTCAAGCATTATTTTTCAATCTTTTTCCATGTGTTTTTGCTCTCAATCATATCAATTCTCTCCAAATCTTTCCATATTGGATCATGCACGAGTTATTGAGTGGATTTCATGCAAAAAAGGATTGTAAAACTTAGGTTAAATATTTTCCATGTATTTTATTTGATTTAAATGAATTATTATAAATAAAAATTCAAATAAATAAATAAAAAATGAAGCAATATTTCCCTTTGGGCCAAGTGGTCGTGCACATGCTTGGGATGATGAATTGTGGAAGAAAAATGGGCCCATTAGCAATTTTAGGTCATTTGAATCAATGTTGACTTTTCAAAATATCCAAAAATTTCCCAACTTCCACAAGGCATAACTTGCTCAATTTTTAAGCTTTTCTCATGTTCTTGGACATTTTGGAAAGTTCTTTGAGTCCTCTAACCAATGCCTTTGGTCCCATGTCATTTTGATCTACCAATCTCAAGTTATGGCCTTTGACTTAAAGTCCCTTTTTGTTGACTTTTGAAAATGACCTATAATGTTGAAATTGATAACTTTTTGTGAGAGCATTTCTTGGACTTGAAGTATGAAGATGAGTTGTAGGAAATGTCTTTCTCTTCAAAATGAGCTTTGGATGGAATTTTTCTGATAATCCATGTGAAAGTTATGCCCTGGTCAATTTACAGTTGACTTTTTCAACTGTCCAAATAAGGAAACTTTTGCATTTTGATGATTTTTGAGCCAAGCTTTGAGAATCATGATCAAGCATTGATCAAATGATGTTTGTGACTTCAAAATGAGATGTTTACCAAAAATTTGAACTTTTGACTGCCAAATGACCATTTTGCCCCTATAGTTGACTGTAGTGCAATTAGGGTTTTGACTGTGCAATTTTGTGCTGAAAGTCTTGAAACTTGATATGAGGATGCTTGACCATATTTGTAGGCATGTGAGACTTGATTGGACCTTTGGAAACTTCATTTTCTTGATCAGAAGCAAAACCCTAATTTTGACTACTTAGGAGGCCTTGCATTGTGCAACCCTTGGGGAACTTTTGAAGCATGGCTTGGCAATTTCTTGAAGAATATGGGAGGGCAAATTTTGGGGTACAACAGTTGCCCCTGTTCAATCTTCTTAGACCTGAGGATGCAGATTGGCTGACGTGCCTTTCGTAATCCGAGGGTGGAAGATGATTGAACACTAAAGTGCCCAGAAATTTGCGCTCACATAATAGCAGTGTGATGGTGGAATGGGCTTACATATGCCATTTGGAGATTGATGAATAGGATGATGGGATTATAGATGCCATCTGGATGTTGATCGCATAAGAGGTTCCTTAACGAGAACCTGCATACCTGCAAAAGAAAAATGAGTACCTGACACGTTGCAAGAACTGGTTTTCAGATGCTTGGTATAGATGTGTCCTGACTGGTTACAGGAGTTGGGTCTGGAGCTTCAAACGATGATGAATGAACCAGGGATGGTTACTACCTTAGCATGAACGGTAAGAGAACCTTGGGTGACTTTAACTTCAACAACGCTCGTTGGGAAAATCTTGGTGGGAATTACCATCTTCGCAGTATCGGGAAGAGAACCAAAGGAAATTATAATCTGAAAGGGAATTACATCTCACGCACCGTCGGGGAGAGAACCATAGGAAATTATAACCTGAAAGGGAATTACATCTCACGAACCGTCGGGGAGAGAACCATAGGAAATTATAACCTGAAAGGGAATTACATCTCACGCACCGTCGGGGAGAGAACCATAGGAAATTATAACCTGAAAGGGAATTACATCTCACGCACCGTCGGGGAGAGAACCATAGGAAATTATAACCTGAAAGGGAATTACATCTCACGCACCGTCGGGGAGAGAACCATAGGAAATTATAACCTGAAAGGGAATTACATCTCACGCACCGTCGGGGAGAGAACCATAGGAAATTATAACCTGAAAGGGAATTACATCTCACGCACCGTCGGGGAGAGAACCATAGGAAATTATAACCTGAAAGGGAATTACATCTCACGCACCGTCGGGGAGAGAACCATAGGAAATTATAACCTGAAAGGGAGTTACATCTCACACACCGTCGGGGAGAGAACCATAGGAAATTATAACCTGAAAGGGAATTACATCTCACGCACCGTCGGGGAGAGAACCATAGGAAATTATAACCTGAAAGGGAATTACATCTCACGCACCGTCGGGGAGAGAACCATAGGAAATTATAACCTGAAAGGGAATTACATCTCACGCACCGTCGGGGAGAGAACCATAGGAAATCATAACCTGAAAGCTTCTACTGAGTCTTCATCAGAAAAATCTGTTTGGGGCCAATTTAGCTGGACTAGAGAAGGCCTTGGACTGGATAAGAAATCTTTGGAGTCGATCTAACTGAACCAGATAAGGTCTTAGAGTCTTGAAATATGATTGAGAATTTAACTGAATCTTTCCTGAAAGGTAGAGGTCAGTCATATGCAATGCATGATATGGATCAAGCAATGATGTTCTCAACCTAAATGAGATTTGTATGATATGATGCGTACATGCATGCTATAATGATGTATGTGATGTTTATGTATGCTTTCGTCTAGGAAAGTAAATCCTTGACGGGTGCCGGGAAGTCACTCCTGGGATGATATTGGAGAATAAGCTTTTACTTCCGCTGGGGATGATAGTTGCAAGAATACCGGTAGGAGAGAATGACTCCGTTGAGGAATAAACTTGGCGAATGGGATAACTCTGCGGGGAGGAAAGCACTCTAACGATCTTGCTGGGGAGCAATACTCTGTGGGGAGAGAGATACTTTGATGAATTGATAATAACTTGCTGAAGATATATTTGTTGTATTGGAAGTGTTGATAGACTTCGCTGGGGATAAGAGAATTTCGTCGAGGACGCTCTTTCCTTGGCTTTTGGCTGAGGATAACCCAGTTATATCCTGTTAAGGAAATAACTCTTTAAATAAAGCCGGACGACGTGTTCGTGCCTTGCGAGGGATAAGCTTCCAGAATCTACTGGGGATAAGCTTACTGCTTGGGGATATGAATTCTAACCTTCCTGGGGAACTGGATTGGAATCTTCTAGGGAACTTTTGATATGCTGGGGAAGTGATTCCTTTGAATATTTGATATGCCGCCGGGGAACAATCTTTAGACCAAGACTGCTGGGGATGCTTGTTATGATTACATGTATGCTGCTGGAGAAGGTTGATATCTGCTGGAGGATACTCAACTTCCTTAAGATTTGATAGTAGCTTTGCTTGGAGAAGAATGTACTGACTGCTGACTTACTCTCTGGGGAATTAAGATGTACTGGTCATGTTCTTTAGCTGAACCTACCTTGGTACCTTGGAGGACAGAACAATTAGATTGCTTAGACAACTCTTTATTGCCCCTGTTTCTAATGTTTACCTGTAATCAATTCTTTGTTTCGTAGGCAAATATTCATGAGTTAGCAAATTATTGTCAATGCATATATCACAAATTGAATCTTGGACGTTCTTCGTAAAACAAAACAGAAAAAGAAAAACCATTGGCCCTTTTAACTGAAAATATATTTGTATTGATTTTGAATGGCCTGAAAATAGGCGTTTTGTGTACAAGAGGTTGACGTCCTAGTAAGAGAACGCCGCCGAACAAAAGAGTTTATACAAGTTTTGTACGAAAGAAAAAAAACAGCTGTGTGAAGTGAATGATCCCACTGGGTTTCAACTCTGCTATTGCCTTTATAACTCCGAGCGTCTCATCACTTGATGACCTTGGTTGAAGGTGAAGCTGACTGATCGATGCCATCTGAACTTGATATAGATACCGGATTCTGGATGCAAAGTGATCCAATGAGACATAGTATTACGCTTTTATCCCTAATTTTTGCCTGGACCGCCCTTTCGGGTTTTCGGTCCACCGGGATACCCCTTTTTGCCCAAGCCGCCTTTTCAGGTTTTCGACTTGCCGGGTGTACAGTTTTTTCATTTTCATCCCTTCATTTTGCCCGAACCCTTTTGGTTCGACGGGAAGCCCTAACTTTTGCCTAGGCATGTCAGCCTAGCGGGTCTTTTATTCATGCGTAGTATCTTTTTACTATGTCTGCATTGGCGGGGTGAGGAAGGTCGTCACCATCCATATTGGTTAGAATCATGGCTCCTCCTGAGAACACATGCTTAACCACAAATGGCCCTTCGTACGTAGGGGTCCATTTGCCCCTTGGATCACTCTGAGGAAGGATGATTCGCTTGATTACCAGATCCCCAACTTGATATTCCTGTGGTCTGACCTTTTTGTTAAATGCCCTGATCATCCGTTTCTGATACGTCTGACCATGACAGATAGCAGCGAGTCTCTTTTCATCAATGAGGTTGAGCTGATCAAGTCGTGTCTGGATCCAATCATCTTCATTCAGATTTGCATCCTTCATTATCCGGAGAGAGGGTATTTGCACTTCGATTGGTAAGACTGCCTCCATACCATAAACCAGAGAGAAAGGAGTTGCCCCGGTTGACGTCCTAGCTGAGGTACGGTACCCATGTAGAGCGAACGGTAACATCTCGTGCCAATCTTTATAAGTCACTGTCATCTTCTGCACGATTTTCTTGATGTTCTTATTTGCTGCTTCTACAGCCCCATTCATCTTCGGTCTGTAAGGAGAAGAATTGTGGTGCTGTATCTTAAACTGCTCGCAGAGCTCAGCGATCATCTTGTTATTCAGATTGGTACCGTTGTCTGTAATAATCCTCTCTGGGACGCCGTACCGACAGATCAGGTTATGCCGAATGAACCGTGCCACAACAGTCTTGGTTACCGTAGCATAGGATGCTGCTTCAACCCACTTCGTAAAATAATCAATCGCTACCAGGATGAAGCGATGCCCATTAGATGTCGTAGGTTTAATCTCACCGATCATGTCTATGCCCCACATTGCAAACGGCCACGGCGCAGTCAGAACATTCAGGGGAACTGGAGGGACATGCACCTTGTCTGCATAAATCTGGCATTTATGGCATGTCCTAGAATGTTGGTAGCAGTCAGCTTCCATTGTGGACCAGTAATATCCTGCCCGTAGGATCTTCTTTGCCATTGTGTGTCCACTGGAATGTGTACCAAAGGTCCCTTCATGTAGCTCTTCCATGATCCTTTCTGCTTCAGTCTTATCCACACAGCACAGTAAGGTTGAATCATGGTTTCGCTTGTACAAGATACCGTTGCTAAGGAAGAACTTTGCTGCGAACCTTCTCAGGAATTTCTTATCGTTGACAGATGCACCTTCAGGGTATTCCTGAGCTTCCAGATATCTCTTCACCTCATGGTACCAAGGCTTCTCAGTCACCAATTCAGTCTCGAGATCGCAACAGTATGCCGGTTCGTCCAATTTCCAAATGATGATCCGGGGAGCCTCATTATCCCATTTGACCTTGAACATAGAAGACATTGTAGCTAACGCGTCCGCCAGCTGATTCTCTTCTCTTGGAAAGTGTTCAAAGGTTATCTCTGTGAAGTGGGGGATCAGGGTCAACACACGTTCTCTGTAAGGGATCAGGTTTGGATGTTTCGTATCCCACTCTCCTTTGATCTGATTGATCACGAGAGCGGAATCCCCGAAAACACTCAGAAACTTGATCCTTAGATCGATCGCAGCTTGAAGACCCATGATGCATGCCTCATACTCCGCCATGTTGTTGGTACAGTTGAAACACAGCCGGGCAGTGAGTGGAGTATGAGTTCCTTGAGGGGATATGATTATGGCGCCAATGCCATTTCCCAAAGCGTTGGAGGCTCCGTCAAAGTGCATAGACCATCGGGATCCTGGTTCAGGTCCTTCATCCGGTCCAGGTACTTCACAGTCAGTTACTATCATGATGCTTTCATCCGGAAACTCGAAGTTCATTGACTGATAGTCATCTACAGCCTGATGTGCCAAGTGGTCTGCCAATACACTTCCCTTGATGGCTTTCTGGGTTGTATATTGAATGTCGTATTCCGTCAAGATCATTTGCCATCTTGCAATTCTCCCAGACAGAGCAGGCTTTTCGAATATGTATTTTATAGGATCCATCTTTGAGATCAACAAAGTAGTGTGAGTCAGCATATACTGTCTCAGCCGGCGAGCAGCCCATACCAAAGCGCAGCAAGTTTTCTCAAGCAGTGAGTATCGGGTCTCACAGTCGGTAAACTTTTTGCTAAGGTAATAAATGGCATGCTCTTTTCGGCCAGACTCGTCATGCTGCCCCAACACACACCCCATTGAGTTGTCAAGCACTGTTAGATATAGTATTAGAGGTCTCCCTTCAACTGGTGGCATAAGGATGGGTGGTTCTTGGAGATACTCTTTGATTCTGTCAAAAGCAGCCTGACATTCATCGTTCCAACGTACTACCTGATCTTTCTTCAGCAGCTTGAAGATTGGCTCACAGGTAGCAGTTAGGTGTGAGATGAATCGAGCAATGTAATTCAGGCGTCCTAAAAAGCCTCTGACTTCCTTCTCTGTCTTAGGAACTGGCATCTCTTGAATAGCTTTGACCTTAGCAGGGTCCACTTGAATACCCTTGTCACTTACGACGAAGCCTAGCAACTTTCCAGATCTTACCCCGAAGGTGCACTTGTTCGGGTTCAATCTCAGCTTGTATAGTTTCAATCGGTCAAACAATTTCTGTAGATGATCTAGGTGCTCCTCCTCAGTCTGGGACCTTGCGATCATGTCGTCAACATACACTTCTATCTCATGATGGATCATATCATGAAATAAAGCAACCATGGCACGTTAGTAGGTTGCCCCAGCATTCTTCAACCCGAATGGCATGACCTTGTAACAGAAGGTGCCCCACTGAGTAACAAATGTAGTTTTTTCCATGTCTTCAGGGGCCATCTTGATCTGATTGTAACCTGAGAAACCATCCATGAAAGAGAACACCTTATGCTGAGCTGTATTATCAACAAGGACATCAATGTGAGGTAAGGGGAAGTCATCTTTGGGGCTGGCCCTGTTCAGATCCCTGTAGTCAACACACATTCTGACCTTACCGTCCTTCTTAGGTACCGGCACCACATTAGCAACCCACTGAGGGTAAGAAGTCACTGCAAGAAACCCAGCGTCAAACTGTTTCATAACCTCGGCCTTAATCTTCTCAGACATCTCTGGACGCATCCGACGGACCTTTTGCTTAACCGGAGGGCAGTCTTCCTTAGTTGGCAAGTGATGGACCACAATATCGGTATCCAACCCGGGCATGTCTTCGTAGGACCAGGCAAAGATCTCCATATAATCATGCAGCATTTAAGTCAACCGTTGCTTCACGCTGAGCTCTAGGTTGGCACCAATCTTTACCTCTTTCCTGTCTTCTTCAGTACCCAGGTTTACTGTTTCCACTGGCTCTTCATGGGGTTGAATTGCCCTCTCTTCCTGAAGTAACAGTCTTGCAAGCTCACCAGGCACTTCACAATCATCTTCACCTTCGTCTTCGGCTAAGTTGATCGGATTTTCAAAGTCATAACTGGCAGTAGCAGAGTCGTTACCAGTGAGATCCAGAGTGGATTGGAACCTGTATGAGTGAGTGTGTGTGTAAATACAGCTGTTTTGAAATATATGTAAAGGAAAGAAAGACAGAAAAGGAGCATAAGATTTGCAATGCGAGAAAACGTCCAAGATTTTCATTCATGATATATGAAATGACAATTTATATGCCCTCACAAATGAAACCACGGTGCCTCGGGTAAGACACCGGGCCAAAGAGTTTATTATTGTTTATTACAAATACCAAAAACATAGGAATTCATTACTTAGTAACAAGAGACACAGACAGATTGTCCTTTGCACTCCAATTGTTAAGTCCACTGTCGGTTGCCGGGTAGATCCAGCTATCAAACTCAGCTTCATCCAATTCATCCTCGTCCCCAATAGCATTTACTCCATGAGCAGGCAGGGGAGCTGTCACTACATTAGACTTCTCAGATGCCTCAAACTGTACCTCCTTGGCGTCAATAAGGTCCTGCAGCTTGCTCCTTAAGGCCCAACAGTCGTCAGTGGAGTGCCCCGGGCTATCAGAATGGTAAGCACAACGAGCATTTGGGTTGTACTTAGGGGATGCAGTATTTGGGAACTTCGGCGCCTCTCGGACAGTCACTAAGTTGGTTGAGAGCATTTGTGGCAAAATTTGGGATAGGGTCATGCTTAACCGGGTGAATTCTCTCCGGGGTCTTTCAGCCCTTTGAGGATTGGTTGGCCGAGGAGCGGCAGCAGGCTTAGCAATCATCACCGCACTGACAGATTGGCGGCGCTCAGGTCTCTCTGATCTCTTGGAACCATATACAGCACTAGCCTCCTTCTTGAAGGGTTTCTTCTCGGAACTAGATGATGCACCCTTCGGAATCTTTCCAGACTTTAACCCAGCCTCAATTCTCTCTCTAGTCAGAATCAAATCAGTGAACCCTGCAGACGAATTCCCGATAAGATGGTTGAAAAACGGCCCAGATAGGGTCCCTAAGAACATGTCTACCAACTCCCGATCAGTCAACGGAGGCTGCACCCTGCCAGCCAGGTCTCTCCACTTCTGAGCGTACTCCTTAAAACCTTCACTTGAACCTAACGACATACCCTGGAGTTGGGTACGTGTAGGGGCAAGGTCGGCATTATATTGATACTGCTTATAGAAAGCAGTAGCCAACTCCTCCCAGTTACGAACCTTGGTCCCATCCAGCTGATAGAACCATTCGAGATGAGTCCCTGAAAGACTCTCCTGGAAGAAGTGGATTCACAAATTCTTATCCGCCGAGTACGGTTGAATCTTTCGAACATAGGACCTGAGATGTAGCTTGGGACAAGACGCCCCGTCGTACTTAGAAAAGGATGGTGCTTTGAACTTGTGAGGGATAATCACACCAGTAGACAAACCCAAATCTCCGAAATCCAGCCCAGGTACCTGTTGAATCTCCATAGCGTTCAACCTATCCTCCAGTTGCTTGTATCTGTCTTCTGCAGGAGGGTACTGCTCTTCATCAAAATCAGTCTCGTTGTCAGAGACTACCAGACTAGGAACCCTTGCTTCTGCCTGAGGAGTACTCTTGCCAACAGAAGAACCAGCCTCTTCCTGCTGCAGAGCATTGCCAAACCTTCGGCCTGAGTTGAACATAACAGTTCTTCTCTTCTTCTTCTTCTCCTTCTTCAGGAGCATAGCCTTCAGCTCTTCTTGGCCTTGAGCCAAACCCTTGATTAATTCCTGAAACTGCGCATTCTGCACCTGAAGAGCCTTGATGGATGTCTCAGTTGATGACGAGTCGGGATTCATGATGCTGAAATAAACAGCGAAGAACTGTAAGCAACCTGAAAAGAGTGAAAACCTGCTATGCACATGATGAATGAGATGTGTTTATGCAATGCATTCAAGGGTTCGAAAATTCAACTTCGTTGTAGACAAAAGGGAACACACGCTATCATTAAGGAAATAATTGTTTAGTACATCAAAGCCTCATGGGCAAAATAATACAAAAGCAAATCAATCCCAAAATATACTACGCATCCTCTTTGGAGCTATGTAAGTGTTGAGATTCTTCTCCTCGTGCAACAGGCGGGTGAGTTCCAAGACCTTCTTTTCACTGGCATGTAGACTGGTCTCAAGAGAATTCCTTTCCTCCTTAAGCTGGATCCAGCTCTTCTGCATCTCTTCCCAGGATGTGGGCATATCAGGGTGCTGAATAGTGTAGGACACTTCTCCTTCCACGACTGGTTCTTTGATTACTGGGAGCATGTGAGGATAGGGCATCACTAACTTCTGGGAGCGGGCGCGTACCCACTTGAGATAAGGTTCCAACGGGATGGAGTTCCTGTGCCCCAGTGTCTTGCTGTCTATCCTACTCGGCATCCTCCAGGCTCTGATAAATCTCTGGCGAAGTCCTTGAGTATCATTGTCGAAGTCAAAAACTATGTCAGGAATTAACATGTCATGAGGGCCATCCCTCCGAGCATAACCAAACTGTCTCCAAGCCAAGCATGGGCTGTAAGTAATACCTCCTCTGATTCCAAGTAAAGGAACATTAGGGTACTCCCCGCAACGATCAATGATAGCGACATCTTCTCTGGACCTAGGGCACCAATGTATATCTGCGTGCGTAAGAGTCATCAACCGTTGTGACCATCTCAAACCCCGCTCATTCTTTAAAACTGATTGTGGAAGGTGCGAAATAAACCACCTTCCCAGGAGAGGAGTACAACACATAAGGACACCTCTTTTTCTCATGGTTCGAGTGTAACATGAGTGAAGGATGTCCCCCAGCAACGTAGGTATAGGATTCTTGGACATAAAGATCTGGACAGCACTGATATCAATAAGCTGATCTGGGTTAGGGAACAACACCAGACCATAGACAAGGAGGGCCACAACTTCTTCAAAAGCTTGCAAGTCAAGGGAGTTCCAACATTCATGGGCCTTTTCAAACAGAAACCTGGCTAAGAACCCTTTGATACCACTTCTAACTTCCCAATGTCCCTTGAGGTCAGATGACTGTAAGTGCAAGGCTTTAGCAATCTCTTCAAGCTTGGGTTCCTTTTCTGTACCGTTGAAGGGTAGCTGATCAAGGATAGGGATCTTTAGGAGCCGGGAGAACTCCTCCAATGTAGGTACCAGCTGATAGTCCAAGAAGGTGAAACAGTGATGCAGAGGGTCAAAGAACTGGAACAGGACCTTTATCAGATCTTCCTCAATGTTGGTGTTGACCAAGCTGATGAGGCTTCCATGTCTTTCACTGAATGAAGAGTTCTCGAGAATCCTGGATATAAGTTCCTTAAGCTGAGGAGGGACCTTTACAAGACTGATTTGAATTGTCTTTCTACGAACAGTTTCCATGTCCTACAAAACAAGAACAAAGATGAAAATTCGAACCCCTGAAATGGTTAGTCAATGCATATGATGCTGGATGATGTCATGATGCTATGATTAAACACACCACAGATATTTACAAAGACAAACATGTAAGGCACACAAGACAAGTCCTTAGGGTTTAAGGCCAGCATGGGGTCTGGGTATTACCCTCTTGAAGTTGGTGGGCTCAACCTGTCCTATCAAAGTAACCGGGTTCTAAGGTTCCCAATATCACGGGATTGCTTTCATTGTTCATCGTTTCGATTTAGCCACTGAACTGGCGACTGAAATATTCCAGGAAAGCAACCCTCAATTGAGTGTAGTATCGAGTATCAACCAACCTCGGACTGCACCAAAGTCAGTTATCTCACTACCCTAAAGAGGCCAAGATAGTTCAATTAAGGTTCCTAAGGTCTGTTGATGCTTCACGACACCACGCGGAGGCCCCGTACTCTCCTTGACTAAACTCAAGGGTTACCGGTACACACCAAAGTGCCACATCAACGTAGCAGACTGTTTCAACCATGTCGGTATACCCCGCACAGTTCCCTCACAGCCTTGTTGCTACTTTCTAAGAAGGTATCCCCCAGATCCGGGTTAGGATCTATAGAACTCCCAAGCAACCCACAATTTAAAGCACACAAGGAAAACAATTGAAAACACAGTTATGAACTAGCCCTAAGGTACACCTCACTTTAAGATTATCCCCAGCAGAGTCGCCAGTTCTGTGATCGGTGGATCTGGAACTGACTGTTTAACGCTGGTTCACGAAATGTCGCGGAAGCAAGAGTCGCCACCGTCTTTTATTTTCTCCAAATGGAAAGGACAAAAGCACAGAAAAATTCCTTAAAGAGATTGCTCTCGGTTCGGGAGGTAGATTATAGAAAGGGAAGGTGTTAGCACCCTTTCTATCCATGGTTATCCATGGGCTCTTAGATACTTGCTCACTTGTGTTTTCAAAAATGGTTTGTTTGCTTTTCAACTGTGGGTTTTAAAAAGTTTCTTTGAAAATTCCAGTTCGACTCTTGTATCGGTCCTCAAGAGTGTTTGAAAAATTGCTTTCGAAAGCTTTTTGAAAAGGTGTCGGTGTGAAAAGTATTTTTTGATTTGTTTTTGAAATTAGAGAAAGTATCTAGAGTCTGTCACCGGGGAAGTAGATTTGCCTATTCACATAGGCCCGCACTTATTTCAGATTACTTTCCAGGTTATGGATATTGTTCCCGCTTACAGCTGTTTATTGGGACAACCGTGGATACACGAGGCATGGGTTGTCACTTCAACTTTGTACCAAAAGCTGAAGTTTGTTCGTGAAGGAAAAGTGGTCATCATAAATGGAGAACATGCATATCTCATTTATCCTCTTTCAATATTGTGGAAGCAGATGAAGCTACCGTTGGAACTCAGTTCCAAGCTTTATCCATTAATAATGTAAGGGAAATGATAATTCTATAGCTTCGTTTAAGGATGCTCGGCAGGTAGTGTGTAATGGCCCTAGTAAAGTATGGGGGCAGATTGTGGATCCATCTATGAATAAGAATAGAGCTGGTTTGGGATTCTCTATAAAGAATGATAAAGGTGAGAACATGATGCTGAAGTCTTCTTTGGGAAAATATCAAGACATCTTTCACAGTGGAGGTTATCTTCATCTAACTGTTCCTAGGATCAATGCTATTGTGGAAGGTGAAGTAGAGCAGGAGATTTTGAACTACGTGACGCATAGAGTTAGAGTCCAAAATTGGATCACTATTGATGTTCCCTCTTGTATTCATGTCTCAAATTATTTTTTTTGTTAATATTTTTAAAAATCTTTCACTCTGCCCAAGGTGAAAGTTGATATTGTATGGGCATATTTGTTGCTTTGATCTTTAAAATAAATAATAAAAGTTGTCTTTGATTCCCAAATTGTGTCTTCATTTACTACTTTTTTTCTTGGAAATGGTAATCAGAAAAAACCTTTCAAAATAAATAATAATTGTAATTTAATTTGCATTATCACTTGTTATGTGTGTCAATTTCTAAAAGCAATCATAAATCATATGTGCAAATTAATTAGAAAACTTGTTAAATACAATGACCCTACACCCTCTCCCAACTTTGAATATCCTGCATATATGGCCGAAGAAGAAGAATATGATGAAATCCCAGAAGAGGTTTCACAGTTGCTTGAGCACGAGGAAATTGTCATTCAGCCGTATAAGGAGCCGTTGGAGACAATCAATTTGGGTTCAGAGGAAGATCCAAAGGAAGTCAAGATTGGAGCATTGTTGCATTCGAAGTGAAGAGCAGGTTGATTTAATTATTGAAAGAGTATGTGGACATCTTTGCTTGGTTATACCAAGATATGCCTGGTTTGGATACTGATATTGTGGAACAGCATTTGCCATTAAATCCAGAATGCCCGCCAATCAAGCAGAAATTGCGAAGAACTCACCCTGATATGGTAGTGAAAATTAAAGAAGAGGTTTTAAAGCAGATTAATGCCAGTTTTCTTGTGACATCAGTGTACCCTTAGTGGATTTCCAATATTGTCCCTGTACCAAAGAAAGACACAAAAGTTTGCATGTGCGTGGATTATAGAGATTTATACAAAGCTAGTCCAAAATATGACTTTCCATTACCATATATTGATATTTTGGTTGATAGTACAACAAAATTCAAAGTATTCTCGTTCATGGATGGATTTTTCAAATATAATCAAATCAGAATGGCTCCTGAGGACATGGAAAAAACAACGTTTATCACACCCTGGGGAACATTCTGTTACAGAGTGATGCCCTTCGGGTTGAAAAACGCTGGTGCAACGTACCAGAGGGCTATGACAACCCTATTCCATGATCTGATGCACAAGGAAATTGAGGTATACGTTGATGATATGATCGCTAAATCCCAGACTGAAGAAGGGAATATAAAAGATTTGTTGAAATTGTTTCAGCATTTGAGGAAGTATCGTCTCCACTTGAATCCAAATAAATGCACCTTTGGTGTTCGATCAGGAAAATTGTTAGGTTTCATTTCCATCCAAAAAGGGATTGAAGTTGACCCTGATAAAGTCAAAGCAATTCAAGAAATGCCAGCACCAAGAACTGAAAATCAAGTTAAAGGCTTCCTTGAGCGTTTGAATTACATTTCCATATTTATTTCCCACATGACTTCAATGTTTGAACCGATCTATCAGTTGTTAAAGAAAGATCAGATATGTGTGTGGACTGATGATTTCCAAAAGGCATTTGAAAGGATTAAAGAGTATTTACTTGAATCTCCTATCTTGCTCCCTCCTGTTGAAGGAATACCATTGATTATGTATCTGACAGTGTTAGATAATTCCATGGATTGTATTTTGGGATAACAAGATGAAACAGGGAAGAAGGAATATGCCATTTATTATCTCAACAAGAAGTTTACTGATTGTGAGTCGCGGTACTCTATGCTGGAAAAGACATGTTGTGCTCTAGCCTGGGCGACAAAATGATTGCGGCAATATATGTTGAATCATACTAATTGATTGAATTCCAAAGTGGGTCCAATTAAGTATATTTTTGAAAAGCCTGCTCTTACTGGAAGAATTTCCCGTTGGAAGATGTTGTTGTTTGAATATGATATTGAATAGTGTACTCAGAAGGTTATAAAAAGCAATGTATTGGCAGATTATCTTGCTCACCAACCAGTTGATGATTATCAGTCTGTTAAATATGATTTCCCTGATGAGGATGTGATGTTTTTTAAAATAAAAGATTGTGATGAACCTTTGCCTGGGGAAGGTCCTGATCCTGAATCTCGGTGGAGTATGGTCTTTGATGGAGCTGTGAACGCTTATGGGAAAGGAATTGGTGTTGTGATTATCACTCCTCATGGATCTCATATCCCATTTACCGCAAGATTGGAATTCGATTGCACCAATAACATGGTAGAGTATGAAGCTTGTATCATGGGCCTCAAGGAGGCTATTGATCTTAGAATGAAAATTCTAGATGTGTATGGTGATTTAGCTTTGGTAATAAATCAGATTAAAGGAGAATGGGATACTTGTCACTCCGGATTGATTCCTTACAAAGACTATGCTAGAAGATTATTACCCTTCTTTAATAAAGTTGAATTCCATCATATTCCCAGAGATGAAAATCAAATGGTGGATGCTTTAGCCACTTTGGCTTCTATGTGTCAATTAAATACTTGGAACAATGTGCCTCATATCACAGTATGATATCTTGATAGGCCAACTCATGTGTTTGCAGCAGAGGAAATGTCAGACAAAAAACCATGGTATTATGATATCAAGCATTTTCTCCAGACTCAGGAATATCCGTCCGGTGCGTTAAATAAAGATAGAAAGACACTAAGAAGGTTGGCAGACAGATTTTTCCTCAATGAAGATGTGCTATACAAAAGAAATTATGACATGGTCTTGCTCAGATGCATGGATAGACACGAAGCAGACATGTTGATGCATGAGATCCATGAAGTTTCCTTTGGCACTCATGCCAATGGATATTCAATGGCTAAGAAGATGCTTAGGGTAGGTTACTATTGGCTAACAATGGAATCTGACTGTTACAAATTTGCAAAGAAGTGCCATAAATGCCAGATTTATGTTGACAAAATTCATGTGCCTCTGACGCTTCTCAATGTTATTTCTTCCTCATGGCCTTTCTCTATGTGTGGTATTGACATGATTGGAATGATTGAACCCAAGGTGTCGAATGGACATCATTTTATCTTGGTGGCAATTGACTACTTCACCAAATGGGTGGAAGCAGCTTCATATGCTAATGTTACTAAGCAAGTGGTAGTACACTTCATCAAGAACAATCTTATATGTCAATATGGTGTGTCAAGCAGGATTATCACTGACAATAGCTTGAATCTGAATAACAAAATAATGATAGAACTTTGTGAGAATTCAAGATTGCCCATCACAAATCATCTCCTTACAGGCCAAAGATGAATGAGGCTGTTGAAGCTGCTAATAAAACCATTAATAAGATTATCCAGAAAATGGTTGTTACTTATAAAGATTGGCATGAGATGCTCCCTTTTTCTTTGCACGAGTATCAAATATACGTTCGCACTTCAACAGGGGCAACCTCGTTCTCTCTTGTGTATGGAATGGAAGCAGTGCTCCCCTTGAGGTTGCGATTCCCTCTTTATGTGTGATAACAGAAACCAAGTTTTCAGAGGCTGAATGGCTCCAGAACAGGTTTGACCAATTGAATTTGATTGAAGATAAGAGAATGACGGCCTTATGTCATGGTCACTTATGCCAGAAGAGAATGAAGAAACCTTTCGATAAGAAGGTCAAGCCTCGTGAATTCAGAGAAGGAGACCTTGTGCTTAGGAAGATTATGTCTTTTAACACTGATTCTAGGGGCAAGTGGACTTCCAATTTTTAAGGCCCGTATGTTGTCAAGAAAGCCTTCTCTAGCGGTGCATTGATTCTTGAAGCTATGGATGGCGAGGAGTTCCCACGTCCTATGAATGCTGATGCAGTCAAGAAATCCTTTGCCTAAAGAAATAAAAGAACAGCTCACTAAGTTGAAAACCTGAAAGGGAGGCTTAGGCAAAAAAAGAGCGTCTCGGTAGGTTGAAAACCCGAAAGGGCGGTCTAGGAAAAAATTAGAGACATAAATAGAATAGATTCTTCCCACTAGTTTTAAAACCCACAAGGGCAACTTAGGAAAAAGTTAGAGATTCCTTGGAAAGTAACTGTGTCAGATAAGACTTGATCATCGAAGAAACAATCTTCTTGAATTATCACCATACTTCAACAGAAATCGCTGCTCAAGAATTCAAAGTTGTTAGGGAGAATAGTGGTCATTTTATTTCAATGTATCTTTTCCAATATGTTACAATTTCCAAAACTTTGTAATCATATATAGAGTCTCGCCATTCACAGACTACCTTTCTATTAATAAAGCTTGAGCTTTTATCCAATTCTTTGCAATTCTTATTTTATTCTTCTTACAAAGACTCCATTTATTGTTGATAGTAATTTTCAACAAAAAAAAAGATTAAACAACATAATCGTTTTTTGAAAGGAATTTACAAATTACTTTTTACTTTAGATTTTGTGACTCAAGAAAAACAAAAATGGTGATTCCAAGGATGGACGAACTCTGAAATTTTGGAAGTATGTATTCCCCATGAAGGTTCTCCCAGGTCACTTTTGCTGGTATGCGTATGATCTTCTTGTGTTTCTCAGATAGTTGGAGATGATACCAATGGATGTATGGTGCAGTGTTTGGGTTTGTGATCCCATTTCCCCCAGTCAAGTCTTGGTTCTTTGTGATTTCAGGTTTGCATAGGTCTGAAGCCTCTATCCCAGATTCCCCAATGAGGTCTTCACTCATATGATGAAAGTCCCGCCTCCCTTTGCGTGTTGAGGTGGAATAATTTTCAAAACGTCACCCTTTTGCAGTGTTGGCATTATTGATATTGTTTATTTCTCAGGAAACTAGACAAGGGCGGTATCTTTTCTAAGAAGTGTTGAAACAATTGTCAACTTTTTGGCTTTTCTCCCGCCAAGTGCTAGGTTTGATTTAAAATCCCCATAAATTTGATTCCTTGCTGTATTGTTTGACTTCTTAAATCCCCAAGTAAAGCTAAGATAATGTCTCTTTCTGAAATTGGTTATCCCTATGAGGTTTAATGATTTCTCCCCAGAGAATCTTGTGTAATCATCAGTCTGGTATTGAAGAGTGAATTTTGGGCTCCCCTCAATGAGGTGGTGTTTCCCTCCCCAATGAAGTTAGCACGAGATCCCCAGTCGATATCTCGATGATGTGATTTTCATCTGCCCTAATGAAGTCAGTATTGTAATCTCCAGTGGAAATCTAGACGTTGAGACATTTGTTTTCCCCATTAAAGTCTGTGTGATGTTCCCCTGTGAAGCCTGGAGGAGGATGTTATATCCCTGTTTTTGCATTGATTTTACCATTTTGACTTGATTATTTTTGGATTACATTTCTTCCCGGTGAAGTTAAGCCGTGGAATAGGAATTTGTTTCCTCAGTTGGTGCTTACTTTCTTATGAATTTTCATCCTGGATGTGATTTAGCCGAGTGTTGACTTTACTTAAGCTAGTCTTGTCTGGTTATTCCCTGTGTTGTGTGTCTGTTTTGTTAGAATATACATGATAACATTCGTACATTTATACATACATCATGCATAGTTGAATTCAACATCCATTTCTCATTTGCATTCATTAATGTTTTTTTGGCATATTACCCTATTTTGCAGAGTTATGTTACCCTCTCTCAAATAGATTATCAACCTTAATCAGAAAGTGTATATCCTTTCAATTTCCCCATTGAGTTATCTATAATACGGTGGGAGAACTGACTTCGGTGTTTTGTGTTTTATCGCAAATGTTGCGAATAGTAAGAGTCCCCACCGACTTTTCTTTTATCCAATAAAGGAAAGGGTGAAAATAACAAGAACGACCTTTTGAGAATTTTCTTGAGTTCTGGGGTAAGTTATGAAAAGGGAATGTGTTAGCACCCTTTTCATCTGTGGTTATCTACGGGCTCTTAATTTCTATCTCACTTTGAAAATGCTCTGTGTTTATGTATGTTTGCAAATATTTTGAAAAATGCCTAAGTGCGGCAATTTTGTAATGATTCTCGTATCTTGAGAATGTATACAAAATGTTTATTTGAAAATATTTGTTGAAAGGGAGTGTTTGGAAAGATGTTTTGAAAATGCCAGTGTAAGACAATTTTGTAATGATTCTCGTATCGTTGAGAATGTATACAAAATGTTTGTTTTGAAAAGTGTTTTGAAAATGGTTGTTTTGGAAGTATGAAGTGTGGAAATATTTTTAGTTTGTGAGCAAGCGATTACGAGTGATCTACCCACTCAAAAAAGTCTTTGTTATTTTCCTCTTCCTTTAGATAGTGCTATCATACTATTAGTTAGTAGGATGCCCTATCATTGGATGTGAGGGACAGGCGTGAGTCATCGTACAGTCATAGAAGGAAACTTCTAAGATGCTTTAGCAATTGTCGTAAGGGACTAAGATCGTTTACCGAAGGCAATATCAACGGGTCATCGAGGGACTACGATCTTTTAATCGAGGGTCTTTGTTAAAACATCCCACGTTCGAGGGATATGACTGTTTAAATCAGAGGTAACAGGTGAGGTTAACCATAGAGGTGTAAGTGTGCCAGGTGTATTTGATTTAATTATTTGTCTTAGATTAGGGTTTTGCTATGATTGATTTTAATCTTGCCATAAAAACCCTAATTACTAACAATAATAAGGAAAGCGATAAATTGCAGAATTTAAATGTCCTACGCTATTACAATGCTTTGGGAATAGGGGGTATAAGATTTATCAATGGGGGTGAAAGCAATAAATCCTATTAATGCGAAAATAAGGTGAGTGAAGATAGTGAAAAGGAAGAAGATGTTTTGAAAGTATTGCTAAGTGTTTAAGCAAATAATTATTTGTTTCTTTGTTTAGAAATTAATTAAAGGTTAGCCCTAATTCTAATTTACAAATTAATGGTTTACAAGAAAAATAAGATGTGATTAGGTGATATTTTATCATCAAAATTAATTAAAATCTAAATAATTCTAAGTATTTAGAATTTTTTTTTTGAGTTTTACTTAGAAAAAAATTTTGTAACATAAAAAAAAATAATAAACCTAATTATAATCATTTTTACAAGTTTAAAATAAAAAAAATAAAGTAATTAATTTCATTTAAGAAAATTAAAAATAATTGATTAAACCTAAACCTAATTTTTACGACTCTTTATGTTTTAATTTAGTTTATTAAATAAAATAAATAAATAAAAGTAGAAAAAATAAAATATAAAAGAAATAAAAAAGATTGGGCCTGCGTTGTGAAAGGAAATTGGGGGTGTAAAAAGTGTTAGGCCCAAAAGACAATTTTTTGTGTGAAATAAAAAAGAGTGGGCCTGTGATGGAAGTAAAATAGAGGTGAAGAAATAGCAAAGACAAAAAAGAAAAGGGCCCAAAACAGAAGAGCCCAGTGCCTATTTGAGATTCAGTGTTGCTGGATCATGAGGGTTCATGGTGGATGCTTGCATCAGGAATATCCATCTTGGACATAGAGAGATCAGAGGGTGATGGTGAGGGGCGCATGGTACGCGCGTTGGGACAGGCTGCACATGATCTTAAAGAAGCAAATATGTGAAAATAAAAGGGTACCTATAGGACTAAAACCCAGGTCCCTATAGTCACAGGTGCGCGCTTTAACCACTGGGGTGGTGATACATCCGATAGTTAAAGCACAAACCAATAAATATATTAAAAACTCAATCCTAAATATACTTCATCTTCTTCCTCATGCCAGAAGCCATGAACAACATTTTTGAATTCTGTAACTCCCTCATTTCTCAACCATTTTCAAAAATGTAAACATGAAAGTTGCTTGATTTTTCACCACGAATTCAACCATATAACTTTTAAAAGCTAAAGATCAAAGACCAAGATAAATTTTGTTTAGTACCAAACTGAAACCTAATTTTTTTTAAAAACTTCAACTTCAAAATTCTCCATGTACAACTAACATAAATGAGAACTAAAGGCATCATTAGCTTCAGGGCGATGATGTCTACATTTTTTATTCAGAAAGTAAACATTAATGATGCTTGTATAGAAAGTTCAAAGTTTAGAAAACTTACCTCAAAAGTGAGAATCGTGTTTGGAGTTTGAGCACTCCTGGAGATGTTGTGATGATCTGGATAGCTTTACTGAACTCCCAGGAAGCTATTGCAATGCTTAATTTGGATTGAGAGTGCCTGGATTCTTCTGGAGAAGTCAAGTTACAGAGTTAAGTTTTGAAAATGGTGGATGGTGATGGAGAGATTACAGAAGTGGTTCAAGTGTTTGGATCACTTCTATATGGTGTATAGATGATGTTTGAATGATTGAAATGGAAAATGCACGAGTAGATTATGAGTTTGGTGTTCAAGGTCAGAAGTTGCCACAAGATGGAACTTTGATGCAAATTCTGGTTTGAGGAAGTATGAGGGTGTTTTGAGGGCTATGAATTCGTGTCTTGGCTTGCAAATGATCATGTTATTTATAGAGAAAAGATTTGAGGAGATGATATAACCAGGTTTGCAAGATAACAAGTTGTAGTTTGGTTGAAAGTGAGAAATCAAGTTGGATAGATTTTCATGGTTCCAAGGTTCAAGTACAAGCATGGTCTGGTTTTGTTGGGTGCAGGGAGGTTGCTTCTTGCTTTGAAATTGTGTATGTGCAGAAGAAACAATTGAGAGGCTCAAGGAGTTGACATTGTGATTAAAGTTTGCTTTTCTAAAATGGAAGTCTTGGCTTTCTTCCCTTAATGGAAATTGGTCTAGACAATGGCTTAAACACTAGGATAATGGCTCAATCAACTGTGTAAACATTAAATTATGGAGTGATTTTCAATTTAGAAGTCCTGAAAATCAAGATTATGCAGCATAGTATGAAGATTGGATCATGTGTTCTTCACCAAAATGACTTGTAATTCAAGTTTATCATGCCAACTTCAAGTCTTCGAATCTCCTAGATCAAAAATGATCTCTTCAAGTTCTTAGAAATTTTAGAATGCTTGAAACATTATCTGCAACCTTCATGTTGACCACTTTGGTTAAATCAACTTGGAACTTGGTGAAAAAATGCCAAGAAGTTGGGACAAAAATCTAACCAAACTTGTTGAAAATTTCACTAAGTGTTTTGATAAAAATGCCATGACTTCATGGGCCTATATCTCCTAATCCAAGATTTTTTTTGGCATCAACCCTAAAGGACAAAGTTGTAGAATTCATCATCCTCTACAACTTTCATGTTGAAAGTTTTCCTTGAATCATCTTGCATCTTAGTGAAAAGTGGTTATGAAGTAGTGCATTTATCAAGGTTAAAACACTTAGAATTTTTTTGTATTCGAAATATTGACTTTTAGTTGACTTTTCTTGACTTTGTTGATTCTTATTAATAAAGCTTTATAATTTTGAATGTCTTGATGATTCTTGATTTTTGAAAATCAATGTTGACCAAAAAAAGTCAAAGTTTAACTTTTTGTGTGACTGTTGACTTTTCATCAATTGATCTAAATTTAAACTATCAATCCCTTGATCTTTAAAAAATATTTGAGCCATGAAATTAGGTCAAGATATTGTGTTTGAGTCCTTGAGATCATGCTTCAATCTATTATGTGATGTACTAGGTCAAAAGTCAATGATCAATCTTTCTCAGTCAAAACTCTAATTTTGACAATTTTGCCCCTTTGATGATATGAGGGCTTTTCTTGAGGAATTATGATCAACCCTTGATAAAATGATGAATATGACTTCAAAATGTTGATGTTGACCAAAAATATTGAAGTTTGACTGCATGTTGACCATAGTTGACTTTTTACCCAATACAACTGATTTTCAGTCATCTGAGCAATTGACTGAGCAAATTTGTGATGCAAGACTTGAAACTTGGTATGGGAATTCTTGGAGTCTTATGATGAGCCATGAAAGTCACTTGGGGCATTAGAAGTCCGACTTTTCTTGAGAAAACCAAAACCTTAATTGTGCACCCAATGCTTAGGAGGTGAGCTTGTTGATCAACTCTTGAGTATCCTTGAGAATTTGAGATCTTTTGTTAGAAATATCCTGAGAAAAAGGGAGGGAATATTTTGGGGTACAACATTATCCCTCGTGGAAGAATTTTTTCTTCAGCCTTCCTATTCAGTTCAATGTCTGATTAGATTCGTGTTTCCTCTTTGAGTTTAATTCTCATCAGATGTTATCTTGCTTGATTGTTTCATTCCAATTTATTTCTAGTTTGGATCTGTGGTTCCCGGAAACATTATTATTATGTTTTCTGCAAGCTTTGAGCTCTGGTTTAAGAATATGCATTTATTTTGCAAGAGAAGACTTTACCTCCTCAGCAAAAATATGTTTCCATTTCCCCAGGAAGTCATGATTCTTTCCCCAGCAACATTACTGCAAATCCTTCTCATAACAACAGTTGGCGGGTCTCTTTATTTGAGCAGCCTATACTTCCCCAGTAAGTTTGTTAGTTCCCATAGAAGATTCATATTTGTTACTCCAATGGATGGTAGTCTCGTCATTATGGGAGATAGTTTGTTGTTGAGATTTGTTACTCCAATGGATGGTAGTCTCGTCATTATGGGAGATAGTTAGTTGTTGAGATTTGTTACTCCAATGGATGGTAGTCTCGTAATTATGGGAGATAGTTCATTATTGAGATTTGTTAATCTAATGAATGGTAGTCTTGTTATTATAGGAGATAGTTCGTTGTTGAGATTTGTTACTCCAATGGATGGTAGT
The DNA here is from genome assembly GCA_948472305.1 of Vicia faba. NCBI lineage: Eukaryota > Viridiplantae > Streptophyta > Magnoliopsida > Fabales > Fabaceae > Vicia > Vicia faba. The sequence continues at coordinate 277,257,768 of OX451738.1, read as the reverse complement.
CTCTTCATTATGGGAGATAGCTCGTTGTTGAGATTTATTACTCCAATGAATGGTAGTCTCGTCATTATGGAATATAGTTTGTTGTTGAGATTTTTTACTCCGATGAATGGTAGTCTCGTCATTATGGGTGATAGTTCGTCATTGAGATTCACTTTGCTCTAAAGAAGTTTGTTTGTTTCCAATCATAAGTATTGATGCTGGTTATTTGTGGCTTACCCTAATATTGATGTTTGCTGGTATTATACTACCATTTCTTTCCCCATGAGGGTCGACATTACCTTTTTTGCTATCTTCTTAGTGAATAGATAGTTTGCGGTTATTTGTCGATCACTATTATCTTTTATTTTCTATCCTCAATGTTTAATTTGATGTTACTTTGTCTCCTCATTTGGCTTTACCTCAATAGAGTCGAGCCTTCTATTCATTAGTGATTTATTTTCCTGGTCTATTTTTCTTTTGATCTTTTATTTTCTGTTTCCCCAGTGGTGTCCCGTGTCACCTTTGGATCTAATCATTTGCATGCACCATAATATGCATTGCATGGCATCTTAGGGCCAAAAATAGGGTTTGTTTTATGATTAAGTATCTTTAATCGCGTCTACACGCAGATTTAAACCTTTGTATCTCCGGATAGAAGACACTTAAATAAGGGCAACTATTGTACCCTAATTTTTACCCCTAAGATTCTTCTATCATCTCATATCAACTCAGTCATATCAACATCACACTAGGGTTTGGTTCTTCTCCATATCTTTAGGTTTTCTCATGAGGAATCATAAAGCACCTTGATTTGTATATTGTGATCATATTTTTTTTTGTATTGATTAACTTTTAACTAATAAATACAATGAATGTTTGGTCTAATTGATGATATTATAGGTATGGGTACAACACATTTCATCAGGTTCATTCATAGGTTCATGAGTTTATTTCCATGCCTTTTCTAACAAAATTTCATTGAGATTCAAGCTTCATCATTGAAGATACTTTGAAGTAATATCATGACAAGGTCTATTATGATTCATCATGCCTCAATTTTTCAAAGAAAGACAAAAGATGCAAGAGTTGATTGAAGAAGTTTGACCTAATTGGATAAGTTCTTGATTTCTTGATCACAAGTGTATAAATCTCTCAATTCTTAACATTTTGGAAGTGGTTTTTGTTTATATGGGTTCTTATTATCATCCACAACAACTTCTATTCACATGTCAAGAGTAATTGTGCAAGAAAGATTGTCAAAATTGAAAGGGGTTTCCAAGTCATTTTGGTGCTTTAGGAGCTAGGGTTTTGGACTTCTAAAGGCTATATCTTGTCCATCTTTTGATATTTTTGAGTGATTCCAAATATATGCTTCTCTTTAAAGAGTTATCAACCAATCACTTCAAAAGTTTCAAGAAAGTTTTATGTGGAAGACGCCTAATGATGAAGAAAGATTACAAGTCCTCTAGATAGGCCATCAAATTCTCTTATGTGACTTCAAAAGATCATAACCTGGTCAATTTTTATCTCCTTGAGCCCATTATTTTTCCAAAGTTATCTTAAGGATGTAAACTTCAACTCTTCTTTTATGTGCAAAGCTTGAAAATGGATGGAAGATGCCCTAAGAATGCAAAAGATTATAGGTCATCTCATGAATTTTCACCAGTTTTGCAAGGCCATAACATTTTCAATATTTGGTATTTTTGAGGGATTCAAGTTTCACAATTCTCTTTAATAAGTCTAATTCAAGCTAGTATCATTGATCAAAGCTCAATTTTGAAGGAATACCTTGTTTGGAATCAAAACATTATAGGACATTTTTTGAAAAAAACTTAGAATTTTTCTAAGTACAAAAAGTCAACATCTTTTTCTCAACTTTGACTCATTACAACTTTTAGCTCAAGCATCCATTTGATTCCATTATTTTCACATTGTAAAGATTGTAACCTTATATTTCAAATGCTTCAAGAATCATGTCATAAGACTTCTTGAGTTGTGAATGCCATTGATTCAAATTTGGTACCTTGAAACTGACATTTTCCTCCAAGACAGGATTTGAAATACACAATTCAGCTTCTAATCACTAAATTTCTGCGCGTTTTTACTTCTAATCATGTTTAAAAATCTACCATAAGTGATGAGCACCTTGAAACACCAGTTTTGGTTGAGTTTTGAGCAAAATACGAGTCACACTTTTCATTGTTAAAACTTCACACGAATTCCCTCCAAACCTCATCATTCCACACGGTTGAGCATCCCATTTGCTTCCCTATAAATATAGGGTTATATCTCACTCATTTGCTGAAGCTTTTGATAGCCAATTAACCTCTGTTCAGATCCCACACGAACTCTGAATTTGAATTTTAGATTTCTTGCTTTCTCACTCCAAAACACCAAAAGCTCCATTCAGTTAGCTTCATTGAACTTCTCTGAAGCTAACCACACCCCCACCTTCAAGAATTGTAACCTATGTTGATCTACAAAAGTCCAGTTTCAGAGCCACCTTGTGCTACTTCGTTCATGTAGATTTCTTGGTCAAACCGATCCAAATAAAAGACTAATATACTCTCTGAATCCTTCTGATTCTCATGCTTTTTACAATTTGTGATTTCATTGAGATTTGAGTGAGATATTCCAGAATTTCGTGCTCGTTATTATTTCTGCATTTTCTCAATTTAAGTGTTGTTTAATTTATATAAATTTGGTGCGACGGTACCATTAGAATCGTCTTGAAGAGATGAATATAATGGTACCGGTCTGGTCCTCTAATTTTACAGTTTTAGGAATCCCAATCTAGGGTGTCTGGAGGTTGAAGACGACCTACGTGTCGTGCTTCAACCAATGAAAGCGTGACATGTGATTTTTTGAATTCAATCCAGTGTGTTTTCCTTACCATACACACGCTTTGAGAGCCCTTGGATCAGATTACTTCCATTAGTCAGACTCCATCCAACGCGCCAGAATTTTAGTTATTTTTAATATTTAAAAGGTGATCCAGTGCAATTTCCAAAATTGACCATGATATGCACAATGTGATTGATCCTTTGGATCTGATTACTAGCGCGTTTTTACTCTCATCCAATGGTCCACACTTTTTTGGTTTGTTATTTTATTTTCGGATTTATTATTTTAATTGATTTAAACTTCAAAAAATTATAGAAAATTCATTTTTGACTAAAAAATTATGAAACAATTGACAAAAATATTTTCAAATATTCTCTTTCTGGTTTTTATTTTTTCATGATTTTATTTTCAGATTTAATATTTTTTCCTTTATTTTGACTTGTTTCTAACTATTAAAAAATACTTTGATATTTTTAAATTCTGGAAAATTTTATAAAAATCATTTTACTCATTTCTGACTTTTTGAAATTTTTCTAGAATTTTATCTTGACTTCTATTATTTTTTATCTTTTTATTCACTTATTTGAGTGATTTTAATTAGTTTTAAAATACTTTTCTATTTTAAAAAATTACGAAAAAATTTCTAAAAATATTTGAGGTTATTCCTGATTTTTCTATGGTCTTTTTTAAAATTTTTCTTTGATACATTGAACATAGTGTACTATTTTACCTTTTATTTTCATTTTAAAAACAATTTAAAAAATCACTTTTCCTTTTTACTTTATTCATTAAATGCAATTTATTTTTTGAATATATTTTGGCCATGTGATTTTTTATCATGAACTTCATTAACATCATTGGATCTTGGGTGTTGAGTTTAACTCCACTAAAATGGATGGATGATTTTAATGATAGTTTTATTAAATTTTTGATTCAAATGTATCCCCTCCCTCTTCATCTCATCCTCTTCTCTTTTGTGCTACATGTTGTTAGAGGATGATCTACATATCATCACTCCAAACATATGGCACATAGATTGCTATTGACCGACCTAAAAATAGGTGTGACTTCTATATAAGTCCACTTACAATTGCTTAACATAGAGCTAAATTTTATCCCGATTCGAGAAATGATCATTCATGGTCCAAACCCATGTTTGCAAGCCCAAGTATGTTTAATTTGAAACCTTTGATCCAACAACCTTGAGGTTCATTGTTAGGAGGTTTTTGTCTTATCAATCCTCTAATGAACTTTCATAAATTTTGGACTAAGTGAATCACTTAAACATCGTTGATCATTTGTTGTTGCCTTGAGATTTTGAAATTAATGATATAGTTGACAAAAAGCAAATGAAACTTGTTGTTGAGAGGCTTGGATTTTATCAATCTTCTAATGAGTTTTCAAATGCAAGTTTCAAGATGGCCATTCAACTAGCCATTAATTTCTAACAATTGACTTTATTCTATGCTTTTACTTTATGCTTTTACTTTAAGCACATTTATTTTAGCATTTTCATTTCATGCTATTTTCATCTTTGCTCACTTGAGCATTTATCTTTATGTCATTTTTATTTTGCTCACTTGAGATTTTAATTTCATTTTGAACATACCTAATAATCAACTTGAACAATAAAAAGCTTTAATGTTTCTTGGACTATTTGGTTACTATCCTTTGCGTGATGAAGTTATGGACTTCTTGGACTTAGGATTAGAGACCTTAACCTACCTTGGGACCTTGTAACTTCTATTGTTGTTTTATATGGAGTTCTTGGGGTTTACCCTAAGACATTGGGTTGTTTGTTTTCTTTATGTGCATGTTATTCTAATTATGTACTTTCTCTGTGATTGGGAATTCATTTGTATATAGCCGTTACTCTGCTCAATTTTTGTGAAGGCTTAATTCCTTTGAAGCTTGGTTTTCTTAAGAGGTTTTATTATCTTTGTTTGTTTGGTTTCAAATATAAAGGATGGGAATTCTACATTGACTCATTGTGCCAAGTATTGGCCTCTTGTTGGTTAGATGTTTCTTTTCCCTAGATTTTACCTTATGCTTTAGGATAGTCCCTTCATCTCCCCCCATCTTCTTAAATTTCAAAAATATTCTCCCTCCTTTTCAAAACTATTCTTGTCGTCTAAACATGAATCGCTTTCATAATAAACTTGGACTTAGGTCCATGCATTTTCAAAAATCTTTTCTTAATCAAACCTTAATCAACTTAATAATATTTTGACATTTTTTGTGAGAAGATTAAAAGTCAATTAATCTCATTCAAATCATTTTGCTATTTTGGCTTTTATCCTTAAAACTTTCTCAAAAGATTAGACTCTTGTTAATCTTTGTAGTGATGTAAGCTACTATACATATATGATATGTAGTGAAGTGAGATATTTTGCACTTGGGTGTTAAGGGGGGGGGGGGGGGGGGCTTTGTTGATTTTAAAATCTAAGCTATGTCTTCCATTTTGAGATGATGCAAATTCTCCTTTCTCATAATCATGGGTAGTAAGTATGTTCTTCCACTCGGATAAGATGATGATGTCTCATCTCTTAAAATTAACCAACACACTTGTGTTTGTTTAAAAATACTTATTTTCTCATCTCCACAATCTATTTTTATATACAACATTCATAGTTAAAATACACAAAGTTTCAAAGAGGTTCCTGCGGAGTACCGTAGATGTTTAGGGTGCTAATTCCATCCCTTTGCATAACCAACCCCCGACTTAGATTCTCTCCCCCTCTTTTTGGGTTATTCACTCTTTTCCCATTCATCTAAAAACAATAAAGCGCGGTGGTGATTTTTATTTTTTGATCTGTGCGAGTTAAGTCAATCCAATGGCTTAGTCTCAACATTTCTACTGCTACACATTGGTCGTTCGTTGCTCTACTGGGACTTTAGTTCTTATATACCCTGATTGGGGATAAAAGAGATGGATAAGCTTTCGAGGTGTTATCTGATTGAGTTTTTGATATGGATACTGACTCGTCTGAAGTGAATGAGGTTGAACGATATTTGATCCAGTTTTAGATTTAGTAGCAAACTCTCTGGGGATAGCAAACCAGACTGTCCTTTATTGGAGGTGGGAATCCTGTCGGTAATTTATGGTAGAAACAAACTCAAGCTGGGGAGACTGTAATTTGTTGGGGAAATAAACCATGTTGGAGAAATACTCTGCTGAGGAAATGAGTTATGCTGGAGAAAAGAAATCTGCAGGGAATTTTACAGTCCCGAAGGAATAAACTCGGCTAGGGAAGAGAATTTCCATAAACCGTACTAATTGGGACTCAGTAGATGGGCGATATTGCTGGGAAAAAGATCATGTTCTTTTATCCTCTGGGGTGATTTGTTGGTGAGTATGATAAGACTAATCTGTGGGGATAATCCACTAAGGATCTCTCTGTGGGGATTTGTGGACAGCTTGAGTAACTGCTCATTAATGTCTTTATTCATATATTTGTTAACAGTTAGTCATATTCATATGCATATGTTCTTTCAAGTTTAGTCATTGGGAGTTTTTGCAAACAAAATAGAAAAAGGTAAAACAAAAAGTTTGAAACTTGAAATTCGTACTTCTATTGATAGTTTTCCCATAAACAAGCGATTTTATACAGAGAGATATAAATCCTAGTAAGAGGAATTTTTCGCGAAATAAAAAGAGTAAAAAGTGAAAACAAGATAATAGCTATGTGGGAATAATCTAATTGGGTTCCAACTCTACTATTGCCCATATGTCTTCAAGCATCTCATCCCTCACTGTCGGAAGAAAGTGATTGAATTGATCTGTACCATTTGAGCTTGACGTTGGTAATAAATCTTGCTGTAAATGATCCAAATGGACATAGTTGTACGCTATAATCCCTAAATTTTTCATGGACCGTGTTGTACCCCAAAATTTTCCCTCCCATTTCTCATTGATTTCTCACCACAAAGCCCTTGAAGATCAAGATCCAGTTAGGGTTTCATCTGCTCAAGACTTCTCCTTGCACTGTTGACCCAAATTAGGGTTTGTGTTTGCACAAAGATGTTTTGACCTAAAATTCATAAGATGGTTTTCTTGCTTCATATTGGACTCCCAAGTTTATCCATATCAAGTTTCAAGTCTTGATTCCAAGTTTTGCCCAGTCAATTGGACAGTTGACCTAGAAATCAGCTGTATTGGGGAAAAAGTCAACTGTGGCCAATTAACAGTCAAATCTCATGAAAATTGACCCACATCAACATTATGAACTCATATGAACCATTTGGTCAAGTTTGGATCACAATTCCACAAGAAATTTGATCAGATCACCAAAAGGGCAAAATGGTCATTTTTAGGGTTTTGACTGCACAAAGGTAATTTTTGACTGTTGGACCTAGCCAATGGCAAACCAAGCTCACATATGGACTCAAGGACCCCATGGAATTATCTTGACATGCTCAACAAGTTCAAAAGATCCCAAATGCACAAAATTGACAGTTGAATTTCCCAGTCAATTGATCAATTTTGACTGTATACTGAAAAGTCAAACTTTGACTTTTTGGTCAAAATCAAGAGTCAAGATTCATTTTTCATCAAAACATGCCAAATCATGAAACTTGTTCACCAAGAAATCAAAAATTGCAAATTAGGGTTTGAAATGAGAATTTTTCATAACTTAGAATTTTTCTAAGTTATGAAAAACCCTAATTTTTCCCCAACTTTGCCCCACTTTCTCACCAAGATTCATTTGGATTCAAGCAAAAGTCAAAACATGAAAGTTGTAGCTTGTTGCATAATCTACAACTTTTATTCACAAAGTTTTCCCAAATGAGGCTTGTATCTCAAGTTACAATTTTTGGAATAAGGGTACTAAACCATTCTTAACTTAGTGAAATTTTAACCTATTTTGGCAAGGTTTTCTACCTAACTTCAAGACCATTTTCCATATACTTCCACTTGGAATTTCAATTTGCATTTCAAAGATGGATTGTAGTACACATTCCAAGCTTTCCAAAATGTCCAAGAACTCATCAAACAACCTCATAACTTGAGAGATTCGAATTTTGCAATACGGAAAAAAGTCACTTTGATTCATGGCCATGTACATGTTCATAACTTGTGCAAATTTCTCAAACCAGCATGCCACTTGATTACAGGCCCTTAAACCATCCAACACTCAATAATTTAATGCATGTTCATTGTGCTAAGGTCTTGTTTCATTAGTTTTAGCATTACATGTTGGATTAGGCCATAAATGGAAAAAGTGAAATAGCCATTTTTGCAAAAGCAAGCTTTATGTCAAAGTTGCAAATCCACAAGTACAGATGAAATCTAATTGGCACAAGATTATGAGCAAAACACACTGATCAAGACAAGGTTAGCAGCATGATTAGGGGGCCTCTACTTGCCTAGAAACTCAAGTGGCTTTTGTTGGCTTAAGTGTTAAGAAACAAATCATAACATCACACAACTTTCATCTCAGCATTAGAACACTTAAGCAATTATTTTGTACACCTTCTAATCATCCAACCCAAGCTAGAACACGAGCCAAGAAGGTCCCAAACACTCCCATTCCCAGAATCACTCTCAAACTGCAAAAACAAGGCAGGGCCTGCAGATTGAATCCCATAACTCATCCCTTTCATGCTTTCTTGCTCAAAGCTCATCAAACACATTCCCTAGCATCATTTGAAGCTAACCAAAACACAAAACACGACCTGTAATTCCTCTAACCAGTTCCACCATTTTTACTTTCTTGTTTTACAGTTGGAGGTCCATATCTCGATTCAAGGTGTCTCAAAGCAAAGTAAGCATTGGAATAGCATCACCACACTTCAGGCAAGCTGTACAAATCATCATCTTGCTCTGAAAGCTCCCCCATTGCCAGATAGAACTTCAACTGAACAGGTATCTTCTTGAACTTCTAACTCTTAGTCTAGGCATCATTAGCTCTAAGTTTGTGAATAAGGAGTGTTCTACTCATGCCCCTGAATCTGTACATGCTTTTACTTTTCATTTATTTTGCTTGAGCTGTGAGAATTTAAGGTTTGAATATGGAAGAAAAGTTAGGTCAGGATTTGGGAATGACAAAATTCTCTCTCATTTCTGAGAGTTAGGATGAGTTCTTTATATATTTAGAATCGTGATTCAATGCTTAACATTTCTTATGTTGGAAGTTTATGCAAAAAGTCAAAGAATCCAGATGTTTGAACTTGGTCACAGGCGCGCGTTTTTTGACATCTTTTTGTCTGAAGGTTGAAGAAGAAGCTTCATGGGCTGGGCTTGCTTCTGAATTTTTTTCACACTATATTTCTGATTTCACACCCCCTGAGCCCAATTTATGTGTTTTATTGATTTTTTGATTTTTCTTTTTTCATTTTGGTTTATTTATTTTTCTTAATGATATTAAAAACATAAAAAACATTTTTTACACCATTTTTCTATTTTTAGGCATTTATTTGTTTATAGGAATCATTTGTGCATAAATAATATATATATATACTATTATTTAGAAAAAAAACTAGAAAAAATAGTGCAAATATACTTTATTTCTGATTTTTGTTTCATTTTTCTTTTGAAAATATTTTATACAAAATATACTTTTTTTTATAAATATTAAATATTATTATTTTTGTATATATAATATTTATTTAGTAAATAATAAAGATATTTATATATATTAATATACTTAGGGAAAAAATACCAAAATACATACATTTTTTATTTTATTAATATTTAACATGAAAAATACTTTTTATGAATATAATCCATTTTATTTTATTTTTCGTATATAATTATTAAATATTATACATATTTGGTTAATATACTTATTTATTGAAATTAGGGTTTTTACCCTTAAAATACAAAAACTCCAAAAATAATATTTTATTTTATTTTATTTATTTGACATAAATAATACTTTTTTTTCATGCATATAAAAACCCTTTTTGCATTTTGCATCTTTATTTTATTTTCCATTTAATTTATGCAATCGATTATCTTGTAAATATTCCAAAATTGATGTAATAGCTAGGTTTAAATTTCTTGTCTAAATATCCCCCCATTTGAACATTTGTACCCCCCTTCCCATATTGTGTTGTAATAGTGTAGGAATTTTACTTTTCGCACTTTAAACGCTTTCTAAATATACCATGCTAGAATTAGGGTTTGTATGCAAATAAAAAGAACAAAATTAGTTTGACCTAATTTCAAGATAATCAAGCATGAAAATGGACAACACATATCACACTTGCACCCCTAGGGTACTCCACTTGTTGCCTTCAAATAAATGGGCCATATTGCATGTTAGGTTTCTTTGGGTAAAAACAAAACAATCAAATGATCATAGTCCCTCGATGACGCTTTCGAAAAGTTGCCTAAAAATGATCAAGTCCCTTTCAAAGAGAAATTGCCCAAAGATACTTAGCACTATTGCAATTATGGTCTAAACGATGACCCACACCCGTCCCTTTCACCTCCTAACACAAGATTGTCCACCAAATGCAATGGTGGAACAAAATTGTCAAAAGGGTTAAAACGTAACAAAAATCTTTGAGAACTTTAGGGTAGATAGCTCTTAAGTACTTGTCAACTTGCAAAACAAAACACTTTCCTATTTTCAAACCGCACTTCACAAACACTTTCAAAACAAACTTTCAAAAACCTTGGAATATCTTTTCAAAAAGACAAACACCTTTTGTAAAACATTCGAGTAAAGAATTGTTACAAGGGTAGCCTATACAAGGCATCTTTTTCAAAACATTTTCAAAACCACACACCAAGCACCATTTCAAACAATTGAAAACCAAGGGAAGTTGATCTAAGCAAGTACCTAAGAGCCCATGGATAACCATGGATAGAAAGGGTGCTAATACCTTCCCTTTCTCTAATCTACTCCCCGAACCCAAGAAAAATCTCAAAGGTTTTTGCTGTGCTTTTTAAACCTTTCCTTAGGATAAAATAAAAAGTCGGTGGCGACTCTTGCTCAACCGAAACATTTGCGAAAACAAATGCAAAACCATAGTCAGTTCTCCCACCGTATCACAGAACTGGCGACTCTGCTGGGGAGAATTTAAAAGCGGAGTAACCTTAGGGCTTAGATCACCCTCTTGCATGACTAATTGTTTGAATTAATTGCTTTATATCTTGGCTCCTTTGTTTGGGTTTGCAATCCTACACCCGGATTTGGGGAAACATTTCATAGATAGCAATACGTTGTGGAAACTGTGCAGGGTATACCGACACGGTCGAAGCAATAGCTATATTAGTGCAACATATTTGTGAGTACCGGTAACCCTTGAGTTCAATCAAGGAGAGTACGGGGCCACTGAGTGATGTCACTAAAGCACTAATGACCTAGAACCTTACTTGACCATCTTGGCCTTTTATTAGGGGTAGTGAGATGACCGGCTTTGGTGCAGTCCGAAGTTGGTAGATACTCGATACTACACTCATTGAGGGTTATTTTCTTGGAATATTTTGGTCGCTAGTTAAGTGGCTAAACCGAAACAATGAACAATGAAAAGAATCCAGTGATATTGAGCTCCTTAGAACCCGGTTACTATTTATAGGACAGGTTTTTAAGCCAACTACACTCAAGAGGGTACTTACCTATGAAACCCCATGCAAGCCTGAAACTAGGGTTTGGTGTGAATTGCTTGTACATATGTTTTGTGCATACATCATAAACATCATAAAACATCATATGCATTCACTAACCATTTCAAGGATTTGGATCTTCATCTTTGTTCTTGTTTTGTAGGTCATGGAAATTCCTCGCAGAAACACCATTCAAGTCAACCTTGTGAGAATCTCTCCTCAACTCAAGGAGCTCACCTTAAGAATTCCGGAAAACTCATCCTTCAGTGAAAGACATGGTAGACTGCTCAGTTTAGTCAACACCAACATTGAAGAAGACATGATGAAAGTGCTATTCCAGTTCTTTGACCCTCTTCACCACTGTTTCACTTTCCCTGATTATCAGTTGGTGCCCACTTTGGAGGAGTTTTCTCAACTCCTGAGAATTCCTATCCTTAATCAACTACCCTTCAACAGTATGGAAAAGGAACCAAAGCCGGAAGATGTTGCTCGAGCATTACATCTACAACCATCCGACATCAAGGGGCATTGGGAAACCAGAAGCGGCTTCAAAGGATTCTTAGCAAAATTCTTGTTTGAGAAGGCACAAGAATGTTGGAATTCATTGAACCTTCAAGCCTTTGAAGAGATTGTGGCACTCCTTATCTATGGGTTGGTCTTGTTCCCAAATCCTGACCAATTGGTAGATGTCAACGCCGTCAAAATCTTCTTGTCTAGAAATCCAATACCAACATTGCTTGGGGACATTCTTCACTCATTTTACACATGAACAATGAGAAAGAGGGGTGTTCTCATGTGCTGTACTCCTCTCCTTGCAAGGTGGTTTATTTCGCACCTTCCACAATCTGTCTTGAAGAATGACCAAGGCTCAAGGTGGTCCCAACGGTTGATGACTCTTACTCACTCTGATGTACATTGGTGTTCTCGGTCCAGAGAAAATGTCATCATCGTCGATCGTTGCGGAGAATTTCTTAATGTTCCTTTACTTGGAATTAAAGGAGGTATCACCTACAACCCTTGCCTAGCTTTGAGGCAATTTGGATATGCACGGAGGGATGGCCCTCATGACATGTTGATTCCTGACCTAGTTTTTGACTTCGACAACGATGCGCAAGGACTTCTCCAAAGATTCATCAGAGCTTGGGGGAGACCCAACAAGGTTGATAGCAAGACTCTGGGACACAAGAACTCCATCCCTCTTGAGCCTTATCTCAAGTGGGTACGAGCCCGAGCCCAAAGTCTAATGATGCCTTATCCTCATATACTCCCTGTGATTAAAGAGCCCGTCAATGAAGGAGAGGTTCCTTACATCGTCCTACATCCAGACATGCCTACATCGTGGGAGGAAATGCAGAAAAGTTGGATTCAGCTCAAGGAGGAATAGAACACTTTTGAAGCTAGCTTCTACGCCAGTGAGAAGAAGGTTTTAGAGCTTACCCGCCGACTCCATGAGTAAGAGGCCCTCAACACCTACATCGCACCAAAGAGGATGCGCAATGTCTTTTTGCCTCGAGAAGTTATTTTGTAATATTTGGCCCATGGGGCATTTATGTACTAACAAATTTCTTCTTATTAATATGACATGCATTCTTCTTTGTTTGCAACAACTTTGAATGTTCTAAATCCTTGAATGCATTGCATACATAAGCATACCATTCATCATGTGCATAAGCAGGTCTCACGCCAGGTTTCCTTATCTGTCTGCTGTTTATTTCAGTAGGATGGATCTCGAGCAAACAGTCAAAGACCTACAAGCTCAGAATGCACAGTTCCAGCAACTCCTGATGACCTTGGCTAAGGGTCAGGAGGATATCAAGACCCAATTGGGGAATAAAGACCCAGTGAAAAAGAAGAAAAAGAGACTCGGGGTGGCTACTCTGGGGAGAAGATTTGCCGGAGAAGCTCGGAGGGTGCTTGAATTTCCTCCTATTTCTGATGAAGGGACCAGCAAAGGAGGTGGGGCTGCGGTACCTTCCGAGTCTGATGCGGAAGAAGAAGAGGTCGAAGAGGATGAAGAATATTCTGATCAGCAATACCCTCCAGCTGATGATAAATACAAAGGGCTAGAAGACAGGTTGGCCGCCATGGAACTACAAAGAGTACCGGGTTTGGACTTTGAAGACTTGGGTTTGGTTGCCGGGATTGTAATTCCCCCAAAATTCAAAGTGCCAGCGTTTGTGAGGTATGATGGGATGTCCTGTCCCAAAATGCATCTCAGGTCCTATGTGAGAAAGATTCAACCCTATACGGCAGATAAAAACCTTTGGATTCATTTCTTTCAAGACAGCCTTTCTGGAGCTCAGTTGGAGTGGTTTTATCAGCTAGAGGGAACCAGCGTCCGAAATTGGGAAGATTTGGCCACCGCTTTCTACAAACAATACCAGTATAATTCTGACCTTGCTCCTACTCGTACCCAACTTCAGGGTATGTCGTTAGGAACAGGCGAAGGATTCAAAGAATACGCATAAAAATGGAGGGATTTGGCTGGCAGGGTGCAGCCTCCTTTAACCGACCGTGAACTTGTTGATATGTTTCTTGGGACCCTATCTGGGCCATTTTTCAATCATCTGATTGGTAACTCTTCCGCGGGGTTTACCGATTTGATCTTAACGGGCGAAAGAATAGAGGCTGGCATCAAGTCAAGAAAGATTCAGAAGGGTGTTGTTGCAAGTGTTGAGAAGAAGCCTTTTAAGAAGGAAACGACTGTGGTATACTCTCAGAGAAGAGCAGGGAAGACTGAACGTCGGCCAACTGTGGGGGCCGTAATAACCAGTCCAGACCAAATCAGCAACGGGTGGAACGGCCACAACGGCAGTTCACCCGCATTAATATGACTCCAGCGCAAGTGCTTCCCCATCTGTTAAAGTTGAATCTCGCCACCATCAAGGATGCACCAAAGAATGTGAATACGTCCTCTCCGCATTATCATCCTAATGCCAAATGCGCCTACCATTCTGACAGTGTCGGGCACGACACCAATGATTGTTGGGCACTCAAGCATAAAATCCAAGACCTGATAGAGGCGAAGGAGGTGGAGTTTGACGCTCCGGAGAAGCCTAATGTGATATCTGCACCCATGCCGAAGCACGGCCGAAATGTCAATGCCATTGAAGAAGATTTGTATGTTGCTGATGTCAATGAGCTGACTACTCCATTGCTAACCATTAAGTTGAATCTGTTAAGGGCCGGGATCTTCCCGGGATGTAAGGAAGACTGCTATTGTTGTTACTCTCTGCCGTTTGATTGTCCGTTACTGAAGAAAGGCATCAAAGGCCTTATGGATAGTCGACAAATTTTGTTTGAAAAAGTTTCTGCTGTTCCAGTTCATACTGAAGATGTCTCAATCATAACCATTCACGCCAATCTTTCCAAGGCCGTCAAAAAGCCTGTTAAGATTACACCAGCTACGAAATATGTTCCTTTGAAGATAACAATGCCAGGGCCTGTCCCCTATGTTTCTGAGAAGTCCATACCATGGAACTATGGCGGTGACGTTTACTACCATGGTATCAAACAAATCGAAATAATTGAAGAAAGTTCGGATGATGAAGAAGCCATCATTAGTAACATTGCAGGCACTAGCAAAATCACCAGGAGTGGGAGAATATTTTCCCCAGAGATTGCCCCTCCAAGAGCAATCTTTGGACCCTCGTCAACTGACAAGGTCATCCCTGCACCAATAAAACTCTCTGCTAGAACCCCTTTGATTGAGGACGTTGTTGTTCCTAGTACTGTCTCTCCTACCGCTGCTGATAAAGGTAAGGGAATCCAAGATGAGCTCGTCAGGACGAGGGCTCAACCCTTGGTCATCCCGGAGACCTCCAAGAAGGAAATGGATGAGATTTTGAGGATAATCAAAAGGAGTGATTACGATGTAGTAGAACAGTTGGGGAAAACCCCCTCAAAGATCTCCATGCTGGCACTGCTACTTTGCTCGGAAGCGCACGCTAAAGCTCTGATAAAATTCCTGAAGGCAGCCCATGTGCCCCAGGAAACCTCTGCAGATCAATTTCAAAATTGCGTGGCTATCCTGACTGCGGACAATGGATTAGGTTTCTCCGATGCCGACTTAACTCCTAAAGGTAGAAACCACAATGATGCTTTGCACATTTCAGTCGAGTGTCGAGGAACCACTCTCGCACATGTCTTGGTCGACACCGGTTCGTCGCTGAATGTTTTGCCTAAAAAGGCCTTGGATCGACTAGATTGTGAAGGGTTGGAGTTGAAGCCGAGTGATATTGTTGTCAGAGCTTTCGATGGTTCGAAGAGAATGGTCCATGGAGAGGTTGAAATTCCCATCAAGATAGGCACCGAGGTGTTTAAATCTACTTTCTATGTGATGGACATCCGTCCGTCATACTCTTGCTTGCTAGGTAGGCCTTGGATACACCATGCTGGGGCAGTCACCTCCTCCTTACATCAGATGTTGAAGTATCCTGTCAAGGGAAAGATCATTACTGTCCACGGTGAAGAGGAGTACATGATTAGCCACTTGAACTCTTTCCGATATGTGGAGGTTGAAGGGGAATTCATTGAAACGCCTTTTCAGCATTTCGAAGAAGTCCTTCCTGAAATAGCAGTAGCAAAGTTGGCAGCTGAGACACCGAGGCAGATGGCCAGGATGGCATCTCTGGAGGACGCGAGGGCCGCGATAAAGGAAGGGAAAAATTCAGCATGGGGGCAGTTACCTGACATTCCACATAAGACAGACAAATTTGGATTAGGGTTCACAGCCGCTGGCCAGAAAGCTATACGCCGTTCGAAGATTGAAAGAGCGCCAGTCAAAATTTCTCCCTACGGAATCAACGCTTTGGAGGATGAAGACAAAGGGAGCAACATCGAAGAGTGGATTTATCCAACTGTCAAAGGAGGATTGAGCAACTGGGAGGCAAAAGACTTTGTCCCCATCACTTTTATTCATCAGTAATTTATCTGTTAAACATTTCCTATTTGGTCTGTAATATTTACTGTCAAACAATCCGTACACTATCTTTTCACCTCATGCCTTTCCCGGGGCATGTAGGTCCATTTGTAAGGGTTTTGATTATTTTTCATATTCATATGCCATGTTTAATGATTCATTGGACGTTTTTCATTTGATAAACTGCTTGTGTTCATTTTCTTTCCTTTTGCATTTTTGTTTAAGGATGGCTATCCCTTACACACACCCACACTCACCAATGCAGGTACCCATCCACTCCGGATTCCATGGGTGACTATTCAGCTATACCTTTCAATAACTCTGAAGATCTGGTCAATCAAGCCGAGTATGAAGATGACGAAGGTTGTGAAGTACCAGGGGAACTAGCCAGACTTCTACAGCAAGAGGAAAGGGCCATCTTACCTCATGAAGAGTCATTGGAAACTGTCAACTTGGGGACCGAGGAAGACCGGAAGGAGGTGCAAGTGGGTGCTAATCTGGAACCAAGAGTTAAGGAGCGCCTGATACAGTTGTTGAATGAGTATGTTGAAGTCTTCGCTTGGTCTTATGAAGACATGCCGGGTTTAGACACAAACATCGTGGTTCATCGTCTCCCCACAAGAGAGGATTGTCCACCGATCAATCAAAAGGTTCGCCGAATGAGGCCTGACATGTCTGAAAAGATCAAGGCAGAAGTAATGAAGCAATTCGACGCTGGCTTTCTGGCTGTTACGTCCTATCCTCAATGGGTCGTTAACATCGTGCCAGTACCTAAGAAAGATGGCAAAGTCAGGATGTGTGTGGACTACCGGGATTTGAACAGGGCCAGCCCCAAAGATGATTTTCCGCTACCTCATATTGACATTTTGATCGACAATACAGCTCAGCACAAAGTGTTTTCCTTCATGGATGGATTCTCGGGCTACAATCAAATCAAAATGGCCCCCGAGGATATGGAGAAAACAACTTTTGTCACACAATGGGGCATTTTCTGTTACAAGGTGATGCCGTTCGGGCTGAAGAACACAGGGGCAACTTATCAACGCGCCATGGTAGCTTTATTTCATGATATGATACATCATGAGATTGAAGTTTACGTAGACGATATGATAGCTCGGTCACAAACAGAGGAAGAGCACCTTGAACATCTGGAGAAGCTGTTTGCCAGGTTGAAAGAATACAAGCTCAGGCTAAATCCAAGTAAATGCACTTTTGGAGTTAGGTCTGGTAAACTCCTGGGATTCATTGTAAGCAACAAAGGCATTAAAGTCGATCCAGCAAAAGTAAAAGAAATACAAGAGATGCCTGCTCCCTGTACTGAAAAGGAGGTCAGAGGATTCTTGGGGCGCTTGAACTATATTGCCAGATTCATCTCGCATCTAATTTCTACCTGTGAGCCAATTTTCAAACTCTTGAAGAAAGATCAGGTAGTCGAATGGAACGACGATTGCCAAGCTGCTTTTGATAGAATCAAGGAGTATTTGCTAGAACCTCCTATTCTGATGCCACCCGTCGAAGGAAGACCACTGATCATGTATCTGACCGTCTTGGATAACTCAATGGGGTGTGTTTTGGGACAGCATGACGAGTCTGGTCGAAAAGAGCATGCTATTTATTACCTTAGCAAAAAGTTTACCGACTGTGAGACTCACTACTCACTGCTTGAGAAAACTTGCTGCGCTTTGGTATGGGCTGCTCGCCGACTAAGACAGTATATGTTGACTCATACTACCTTGTTGATTTCCAAGATGGATCCTATCAAGTATATCTTCGAAAAGCCCGCTTTATCTGGAAGGATAACTAGATGGCAAATGATCCTAACTGAATATGACATCCAGTATACCACCCAAAAAGCTATAAAAGGGAGTGTACTAGCTGACCATCTGGCTCATCAAGCTATCGAAGATTACCAACCCATGAGATTTGACTTCCCGGACGAGGACATCATGAATTTGGACAACATTGAAAGTAACGGACCGTATGACGGACCCGAAAAGGGATCCCGATGGACCCTGTACTTTGATGGTGCTTCAAATGCACTTGGAAATGGTATTGGCGC
Organism: Vicia faba; assembly: GCA_948472305.1. Classification (NCBI taxonomy): domain Eukaryota; kingdom Viridiplantae; phylum Streptophyta; class Magnoliopsida; order Fabales; family Fabaceae; genus Vicia; species Vicia faba. Next base: position 277,239,408 of record OX451738.1, on the reverse strand, counting down.
AGTACTCATTTCTCCAGAAGGTTGTCACACACCTTTCACGGCCCGACTTTGCTTCAGCTGCACAAACAACATGGCTGAGTACGAAGCTTGCATCTTTAGCCTCAAGGCCGCTATAGACTTGGGGACCAAATCTTTGATCGTATTTGGGGACTCGGCTTTGGTTATCAGTCAAATCAAAGGAGAGTGGGATACCAAGCATCCTAATCTTATCCCATACAAAGAACATGTCCTGACATTGTTGCTTCATTTCGAGCAAATTACCTTCGAGCATTTCCCGCGAGAAGAGAATCAGCTAGCAGATGCTCTAGCTACAATGTCCTCCATGTTTAAACTCAACTGGGATAACGAGGCTCCCCAAATCACCATCGAGCGAATGGATGAACCTGCACATTGTCACGAGATTAATACCGAAGAAGTAGTGGAACAACCATGGTTCCATGAAATCAAAAGGTATCTCCAGACTAAAGATTATCCCGAAGGAGCTTCCGTAAATGACAAGAAGTTCTTAAGGAAATTTGCTGCCAAATTCTTCCTGAGCAACAACATCCTTTACAAACGAAGCCACGATTGTGTATTACTCCGATGCATAGACAAAGCTGAAGCAGAGTTGATCATGACTGACATACACAGCGGCACATTTGGCACTCACTTGAGCGGGCATACAATGGCTAAGAAGATCCTAAGGGCAGGCTATTACTGGTCTACCATGGAAGCTAACTGCCATCAACATTCCCGTACTTGCCACAAATGCCAAGTTTACGCTGATAAAGTTCATATCCCTCCGGTTCCTCTCAACGTTCTGACTGCTCCTTGGCCCTTTGCAATGTGGGGCATTGACATGATTGGAGAGATCAAGCCCACGACTTCCAACGGACATCGCTTCATCCTGGTTGCCATTGACTATTTCACCAAGTGGGTCGAAGCAGCTTCCTTCGCCTTTGTTACTAAAAATGTGGTTGCCCGCTTCATTAAGCAAAATCTCATATGTCGGTATGGTGTTCCAGACAGGATCATCACAGACAACGGTACAAATCTGAATAACACGATAATCACTGCATTATGCGAACAGTTCAAGATTTATCATCACAATTCATCTCCCTATCGGCCGAAGATGAACGATGCTGTTGAAGCTGCGAACAAAAACATTAAGAAGATCATTCAGAAAATGACAGTCACTTACAAAGACTGGCATGAGATGCTACCGTTTTCTCTGCATGGATACCGTACGACGGCACATACTTCAACTGGGGCAACCCCATTTTCTTTGGTTTATGGCATGGAAGCTGTTTTGCCTATGGAAGTCCAGATTCCTTCTCTAAGGATTATGAAGGATGCAGGTTTGAATGAAGATGATTGGATGCAGACCCGACTTGATCAACTCAATCTGATCGACGAAAAGCGACTCGCTGCTATATGCCATGGTCAGACGTATCAAAAACGGATGATCAAGGCCTTCAATAAGAAAGTCAGACGTCAAGTGTATCAAGTCAGAGATCTCGTAATCAAGCGGATTATCTTGCCGCAAAGTGATCCCAGGGGCAAATGGACTCCTACATATGAAGGACCATTTGTGATCAAGAGCATATTTTCTGGTGGTGCAATGATTCTGACCACCATGGACGGCGACGATTTGCCGCACCCTGCGAACACAGACATAGTCAAAAGATACTACGCATAAAATAACCCGACAAGTCGAAAACCCGAAAGGGCGGCTTGGGAAAAAATGGGCATCCCGGTGGATCGAAAACCTGAAAGGGCGGTTCAGGCAAAAATTAGGGATAAAAACAAAAAAATCTGTACACCCGGCAAGTTGAAAACCCGAAAGGGCGGCTTGGGCAAAAAGGGGTTTCCCGGTGGATCGAAAACCCGAAAGGGCGATTCAGGCAAAAGTTAGGGAATTAAAGCGTATGACTATGTCTCGTCGGATCACTTCAAAGACAATCTCTTCATCAACCAGTTCCAGGCTTCTGAGCAATCCAATCATTGGCAAACGAAGCATTGAATGGACAGATATTCAGAGTTGTGAAAGCTATAGCGGAATGGAATCCCATGGAATTTTTTCACATAGCCATCCTTTATTTTGTATAAATCTTTCAATATTTACGACAGAATCCTCTTACTAGGATGATTGTCTCCTTTGTACAAATATACTCAGAAAAAGTCAATACAAATACTTTTCCCAGAAATTTGTGTCATTTCCTTTCACTTTTTCTCTTGCACTATTTGTTTTATTTTGAGAAATGTCCAATGTTTTGTTAAATAGGCATATGCATTTGAACATAATCATTTCCTTATGAATCCAGAAAGAGGATTACTGATAGGTCGAAAGTACAGTTGGATATCTTGATACCCCTCGAAAGAAACCCCCAGTAGATGTGGAATCCATATCCCAGCAAACCCTGAAGCTTATCTCCAGTAGATTCTCGAGGCTTATCCCCTGCAGAGTACGAACGTCTCTCCCGAGTTTTATTCAAAGTTATTCCTCACAAGGGCTTATAACTGGGTTATCCTCAGCTTATTGCCACGGAAGATCGCACTCGCCAAATTCTTCCTATCCCCAGCGGAGTTCATCAAAATTCCCCAACATAACTTATCAATACAATCCCCAGCCAGAGAATCCTCCGGAATTCAATTCCCCTCGGAGTTTAAGTTTCAGTATCCCCAGCCGAGCTAAGGTTTCAAATTATCACTCCCCAGCGAAGCCAGACTAATGAGCCTTCTCCCCACAGAATTTTGGAAGGACAAATCTTGAGTTCCCCCAATGAAGTCGCCAGAGATACTTCCCACCAAACTGAAGATTCTCAGTCTTACCTCCCCAGCATGGGTCTATTAGTTTGGAACTCCCCAGTGGAAGTCATCAGGAATTCCCCAGAAGATTGGTATACAACGCAAGCTCCTTTTTCTCCAGCAACGACCAGGAATTATTCTTCCCGGCAGCAGTCAAGATACTGTCATCTTCAGCCATCTCGGATTCATCTATCCTTTGCAAGACAGCTCTCCAGCTTACATGCGCATTCATTTACATTCATATTACATAACATACATTGTATCATGCATCATAACATTGCATGTAACAACTCTTTACCTTTCAGGTAAGATCAGTCGAAGGACTAAAATCATTATCTTCCGAGATTCTTTCCAGGAATAGTTCAGATGTGACCCAGACATGGCAACATTCTAATGCTTATTCCAGATTTATCCAGATGCAGTTTTACACGAGCTCATCATCAGGGAACCCTACACCGGTTCTTCTTCCAAATCCAAGACTTCTGAAAACAGTTTACGGGTTCTCCAAGTAACGGATGTTAAACTATCGCTTGTTCAGTTTCTTCTCAAGACTTCTGAAAATAGTTTATGGATTCTTCCCAACAACGGATGTTAATCTATCACTTGTTCAGATGCAACCTTTGAAAACAGTTTACGGACACTTCCCAACAACGGATGCTGCTCTATTGCTTATTCAACTTCAAGATTTCTGAAAACAGTTCACGGGTTCTCCAAGTAACGGATGTTAACCTATCAGTTGTTCAGACTCTTCTCAAGACTTCTGAAAACAATTTATGGATTCTTCCCAACAACAGATGTTAATCTATCACTTGTTCAGATGCAACCTTTGAAAACAGTTTATGGACGCTTCCCAACAACGGATGCTGCTCTATTGCTTATTCAATCTCAACTCCTGAAAACAGTTTACAGATGCCTCCAGATACGGATGTCAATCTATTGCTTGTTCAGACCCCCAGTTCAGATGTGGTTCAAAACATGGACACCTTTCTGATACTCATTCCAGATGGCATCTTTAAGCCCATCCCCGACAAGTTTCTGTCACTCTTCCAGATGGCATCGTTAAGCCCATCTCCAAATGGCATCTCTAAGCCTATTCCTGCATCCATTGCTTTGACGAGTGCAAATTTAAGGGCACTCTAGTGTCCAATCTCCTTTTACCCTCGAGTCACGAAAGGCAAACTTGCCAATCTAACTCTACGGATTCAAGAAGATTGAACAGGGGCAACTGTTGTACCCCAAAATTTGCCCTCCCATTTCTCATTGATTTCTCACCACAAAGCCCTTGAAGATCAAGATCCAGTTAGGGTTTCATCTGCTCAAGACTTCTCCGTGCACTGTTGACCCAAATTAGGGTTTGTGTTTGCACAAAAATGTTTTGACCTAAAATGCCTAAGATTATTTTCTTGCTTCATATTGGACTCCCAAGTTTATCCATATCAAGTTTCAAGTCTTGATTCCAAGTTTTGCCCAGTCAATTGGACAGTTGACCTAGAAATCAACTATATTGGGGAAAAAGTCAACTGTGGCCAATTAACAGTCAAATCTCATGAAAATTGACCCACATCAACATTATGAACTCATATGAACCATTTGGTCAAGTTTGGATCACAATTCCACAAGAAATTTGATCAGATCACCAAAAGGGTAAAATGGTCATTTTTAGGGTTTTGACTGCACAAAGGCAATTTTTGACTGTTGGGCCTAGCCAATGGCAAACCAAGCTCACATATGGACTCAAGGACCCCATGGAATTATCTTGACATGCTCAAAAAGTTCAAAAGATCCCAAATGCACAAAATTGACAGTTGAATTTCCTAGTCAATTGATCAATTTTGACTGTATACTGAAAAGTCAAACTTTGACTTTTTGGTCAAAATCAAGAGTCAAGATTCATTTTTCATCAAAACATGACAAATCATGAAACTTGTTCACCAAGAAATCAAAAATTGCAAATTAGGGTTTGAAATGAGAATTTTTCATAACTTAGAATTTTTCTAAGTTATGAAAAACCCTAATTTTTTCCCAACTTTGCCCCACTTTCTCACCAAGATTCATTTGGATTCAAGAAAAAGTCAAAACATGAAAGTTGTAGCTTGTTTCATAATCTACAACTTTGATTCACAAAGTTTTCCCAAATGAGGCTTGTATCTCAAGTTACAATTTTTGGAATAAGGGTACTAAACCATTCTTAACTTAGTGAAATTTTAACCTATTTTGGCAAGGTTTTCTACCTAACTTCAAGACCATTTTCCATATACTTCCACTTGGAATTTCAATTTGCATTTCAAATATGGATTGTAGTACACATTCCAAGCTTTCCAAAATGTCCAAGAACTCATCAAACAACCTCATAACTTGAGAGATTCGAATTTTGCAATATGGCAAAAAGTCACTTTGATTCATGGCCATGTACATGTTTATAACTTGTGCAAATTTCTCAAACCAGCATGCCAATTGATTACAGGCCCTTAAACCATCCAACACTCAATAATTTAATGCATGTTCATTATGCTAAGGTCTTGTTTCATGAGTTTTAGCATTACATGTTGGATTAGGCCATAAATGGAAAAAGTGAAATAGCCATTTTTGCAAAAGCAAGCTTTATGTCAAAGTTGCAAATCCACAAGTACATATGAAATCTAATTGGCACAAGATTATGAGCAAAACACACTGATCAAGACAAGGTTAGCAGCATGATTAGGGGGCCTCTACTTGCCTAGAAACTTAAGTGGCTTTTGTTGGCTTAAGTGTTAAGAAACACATCATAACATCACACAACTTTCATCTCAGCATTAGAACACTTAAGCAATTATTTTGTACACCTTCTAATCATCCAACCTAAGCTAGAACACGAGCCAACAAGGTCCCAAACACTCCCATTCCCAGAATCACTCTCAAACTGCAAAAACAGGGCAGGGCCTGTAGATTGAATCCCACAACTCATCCCTTTCATGCTTTCTTGCTCAAAGCTCATCAAACACATTCCCTAGCATCATTTGAAGCTAACCAAAACACAAAACACGACCTGTAATTCCTCTAACCAGTTCCACCATTTTTACTTTCTTGTTTTACAGTTGGAGGTCCATAGCTCGATTCAAGGTGTCTCAAAGCAAAGTAAGCATTGGAATAGCATCACCACACTTCAGGCAAGCTGTACAGATCATCATCTTGCTCTGAAAGCTCCCCCATTGCCAGATAGAACTTCAACTGAACAAGTATCTTCTTGAACTTCTAACTCTTAGTCTAGGCATCATTAGCTCTAAGTTTGTGAATAAGGAGTGTTCTACTCATGCCCCTGAATCTGTACATGCTTTTACTTTTCATTTATTTTGCTTGAGCTGTGAGAATTTAAGGTTTGAATATGGAAGAAAAGTTAGGTCAGGATTTGGGAATGACAAAATTCTCTCTCATTTTTGAGAGTTAGGATGAGTTCTTATATATTTAGAATCGTGATTCAATGCTTAACATTTCTTATGTTGGAAGTTTGTGCAAAAAGTCAAAGAATCCAGATGTTTGAACTTGGTCACAGGCACGCGTTTTTTGACATCTTTTTGTCTGAAGGTTGAAGAAGAAGCTTCATGGGCTGGGCTTGCTTCTGAATTTCTTTTCACACCATATTTCTGATTTCACACCCCCTGAGCCCAATTTGTGTGTTTTATTGATTTTTTGATTTTTCTTTTTTCATTTTGGTTTATTTATTTTTCCTAATGATATTAAAAACATGAAAAACATTTTTTACACCATTTTTCTATTTTTAGGCATTTATTTGTTTATAGGAATCATTTGTGCATAAATAATATATATATACTATTATTTAGAAAAAAAACTAGAAAAAAAAGTGCAAATATACTTTATTTCTGATTTTTGTTTCATTTTTCTTTTGAAAATATTTTATACAAAATATACTTTTTTTTTTATAAATATTAAATATTATTATTTTTGTATATATAATATTTATTTAGTAAATAATAAAGATATTTATATATATTAATATACTTAGGGCAAAAATACCAAAATACATACATTTTTTATTTTATTAATATTTAACATGAAAAATACTTTTTATGAATATACTCCATTTTATTTTATTTTTCGTATATAATTATTAAATATTATACATATTTGGTTAATATACTTATTTATTGAAATTAGGGTTTTTACCCTTAAAATACAAAAACTCCAAAAATAATACTTTTATTTTATTTTATTTATTTGACATAAATAATACTTTTTTTTCATGCATATAAAAACCCTTTTTGCATTTTGCATCTTTATTTTATTTTCCATTTAATTTATGCAATCGATTATCTTGTAAATATTCCAAAATTGATGTAATAGCTAGGTTTAAATTTCTTGTCTAAATATCCCCCCATTTGAACATTTGTACCCCCCTTCCCATATTGTGTTGTAATAGTGTAGGAATTTTACTTTTCGCACTTTAAACGCTTTCTAAATATACCATGCTAGAATTAGGGTTTGTATGCAAATAAAAAAAACAAAATTAGTTTGACCTAATTTCAAGATAATCAAGCATGAAAATGGACAACACATATCACACTTGCACCCCTAGGGTACTCCACTTGTTGCCTTCAAATAAATGGGCCATATTGCATGTTAGGTTTCTTTGGGTAAAAACAAAACAATCAAATGATCATAGTCCCTCGATGACGCTTTCGAAAAGTTGCCTAAAAATGATCAAGTCCCTTTCAAAGAGAAATTGCCCAAAGATACTTAGCACTATTGCAATTATGGTCTAAACGATGACCCACGCCCGTCCCTTTCACCTCCTAACACAAGATTGTCCATCAAATGCAATGGTGGAACAAAATTGTCAAAATGGTTAAAACGTAACAAAAATCTTTGAGAACTTTAGGGTAGTTGGCTCTTAAGTACTTGTCAACTTGCAAAACAAAACACTTGCCTATTTTCAAACCGCACTTCACAAACACTTTCAAAACAAACTTTCAAAAACCTTGGAATATCTTTTCAAAAAGACAAACACCTTTTGTAAAACATTCGAGTAAAGAATTGTTACAAGAGTAGCCTATACAAGGCATCTTTTTCAAAACATTTTCAAAACCACACACCAAGCACCATTTCAAACAATTGAAAACCAAGGCAAGTTGATCTAAGCAAGTACCTAAGAGCCCATGGATAACCATGGATAGAAAGGGTGCTAATACCTTCCCTTTCTATAATCTACTCCCCGAACCCAAGAAAAATCTCAAAGGTTTTTGCTGTGCTTTTTAAACCTTTCCTTAGGATAAAATAAAAAGTCGGTGGCGACTCTTGCTCAACCGAAACATTTGCGAAAAAAAACGCAAAACCATAGTCAGTTCTCCCACCGTATCACAGACCGTGTTGTAACCCAAAAATTTTCGTCTCAGTTTATCAAGATTTCCCCTCACAAGACTCTTTGAACTCTAGACAGGATTAGAGTTTGCTCTGCTCAAGACATCTCCTTGCATTGATGACCTAAATTAGGGTTTGAGTTTGCACAGGGATTTTTGGACTTTCAATGCTCAAAGTGACTTTCATAATTCATGTTGGACTTATAAGATTGCCTCTACCAAGTTTCAAGCTTTGAATCAAATTTTTGCCCAGTCAATTGGACATTTGACCTAGAAATCAGCTGTATTGGGGAAAAAAGTCAACTGTGGCCAATTTATAGTCAAATCTCATAATTTTTTATCCACATCAACATTATAGACTCATATGAACCATTTGATCAAGTTTGGACCACAACTCCTCAAGAAATTTGATCAGATAATTAAAAGGGCAAAATGGTCATTTTTAGGGTTTTGACTGCAGAAAGGGCAATTTCTGATTTTTAACCTAGCCAATGGTAAATTGGGTTCAAGCATGGATTCAAGGACTCAATGACATCATATTTACCCATTCACAAGGTTCAAAAGATCTCAAATGCATTGGATTGACAGATGAATTTTTTCAGTCAACTGATCAAAATTTGACTGTACACTGAAAAGTCAAACTTTGACTTTTTGGTCAAAATCAAGTGCCAATGGTCATTTTTCATCAATATGTGTCAAAACATTAAACTTGTTCATCAAGAAACCTAATTTTGCAAATTAGCGTTTAAGATTGAAAATTTTTCATAACTTAGAATTTTTCTAAGTTATGAAAGTTTCTCATTTTTTCCCAACTTTGCCCAACATTTTCACCATGATGCAATTGGATTCAAACAAAACTTCCAACATGAAAGTTGCAGTCCTCCACAAATTCTACAGCTTTTATGCACAAAGTTTTCCAAAAAGAATCTTGGATCTCAAGTTATGATTTTTGGAACAAGGGTCCATGAAACTTTTAACTTAGTGAAATTTTGCCCTAGTTTAGGCAGAATTTTGACCTATCTTCATGACCATTTTTCACTTAGTGCCACTTGGAATCTCAAAATGAATTTCAAAGATGGATTGTAGAGCATGTTAAAATATTTCCAAAATATCCAAGAACTCTCCAAAATCATTTATGGTTAGAGAGAATCGAAGGTTTGAATTTGGAAAAAACCCACTTTGATCCATGGCATTTTCATGTTGGCACAAGTTGCAAAATTTGTCCAAACTTGCTCTGTACTTGATTACAGGTCTCTAAACCCTTCCACACTCAAAAATTTAATGCAAACTCATTGGTTTAAGGTGTTATTCTGATCAATAGAGGTTTACACATTGAATTAATCTTAAAATGGCAAAAAGGTAGCATTTCCATTTTCATAAAGGCAACTTTATGTCAACTTGCTTCCCTTGAGCCTTGGACCTCTCTCTTTGTAGAAAACAAGTTCCATAAACTTATGCAAAGGTACAACAAACTTGTGCATGCTTGGAGATAGCCTGTACATGCCTATCTTGTATCACTTCACACTTTTCTTTCAAAACAAGTCAACTTGTAAAAAGGACATATCTTGAGTATCTGATATAACCAAAGTTTGTAAGAATTCAAAACAAGTTTTGCACATTGCCTTGAGTCAGAAACACGAGCCATCCTTCCCTCTAACACTCTTCAACATTAAAACACATTCCTCTTGCAAAACAGGGCAGCTTCTGCACTTTGAGTTCCAAAACAAAAACCACTCGTGCGTTTTGTCCCAAACCAATTCCAATACCTTCCATATAACCCATCTGAACTATCCCAACCATTGGCCATTGACTGTAACTCCATTTGCAAGCTTCACCATTTCTGATTTCAGCTTGTGCAGGTTGACTTCTACAGGCTCATTCAAGCAAGCTCAAGGCAAACAAAGCATTGGGGAAGGTCAGAGGAAGTTCAGGCAAGCTCACAAACATCTCAGGCCTCATTGAAAACCTCCACATTGCCATACACGAGTTCAACTGAAACAGGTATTTGTCAACTTTCTATCTCTCTATTTATGAATCATTAGGCTTAGGTTTATGAATAAAAAATGTAGTACTCATAGCCCTTAAGCTGTACATAGGCATATATTTCATTTAAGTTAAGTGTGCTAAGAGAATTTGATTGATGAACTTCCTGAAAAAGTTAGGTTAGAAATTAGGGCCAGAGAAATTCTCTCTGGTCTTTGAGAGTTAGATTAAGTTCTTTATATGGTTGGAATCGTGTTGAAAAATGCTATAACTTTCATGTTGTGAGTTTTTGCTTTAGAGCACGTATGCATGAGTTGGACATTTGTACAGGAAACGCGCGTTTTGTTTGAACCAGAGGTTGAAGACGAAGCAAGTGGGCTGGGCCTTGGCTTGACTTGCTTTTGACACCCCATGCTTTGCTGACTGCACCCCCTGACCCATTTGTTTTATATTTTCATATTATTTTCATTTCTTTTTATTTCTGACTTTATTTTTTTTTTCAAATATAAAAAATTACTAAAAATATTTTCCTTAAATTTTCAGATTTTTTATTTTTTATTTTATTTTATTTTGACACAATATTTAGTTTATTAGGTTTACTATATTTATTTTCTCAAATAAAAACTTGTAAATAACATATAAAAATATTATATTTTTATTTTTATTTTTAGTATTTATATACTTAAATAATATTTTCTCATATATTATTATTTTCTAAACAATTGTATATATTTTCTATTTTTATTTACTTGTACATAAATAAATAATATAATTAATATATTTTCCTAAAACAAAATTAGGGTTTCTACCCTTTCCAAAAATAATTATTTTCTCATTAAATATTATATTTTTACATACATAAAAATAAACAAAAACATTTTTGCATATTTATAATATATTGCATATTTATTTAATTGTCTATTTAAATTTTGTTTATTTATCATTTGAACAAAGAAATTCAATTTGGTTGTAATAACTTAGGGTTTTAGTTTCTTGCAAAATAATCCCCTATCCAAAATTGTATCCCCCTCCCCATATCAATGTTGTAATAGCCTAGATTACTTTTACACATTTATGCTTTCAAATATGCCATGATAGCGATTAGGGTTTGTATGCAATATCCAAAATCAAAACAAATAGCTAGACCTAATACAAGACATAAAAATGCATGAAAATGACAACACAATGCACATATGCACCCCTAGGGTTTCATCCACTTGTTGCCTTTAAAATGGCCATGGTATGCATGTTGAGTATCTTGGCAAAACAAAAACAAAACAAAAGATCATAGTCCCTCGATGACGCTATCTTGGTTGCCTATACAAAAAATGGTCTAGTCCCTCAGAAAAATTGCTAAATATACTTAGCACTATTGCTATCATGGTTAATACGATGACCTGCGCCTGTCCCGTTTAACATCCAAACACAAGGTTGTTTACCAAATGCAATGGTAAAACAACACTGTCAAAAGGGTTAAAAATGTGTAGGAAAGATCTTTGAGTAGATAGGGTAGAGAACTCTTAGTTACTTGATCAAAACTTGTAAAAACATCCTTGCTATTTTCAAACACACCTCACAACACAATTTCAAAACATTTCCCAAAACAAAACTTTCAAATATTGAAACATATTTTCAAAAGACAATACACCTTTGTATACATTCAAACAAGAATCATTACAAAGGTTACCACAACGATGGCTTCTTTTCAAAACATTTTCAAAACCACACACAAAGCACCATTTCAAACAATTGAAAAGAAAAAGCAAGTGATCTAAACAAGTAACTAAGAGCCCATGGATAACCATGGATGAAAAGGGTGCTTGCACCTTCCCTTTTCATAATCTACCCCCCGAACCCAAGAAAACATCTCAAAGGTATTTCCTGTGCTTTTTGACCTCTACTTTGGATAAAATAAAAAGTAGGTGGCGACTCTTGCTAAACCGAAACATTTGCGAACACAAACGTAAAACCTCAAGTCAGTTCTCCCACCGTATCACAGACTTCCTGTTGTACCCCAAAATTTTCCCTCTCATTTCTCAAGGATTTTCTCACAAGATCTTCTATGACATCAAGTTTGCAGCACTGATACATGAATTTAGGCTTGGAATTGGAAAAGGGGCAAAATGGTCAATTGCATACTAGAAAGTAAAACTTTGACTTTTTGGTCAACATTACATTCCAAGGATCAAATTTCATCAAGAAATTCAAAAATATGAAACTTGATCATCAAGGAATCAAGAAAGTCAAAAGTCAATGTGAAAGTTCAAACCCTTCAAGACTTAGAAAATTTTCTAAGTGTCTTTATACATGATAATTTCATCACTTCATGTCATTCTTTCACTAAGATCCAAGACAGTGCAAGGGAAACTTTCAACATGAAAGTTGTAGATCTCCACGATATCTACAACATTGCTTTACACACCTTCTCCTAGAAGTGATTGGATTTTGAGTTATAAACTCATGAAGTCATGACATTTTCATTTAAACACTTAGAGAAATTTTCAGCAGTTTTGGTTAGGTTTTTATCCCAACTTCTTGCCCATTTTTCATCAAGTTCCAATTTGATTTAACAAAAGTGGCCAACATGAAAGTTATAGAGGTTGCTTCAAGCTTTCCAAAACATCCAAGAGCATGAATTTATCATATTTGAGCTAGAAGATACAAGGATCTGAAGTTGAGCATCCATTCTTGAATTACAAGCCATTTTTGTTGAAGAACGCATAATCCAATTGGCATGACGTGTTGCATAATCTCACTTTGCAGGTCTTGTGACTTGCAAATATCAACATAATTTAATGTTTACACAAGAGCTTGAGCTATTACCCAAGTGTTTAAGCCATTGTCCAAAGGATCTTTCCATGTATGGCATAAAGGCATCATTGCTATTCTTGAAAAGAAAGCTTTTTGTACAAAGTTTGTCTTGAGCCCATACTTTGTTTATTTCTGACTTCACTCCACCGTAAAACAGGGAAACCAACCCCTCTAAACCAGCAACTTTGGTACTTCATCTTGGGACCATAGAGTACTTGACATAATTTGATACTTACATCCCAACCAAACCATAACATGTTGTCTTGCAAACTTAGTCAGCTCATATGCACAAACCTCTTGCCTATAAATAGAAGAAGCATTTGCAAGAGAAAGAGGTCTAAAAAACAGGTTGGGAAAAGGTTAGAAAAAATAGAGAAAAAGAACAAGGAGAAAAGCCAGAAGTTATATTGGTAAACCCTAAAAAAATCTCATATTCACAAAAGCCATAACAGTCCACAAAACTTCCACTCTTGGGTTTTAAAGTCCAAACCTTTGAACCTCTCATACCTCGCAAGTTCTTCCCAACCATCCAAACATTTCATACCATACAGAGGTTGTTTAGTAACCTTCAACAAAAAGGAAAGTCTAGCAGCTGGCTGGAGCTTCCTTAAGGTTCATACAAGATCTTGAAGGATATTTGGTTTCAAAACCTAAAGTGCAGTTTTAAGGTAAGTCATCTTTACCTTGCCTTTTCCATACATCAACTTTTCTGTTTATAGGATGTAGAAATCACCATTTTTGATGTTAATATTTATTTGTTGTTCCTGTTATTCATTCATATGTTTAAAACTAACTGATGTATGCAAAGAATGGTGTTTAAGGCAAGAAAATGCAGTATGTATCGACACGTATCCACATGTGTCGACCCATCTTAGTGAAAATGCAGGGTATGAGTCGACACATGACCCTCATGCATCGACCCATACTGAGTTCAGGTCACAAAACAGAAACTGGAAAGGACTATGAGTCGACACATACGCATTTCGCGTCGATGCAAAAAGGTGTATGAGTCGATACATCCCATTATGTGTCGACCCATACTGAATAGATTTCACTTTACAGAAGCTGGAAAGGCCTATGAGTCGATAAATACGCGTTTCGCGTCGATGTAAAAGGCGTATAAGTCGATACATCCCATTATGGGTCGACCCATACTGAACTAATTTTGTTTTATAGGGGCAGGGAAAAGCTATGTGTCGATGCATAGCAGCATGGGTCGACACATAGCAATTCAAAATGCATTTTTCCTTTATTCTACACTGTTTTCACATTCTTTTCATTATCATTCGATGTGGTTGTAATATTTTAGTTCCTACTTCATCCCCATTGTTAAATTGTACCCCCATCCACATAAAGTGATGTAATAGCCTAGATTTTACTTTCCGCCTTTTACTTGCTTTTCATATATTGCTAGTAAATAAGTGTGTATGGCAAGATAAAAACAACAAAATAGGCCACCCTAATCAAAGACTAAATGCATGCAAATCAAACACATTATTCACACATGCACCTCTAGGGTAATTTCACTTGTTGCCTGTCGGAAAATAGTCATGTCCCTCGAACATGGGCATTTTAGCAAAGACCCTCGATAAAAGATCGTAGTCCCTCGATGTTGACTTCGGTAAACAATCTAGTCCCTAAAATGACATTGCTAAAACGTCCCATATGTTTCCTTCTATGACTATACAAACGTTCCAATGCCCGTCCCTTCACATCAAACGATGGGGCTTCTTATCAAATCAATGGTAAGATAGCAACATCTAAAGGAGGAGGAAAAACACATTTGAGACCTTTCGAGTAGGTAGGTTCGCCCTCAGTTACTCGCTTGCTCACGACAAAAACATTTTATACACCCACACTCTCACCTTTGAACTATTTTCGAAACAAACACTTTGTAGGTGTTCTTATAGAAACAAGAACCATTACGAAGTTCCATTTTCAAAATACTTTCAAAAACACATCTCACAAACACACCTTTGAACTATTTTCAAAACAAACACTTTGTAGGCGTTCTTATAGAAACGAGAACCATTATGAAGTTCCATTTTCAAAATACTTTCAGAAATCAACACCACAAGCACACATTCAAACAAAAGCAAGTGATCTAGCAAGTAACTAAGAGCCCATGTAAAACCATGGATGAAAAGGGTGCTAATACCTTCCCTTTCATAATCTACCCGCTGAACTCAAAGAACATCTCTAAAGGTCTTTCCTGTGCTTTTTCACCTTTCCTTTTTGGATAAAAGAAAAGTCGGTGGCGACTCTTGCTAACCGCAACATTTGCAAACACAAACGCAAACGCAAAACCTCAAGTCAGTTCTCCCACCGTATCACAGAACTGGCGACTCTGCTGGGGAGTAGTTATAAAAGTGGGGTTACCTTAGGGTTTAGATCAAATTTATTTGCTTACATTGTTTGACTTGTTTGCTTTACATTTTGGTTCTTTGTTTGGGTTTGAATCCTCCACCCGGATTGAGAAACATTATAGGTAAATAGCAATACGTTGTGGAAACTGTGCGGGGTATACCGACATGGTCTAAGCAATAACTATGTTAGTGTGACATATTTGTGGGTACCGGTAGCCTTTGAGTTAATCAAAGAGAATAGGGGGCCGATGAGTGATGTCATGAAGCACTAATGAACTTCTAAAACCTTTACTTGACCAACTTGGCCTTTAGGATGTAATGAGATGACCGGCTTTGGTGCAGTCCGAAGTTGGTAGATACTCGATACTACACTCATTGAGGTTTGGTTTCTTGGGATATTTCGGTCGCCATTAAAGAGGCTTGAGCTGAAACAATGACCAAGGAAATAATTCGGTGATATTGAGCTCCTTAGAACCCGGTTACTATTACTAGGACATGTTGAGCCTACTAAACTTCAAGAGGGTACTTACCTACAAACTCCACGCAAGCCTAAAACTAAGGACTTGTTTGCTTTGTGTGAATATGATTATTTGTATATAAAGTTGCTTACCTCGCATATCTATACATAACATCATAACATCATACCATAGCATTTTCAATAACCATTTCAAGGATCTCGAGGGTCTTTGATGCAGGGTCACATTGAACCAGACGTCTACCTAGGGGGCAAGAGGATTTATTTTCCTCTAAACAAACACTGTCAAAGATCAATTACAACAAACTTGAGTCAAGGGCTATGACCCACTTGACATGGTGAGCTTAATTCTTGTGGAATGACGTCCACTGATACAAAGTTCTCTAATCAAAGATGTTAATCTCTAACTTTTTCTTGTGTTTACTCCGCGAGATCCTTGAAAACATGCATCCACATATCATGCATCATATCATGACAGGTTTCTCCCATACAGGTCTCCTTATCTTCCTACTGTTTATTTCAGTAAGATGGATATGGAACCAACGGTGAAAGATCTCCAAGCTCAAAACGCTCAATTCCAACAAATGTTCCTGGCTATGGATAAGGGGCAAGAAGACCTGAAAACTCTCCTTCTCAAGGACAAAGGGAAGAAGTCCAAGAATTCAGTAGGCGTCCTGAACTTGAGAAGAAGACCTAGAGGACCAGTCAAAAGAGCTCTAGATCTTTCAACTTCATCCAACATGGGGGATAGTCATGAAGAAGACAACAGTCTGGAGATTGATGAAGTTGAAGTTGACTACTCCGAGGAACAATATCTTCCCACTGATGACAAGTACACACTATTGGAGGACCGCCTCAATGCTATGGAGATTTAACAGACACCTGGCTTGGATTTAGGAGACATGGTTTTGGTTTCTGGAGTGGTCATCCCGCCAAAGTTCAAAATCCCTACTTTTGCCCTGTACGATGGATTCTCTTTCCCTAAGATGCACTTAAAGTCTTATGTCCGCAATATTCAACCATACACAACTGATCCAAAGCTTTAGATCCATTTCTTCTAAGAAAGCCTGGCAGGGACTCAACTCGAGTGGTTCTATCAATTGGAGAGTTCTCGTATCCACACTTGGGAGGATTTAGCTGCTGCTTTTTACAAACAGTATCAGTACAATGCTGATCTTGCACCAACTCGTGTGCAATTGCAAAACATGACCATGAGTTCAAGCGAGAGCTTCAAAGGACATGCCCAAAAGTGGAGAGATCTGACTGGTAGGGTGCAACCCCCTTTAACTGACAGGGAGCTGATTGACATCTTCATGGGAACTTTGAAAGGGCCTTTCTTTAAACACTTGATCGAAAGCTCTTCAGCCGGGCTCACCCAGCTAATACTGACCGGCGAAAGGGTCGAAGCTGGCATCAAAAGTGGGAAGATTCAAGAAGCTACACCTTCTGATGCTCAGAAAAAGCCATACAGTGGGAAGAAAGAGTCCAATGTTGTGTACAGTCAAAAGAGTCACCATGACCATCACGTAGGGGCAGTCCTGATCTCTGGTTCTGCGTCACAACGACAACAGCAAAGGGGAAATCAACAAAGGTCAGACGAGCCTAAAAGACAGTTTACCAACATCAACATGCCGCTGTCTCAAGCGCTACAACACTTGTTGAGGATGAATCTGATCGCATTGATAGGACCTCATACAAACCCCAAAACTTCTTCTCCTAACTACAATCCTAATGCAACATGTGCTTATCATTCTGACAGTCCCGGGCATGACACTAACGATTGCTGGGCATTGAAGTATAAGATTCAGAATTTGATTAACGCCAAGGAGATCGAGTTCGACCCTCTGGAGACTCCAAACGTGATCACTACTCCCTTGCCAAATCATTGAGAGCAACTTGTTTCATTCTTTTGTTATTCAAACAATTATCTATTAATGTCAAACTTTGTTTCATTAATGCACTGCATATGTTTGTCTTGATTTGATCCACTCATTTTCATTACCATTAAAATATGCTTTTTACTCACTTTATGACATTCAACTCTTGCTAAAAGTTACAAACCTTTATAGGGAGGATGACGAAAACAATGCCATAATCTCATACAATGTGCTTTTGGACAGACCTTGCTGACGATGTACAGGCGTTCTTTCAAATCCTAAACACTGGAGTTATAAGGAAGATAATCCATAGTCAACCCCTTCGAGCCAAAGAAGTAGAAGTTTTCTATTTTAACACAAATTGAAACCTTTAACCCGGGGCAGGGTAGTCTCTCAGTTAATTCAAACGCGCGTTAAGCCGCAAAGTCTCATCTCGTAATACAACGAATGACGTCAAGAAACATTCCTCTGGAATCAAAAGACGGTGATGGTTCCCTATCACGTAGGCAGTCATTATCTCTCAAGAAAAGAAAATCCCACTAAGTCAAAACCTACAAAAGGAGACTTAATAAAACTGGGGCATCCCGCTGACTGTAATCTCAAAACAAGAACAGTCAGGCAAAAATTAGGGATAATAATTCAAAAGAAAGAGGTCATTACAAATCCTCAACAAGAAAAAAAATGTTGCAAAAATGACTGCCTTCCAACAAACTTAACTTGTTTGAACCATCACTAAAATGTCATTCCAAACTCAATTAGAGTTCAAACGCACAATTAACTGAGCTTAGGACTGAAGAACATCACGAAGAATGGGTGGGTACAAATAAATTTTGAGCCTTTATCCTTTGTTTCTTAAACCGTGAACCAAGCCACGTTACAACCCTTCAAAAGTCCTAATTGAAGCATGGGTTAGTTCGAAAGCATATTGTTACAAAAGGTATCCTGACTCCTGTAAGGCTTTACTCTAAATCTTGAGTTCAAATTTTTCTTACAAAATTTCTTTACTCGCTAAAACGCATTTTCAAAATTTCAAGACAAACATAAACTTTGCATTACTTGAATATCATTGTTTGCATATGGTTATTTGTTTGACAACAGAGAAATTCACACAAAGAATATCCAGTGAACGAAAGCTCTCTCAGTGAACCAAATCACTTCAAGAAGGATGACACTCCCAATGACAAATCTCCTATCAACAGGGGGACATGACATGTCACTATCCAGCACACCTGGGGCAGTCCAGTCAAGATTCCAAGAAATCTCTCAAGAATTGTAGAGTAACCAAGGGCAGGTCTCCATCTCCATCACTTGGGGCATTAAACGTCAATTTCAACAAAGAGTTACGTATAATCAAACATTTTTGGCAGTACCACAAACACTCGCTACTAGGGGCAGTGACGAATCTCCCCAATATCCTTCTCATAGGATGACTCCCAGCCAGCGTTTCAATCTCTGAAAACCTTCCCCCGGCTGGGAAAACTTCAAGAATCCTTGAGGACTTCCCCAACGAGTTCATCACCTCTCTAGCAAACCGACAACAGGGTTTATTTCTCTAACAAACGGAAGGATTCTCCAGCTTAAGTTTTCCTCTCCGACTACTACAAATTAGAGGACCACAACCCCTCTTCCCCAGTAGACTACTCTACAATCCCCAGCAAGTTACTATGGAACCTGGACCCGACCAGATATCAGTTCAACTTCGACTCCCCAATAGAGTAACAGACAACCTAGACTCCTGAACTCTTTTCCCAAGCAGGAATAAACATACTCCCCACAGAGTTTTCAATATTTCGCAGCGGAGTTCTCCTCAAACAACAAAACAGGAATCCCCGGTGGAAACATTCTAAGCAAAGTTTGAAGACACACATACTCTTCAATAGCAGTCCAGGATTTAACAAGCTCCCTGACATTTGTCAAGGATTTATTTTCCCAGACAAAAATACATTCATAAACATTTCATATTTCATTTTACATACATGATAAGTGCATACGACACAATCTCATTTATTTTGAGAACATCATGACATCATGCATTTCATACATCATGACATTGTATGCAACTAACGTTCTACCTTTTTCAGGAAAGATCGATCAACAGATGGTTACCATCAACCTTTTCAAGTTCCAGATTAATACCTGTAGCAAGCCAGGAAAACTATTTGTGGACGACTGATTGTAGATTAATACCTGTAACAAGCCAGGAAAACTATCTACATGAAGAGATTGAAGATTAATACTTGTAGCAAGCCAGGAAAATTGTCTTTCTTTCTCAGGTCAGAGATTAATACCTGAAACCAGCCAGGACAACTATCTCATCGACCGACCTTTTCAAGTTCCAGATTAATACCTGAAACTAGCCAGGAAAACTATCTGTGGATGACTGATTGTAGATTAATACCTGTAACAAGCCAGGAAAACTATCTATATGAAGAGATTGAAGATTAATACCTGTAGCAAGCCAGGAAAATTGTTTTTCTTTCTCAGGTCAGAGATTAATACCTGAAACCAGCCAGGACAACTATCTCATCGACCAACCTTTTCAAGTTCCAGATTAATACATGAAACCAGCCAGGAAAACTATATGTGGACGACTGATTGTAGATTAATACCTGTAACAAGCCAGGAAATTTATCTGCATGAAGAGATTGAAGATTAATACTTGTAGCAAGCCAGGAAAACTGTCTTTCTTTCTCAGGTCAGAGATTAATACCTAAAACCAGCCAGGACAGCTATCTCATCGACCAACCTTTTCAAGTTCCAGATTAAAACTTGAAACCATCCAGGAAAACTATCTGTGGACAACTGATTGTAGATTAATACCTCTAACAAGCCAGGAAAACTATCTACATGAAGAGATTGAAGATTAATACCTGTAGCAAGCCAGGAAAATTGTCTTTCTTTCTCAGGTCAGAGATTAATACCTGAAACCAGCCAGGACAACTATCTCATCGACCAACCTTTTCAAGTTCCAGATTAATACCTGAAACCAGACAGGACAACTATCTACTCGACCAGCTCAAACAATTCAACAATCACCTTCGGATGGCATCTTTAAGCCCATCTCCAAAACTATCCATTACCTCTCCAAATGGCATCTTTAAGCCCATCCCTCCTATCACCGCGCGTCACCGAATGAAAATTTATGGGCACTTTAGTGTCTAATCATTCTCTCACCTTCGAGTCACGAATGGCAAAACTCGCCAATCTAACTCTTCAAGTTTAAGAAGATTAAACAGGGGCAGCTGTTGTACCCCAAAATCTGCCCTCTCATTTCTCAAGGATTTTCTCACAAGATCTTCTATGACATCAAGTTTGCAGCACTGATACATCAATTTAGGCTTGGAATTGGCAAAAGGGGAAAATGGTCAATTGCATACTAGAAAGTCAAACTTTGACTTTTTGGTCAACATTACATTCCAAGGATCAAATTTCATCAAGACATTCAAAAATATGAAACTTGATCATCAAGGAATCAAGAAAGTCAAAAGTCAATGTGAAATTTCAAACCCTTCAAGACTTAGAAAATTTTCTAAGTATCTTTATACATGATAATTTCATCACTTCATGCCATTCTTTCACTAAGATGCAAGACAATTCAAGGGAAACTTTCAACATGAAAGTTGTAGATCTCCATGATATCTACAACATTTATTTACACACCTTCTCCTAGAAGTGCTTGGATTTTGAGTTATAAATTCATGAAGTCATGACATTTTCATTTAAACACTTAGAGAAATTTTCAGCAGTTTTGGTTAGGTTTTAATCCCAACTTCTTGCCCATTTTTCATCAAGTTCTAGTTTGATTTAACAAAAGTGGCCAACATGAAAGTTAAAGAGGGGGTTTCAAGCTTTCCAAAACATCCAAGAGCATGAATTTATCATATTTGAGCTAGAAGATACAAGGATCTGAAGTTGAGCATCTATTCTTGAATTACAAGCCATTTTTGTTGCAGAACACATAATCCAATTGGCATGATGTGCTGCATAATCTCACTTTGCAGGTCTTGTGACTTGCAAATCTCAACATAATTTAATGTTTACACAAGAGCTTGAGCTATTACCCAAGTGTTTAATCCATTGTCCAAAGGATCTTTCCATGTATGACATAAAGGCATAATTGCTATTCTTGAAAAGCAAGCTTTTTGTACAAAGTTTGTCTTGAGCCCATACTTTGTTTATTTCTGACTTCACTCCACCATAAAACAGGGAAACCAACCCCTCTAAACCAGCAAATTTGGTACTTCATCTTGAGACCATGGAGTACTTGACATAATTTGATACTTACATCTCAACCAAACCATAACATGCTGTCTTGCAAACTTAGTCAGCTCATATGCACAAACCTCTTGCCTATAAATAGAAGAAGCATTTGCAAGAGAAAGAGATTGAAAAAACAGGTTGGGAAAAGGTTAGAAAAAATAGAGAAAAAGAACAAGGAGAAAAGCCAGAAGTTATATTGGTAAACCCTAAAAAAATCTCATATTCACAAAAGCCATAACAGTCCACAAAACTTCCACTCTTGGGTTTTAAAGTCCAAACCTTTGAACCTCTCATACCTTGCAAGTTCTGCCCAACCATCCAAACATTTCATACCATACAGAGGTTGTTTAGTAACCTTCAACAAAAAGGAAAGTCTAGCAGCTGGTTGGAGCTTCCTTAAGGTTCATACAACATCTTGAAGGATATTTGGTTTCAAAACCTAAAGTGTAGTTTTAAGGTAAGTCATCTTTACCTTGCCTTTTCCATACATTAACTTTTCTGTTTATAGGATGTAGCAATCACCATTTTTGAAGTTAATCTTTATTTGTTGTTCCTGTTATTCATTCATATGTTAAAAACTAACTGATGTATGCAAAGAATGGTGTTTAAGGCAGGAAAATGCAGTATGTATCGACACGTATCCACATGTGTCGACCCATCTTAGTGAAAATGCAGGGTATGAGTCGACACATGACCCTCATGCATCGACCCATACTGAGTTCAGGTCACAAAACAGAAACTGGAAAGGACTATGAGTCGACACATACACATTTTGCGTCGATGCAAAAAGGTGTATGAGTCGATACATCCCAATATGTGTCGACTCATACTGAACAGATTTCACTTTACAGAAGTTGGAAAGGCCTATGAGTCGATACATACGTGTTTCGCGTCGATGCAAAAGGCGTATGAGTCGATACATCCCATTATGGGTCGACCCATACTGAACTAATTTTGTTTTACAGGGGCAGGGAAAAGCTATGTGTCGATGCATAGCAGCATGGGTCGACACATAGCAGTTCAAAATGCATTTTTCCTTTATTCTACACTGTTTTCACATTCTTTTCATTATCATTCGATGTGGTTGTAATATTTTAGTTCCTACTTCATCCCCATTGTTAAATTGTACCCCAATCCCCCTAAAGTGATGTAATAGCTTAGATTTTACTTTCCGCCTTTTACTTGCTTTTCATATATTTCTAGTAAATAAGTGTGTATGGCAAGATAAAAACAAAAAAATAGGCTACCCTAATCAAAGACTAAATGCATGCAAATCAAACACATTATTAACACGTGCACCTCTAGGGTAATCTCACTTGTTGCCTATCAGAAAATAGTCATGTCCCTCTAACATGGGCATTTTAGCAAAGACCCTCGATAAAATATCGTAGTCCCTTGATGACCCTCGATGTTGCCTTAGGTAAACGATCTAGTCCCTAAAACGACATTGCTAAAACGTCCCATATGTTGCCTTCTATGACTATACAAATGTCCCAACGCCCGTCCCTTCACATCAAACGATGGGGCTTCTTATCAAACCAATGGTAAGATAGCAACATCTGAAGGAGGAGGAAAAGCACATTTAATACCTTTTGAGTAGGTAGGTTCGCCCTCAGTTACTCGCTTGCTCACGACAAAAACATTTTATACACCCACACTCTCACCTTTGAACTATTTTCAAAACAAACACTTTGTAGGCATTCTTATAGAAACAAGAACCATTACGAAGTTCCATTTTCAAAATACTTTCAAAAACACATCTCACAAACACACCTTTGAACTATTTTCGAAACAAACACTTTGTAGGTGTTTTATAGAAACGAGAACCATTACGAAGTTCCATTTTCAAAATACTTTCAAAAATCACCACCACAAGCACACATTCAAACAAAAGCAAGTGATCTAGCAAGTAACTAAGAGCTGGAAAACTATGGATGAAAAGGGTGCTAATACCTTCCCTTTTCATAATCTAACCCCCAAACTCAAAAAAAATCTCTAAAGGTCTTTCCTGTGCTTTTTCACCTTTCCTTTTTGGATAAAAGAAAAGTCGGTGGTGACTCTTGCTAACCGCAATATTTGCAAACACAAACGCAAAACCTCAAGTCAGTTCTCCCACCGTATCACACCGCCCTTTTGGGTTTTCAGTCCACTGGGATACCCTTTCTTGCCCAAGCCACCTTTTCAGGTTTTCGACTTGTTGTGTGTATAATATTTTATATATATCCCTAATTTTTGCTCGAACACTTTTGGTTCGTCGGGAAGCCCTAAGTTTTTCCTAGGCCAGTCAACCTAGCAGTTAGTTTTCATGTGTAGTATCTTTTGACAATGTTTGTGTTCACAGGGTGCGGAAAATCTTTTTCGTCCATGGTGGTCAGTATCATAGCACCGCCAGAAAATATCTTCTTGACTACAAATGGTCCTTCGTAGGTGGGAGTCCATTTGGCCCTGGGATCACCCTGCGACAAAATGATGCGCTTTATTACCAAGTCACCAGTCAGATATACACGGTGCTTGATTTTCTTGTTGAATGCCTTAATCATACGCTTTTGATACATCTGACTGTGATAGATAGTTGCAAGCCTCTTCTCGTCAATCAGATTCAACTGGTCTTGCTTGGTATGAATCCACTCATCTTCTTCTAAGTCTGCATCTTTCATAATTCTTAGTGAAGGAATCTAAACTTCGACCGGTAGGACGACTTCCGTACTGTAAACCAAAGAGAATGGAGTTTCCCCAGTTGATGTTCAAGCTGAAGTGCGATAGACATGGAGAGAAAATGATAACATCTTGTGCCAGTCTTTGTAAGTCACAACCATTTTTTGTATTATTTTCTTAATGTTCTTGTTAGAGACTTCCACTGTGCCATTCATCTTCGGTCGATACGGAGAAGAGTTGTAGTGCTTGATCTTGAACTGCGTGCAGAGTTCAGTGATCATAGTGTTGTTGATATTAGTACCATTTTCTGTGATGATTCTCTCAAGGATGTCATACCGAAGATCAGGTTATGTTTGATGAATCGGGCGACCACATTCTTGGTAACAGAGGCAAACAAGACTGCTTCAACCCACTTTGTAAAATAATCAATGGCGACGAGGATGAAGCGATGTATGTTAGAAGTAGTAGGCTTGATCTCTCCAATCATATCAATGTCCTACATTGCGAATGGCCACAGATAAGTCAAGACGTTCAGAGGTACTAGAGGCACATGAACTTTATTAGCGTAGATTTATCACTTATGACAAGTTCTCAAGTGGTGGTGACAGTCAGTTTCCATAGTCGACCAATAGTAACCTGCTCTCAAAATCTTTCTAGTCATAGTATGCCCACTGGAGTATGTACCAAAGATACCTTCGTGCATATCTTCCATAATCTTCTCCACCACTTTCTTGTCCATACAATGAAGCAGAGTCGAATCATGATTGCGCTTGTAAAAAATTTCATTGCTCAAGAAGAACTTGGTCGAGAACCTCCATAGCAATTTCTTGTCATTGATCGATGTCACTTCAGGGTATTCTTGATCTTCAAGGTATCTTTTCACTTCATGAAAACAAAGTCTTTCTTCTACTCCATCAGTGTCAATTTCATAGCAGTGTGTCAGTTCGTCGAATCTTTCCATGGTTATTCCGGGAGCCTCATTGTCCATCTGACCTTGAACATGGATGACATGGTAGCCAATGCGTTCGCCAACTGATTCTCTTCTCTTGGGATATTCTTAAAAGTAATCTCTTCGAAATACGAAATCAAGGTTAGCACATGCTCTCGGTAAGGGATAAGATTCTGATCCTTCATATCCCATTCTCCCTTAACCTGACTGATTACCAATGCTGAGTCCCCATATACACTTAAGAACTTGATTCTTAGGTCAATAGCAGCTTTAATGCCCTTGATGCACGCTTCGTATTCGGCCATATTATTGGTGCAATCAAAGCAAAGTCTGGAAGTGAAAGGCATATGACAACCCTAAGGAGAGATAATTACAACACTGATTCCATTTCCAAGTGCATTAGAAGCTCCATCGAAAACCATAGTCCATCTGGATCCTGGCTCAGGTCCTTCATACGGTCCAAGTTCTTCACAATCTGTAACTAGCATAATATTCTCGTCCGGGAATTCGAAATCCATAGACTGATAATTGTCTGTAGCTTGATGTGCCAAATGATCTACTAGTACACTTCCTTTGATTTCTTTTTGAGTGGTGTACTGAATGTCATATTCTGTTAAGACCATTTGCCATCGGGCTATTCTTCCAGAGAAAGTCAGCTTCTCGAATATGTACTTGATGGGATCCATTTTAGAGATCAATAAGGTAGTATGGGTCAACATATATTGTCTTAGTCGGCGAGCAACCCATGCCAAAGAGCAGAAAATTTTCTCGAGCAATGAATATCTTGTTTCACAGTCGGTTAACTTTTTTCTAAGGTAGTATATTGCATGCTCTTCTCGACCAGACTTGTCATACTGCCCCAGTACACACCCCATTGAGTTCTCTAGCACTATTAGGTACATGATTATAGGCCTTCTTTAAACTAGTGGCATCAGAATAAGAGGTTCTTGTAGGTAATCCTTAATTTTATCAAAGGCTATTTGACAGTCGTCGTTCCATTTTACTACTTGATCTTTCTTCAGTAGCTTGAAGATTGGCTCACAAGTAGCAGTCAAATGAGAAATGAAATGAGCGATGTAATTTAGTCATCCTAAGAAACCTCTGACTTCCTTCTCGGTGCAGGGAGTCGGCATTTCTTGAATAACTTTAACTTTCACAGGATCAACTTCAATACCTTTACCGCTAACGATGAAACCCAGGAGTTTACCGATTCTCACCCCAAAAGTGCACTTGTTCAGATTTAACCTTAGCTTGTACTTCTTCATTCTTTCGAATAATTTATGCAGAGGATCAAGATGCTCTTCTTCATTATGTGACCTTGCTATCATGTAGTTGACGTAGACCTCTATCTCGTGGTGAATCATTTCTTGAAATAAGGCCACCATGGCACGCTGATAAGTTTCCCCAGCGGTTTTCCACTCAAAAGGCATAACCTTGTAACAGAAAGAGCCCCCACTGTGTGACGAAGGTAGTTTTCTCCATGTCTTCAGGCGCCATCTTGATCTGATTATAGCCTGAGAAATCATCCATGAAGGAGAATACCTTGTGTTGAGCGGTGTTGTCGACCAAAACATCAATATATGGCAGTGGGAAGTCATCTTTGGGGCTCGCCCTATTCAGATCCCTGTAATCTACGTACATACATACCTTTCCATCTTTCTTTGGCACCAGAACAACATTAGCAATCCATTGAGGATATGATGTCACTACTTCGAAGTTTAAAGTTTTACCAAACCGGTATTGTCAAATGGGGGCGTGCTAGGCGTGTGATGGATTGCTATTGGGCCTTGTAAGACTCCTGAGGACTTCAAGAGGATGGTTTGAGGCTTGATGTCAATTGAGAGAGACCGGAACCTCGAGATATGACTTGTACCAATTCTTTGATTTCTGGAGAGCTTTTTGAAGAGCTTTTTGAGATCTTTTTAGAGAGGAATTCCTCCTTTTCAAGCTTGTATGGCTCTATATTTATAGAGGAGAATGAGGAGACAAGAAAGCATGGAAAGAATCTCCCTCATAATGTTGTGTTTTAAGACCATGATCAAGATTTGAAAAAAATGCCATATTTGATGATTTTGTGCCATTTTCACATGTGGATGAACCTGGACATATTTGAAGGGTTATTGCACGAAATCAATTGACATAAACTAGCATAAAACTTGCCCAAAATGGATTCACATCAAAATTTACATTATTTCTATTATTTATTTATTTAATTCTGAATTTTAATGAATAAAATATCAAAATAAATAGCATAAATAGTAGAAAAATGTATGGGTGGGCTTAGAGGTCGTGGACCATGTTAGGAATGAGTTTCAAACTTGAAAAGATAGCCCCGTTTGGAAAAAATCCAAGTTTGGTCAGTATTTGCTTCATGCATTTTTTCAAAAATTGTCCAACTTTGACAATGCACATCTCTCTCAATTTTAACCTTATGAGGGTGTTCTTGGACTTTTTAGAAATATTAGGATGTCCCCTAAGCAAACTATTTGGTTTCATCTCAATTTGATCTTCCATGTTCATGTAAGAAGCTTTGACCCAAAAGGTGTTTTTGTTGACTTTTCAAAATGACCTATGTGATCGGTGGATCTGGAACTGACTGTTTACCGCTGGTTCGCGAAATGTCGCGGTAAGCAAGAGTCACCACCGTCTTTTATTTTCTCCAAATGGAAAGGACAAAAGCACAGAAAAATTCCTTATAGAGATTGCTCTCGGTTCGGGAGGTAGGTTATAGAAAGGGAAGGTGTTAGCACCCTTTCTATCCATGGTTATCCATGGGCTCTTAGATACTTGCTCATTGTGTTTTCAAAAAGGTTTGTTTGCTTTTCAATGTGGGTTTTAAAAAGTTTCTTTGAAAATTCCAGTTCGACTCTTGTATCGGTCCTCAAGAGTGTTTGAAAAATTGCTTTCGAAAGCTTTTTTAAAAAGGTGTCGGTGTGAAAAGTATTTTTTGATTTGTTTTTGAAATTAGAGCAAGTATCTAGAGTCGTCTACCTACCCTAAGGAATTCGTCTGTGTAGATGTCCTTTAAAGTAGTGCCATCCCACCATTGAGAGGTAGGTAGCACCACTGTTGGAGGTATTCGGGTCAATTCGAGGTTCGGGACATGGTGATCACCAGAGCAATGGGAAGACACCTTAGAAGCTACCCTCATGCCAGGTTCCCGGATCATGAGGACTTACTAAGACATCCTCTACTCGACGATCACCTTTCGAAGGCAAGGCAACAGTGAGGCGTACCCTAGGGGTGGTGTGTGCGAATTGTGTGTCGTTTTCATTGATATTTGTCTTGTCATGTTAAAATGATCTACGCTTGATTTTATTTTTAAGGTCATACATTCTTTCATGCTTTTTGTTAACAGTTAAAAGAGTGCGGAAAAGTAAATTCTAAAGCTATTACAAATGGCGCGGGTCCACATCGCCAAAATTAAACCGGACCCGATTTGACAGAAAAGTAAATAAAGCAAAGTAAATAAGAGTGCGAAAAGTAATCGTTACAGAGCTTTGGGAGAGATACATAATTATTTAAACGACATAAAATAAATATGCGAAATAAAAGAATTAAGAATATGGGCGTTGGACCCTTTTGCAAAATTGAAATTAATAAGGAATTAAAAAAAAAAGAAAGAATATTTTTGGTATTTTTATGTTTTTTAAGATTTAATAGGAAAAGGATTAATTAAAATTAAAATAAAATGTTAAACCTAGTTCTAACTATTTTTTTAAGTTATTTAAGAAAAAAAAAAGTTGAATCTTAACCTAATTTAAACCTAAGTTTTTATTGTACAATTTAATTATGAAAATAACTAAAATAAGTAATATTATTATAAAAGGGAAAATTAAAAGGAATAAAAAGTTATTAAACCTAAATTCTTTTATGTACAATTTAATTATGAAAATAAATAAGTAATGTTATTAAAAGAAAAATTGAAAGGGATAAAATTAACAATTAAACCTAAATTCTATATTTTTTTTTATATTTTTATTATGAAAAGAATTAAAGTTGCAACCTAACTTAATACTAAATTAATTTACATGCAATTTGCTTATAAAAATAATTAAATTATTTATTATATTTTTTCTATCTTTTCTGATTTTTGTATTTTGGTAAAAATAATAATTAATTTAATCAAAACAAATAAAGAAAGTAAAATAACAATTAAAATAAAATATGAAAAAAATGGAGAATTGCAAACCAGGGGGGGGGTTCAGTCCCAATTGTGAGGTATGGATCCAGTAAATTGAGCCCAATAACATTCAGATCCATTGACTTTCTCCACTAGCGTGTTGGATGGTTGACCAGGCTTAGGGTGCTCATCCATCTGGGGCCTTTGATCTGCAGCAGTTAGACGCGTGGCTGGCTTGATGATGATGGAGCATGGTGTGCATCAATGTTGTGCCTGCATAGGAATTATCAACGAAAAATAATATAGGAATTATACAGACCTGGGACTCGAACCCAGGTCTTGGACATTGCAAAGCACGTGTACCTGCCACTGAAGCACTTGAATTATATTTACTATATAACAATTAACAAATATTATAAAAAGAAAACCAAATGTTAGTGGGCAACGCGCGCGAGTTTTCAAACGCACCAACCAACTTTCGCCAACGCATCATCTTCCTCGCGTGCTTTTTCTTTTTTCTGAAACAAGAAGATATGGCAACGGTTTCAGACGCGTTGCACTAGACGGCTTTAGAAAAAATGGCGATTAGCGCTATATGGTTCATAAATTAATCGCGAGGCTTGGTCCATGTTCGTCTCAATGCGCTGAATCCAATGGTCTTAATCTCAACCTCTAATTTTGCCTTATTGTAAAAGCCCTAATTTATCCTCCTGAAAACCCTAGAATTTAAACATGGTGGAATCGAATATAACGCATAATAATTCAATCAAAACATTGGGTTAGCTTCAGAACAAGGTAATTAACATGAATCCATGAATAAAAATCACAAAGAATGTGTAAATCATGATGCACGACTCTGAAATTTTCCTTGCACAGGTACGATTCGTTTTACCAGTTCTTGGCGTTTTGGTTGATGTTTTGGATTGCAATGTGTTCAGGAGACCACAAGGAAGCTTTTGGAATGAATTTCGTGCCTTGAATCAACCTCTATCAATGATTTCAGTTTTGCTTTTTATGGAGAAAATTTCAAGTTTCTTAATGGTCTTTGAGCGCAGCTTTCAGTGTCTTGGCATTAGGTTTATGCTTCTGATTATGTAGTGCAACAATTAGGTTAAAAAAATCAATCAAATCTCTTTCATTCAATGGTTTTTGCAAATTGATTTTCCAAGATCTTTTCATATCTTTTCCATGTGCATTTTGTGTCAATTATGCTCATATTAAACCAAATCTTTCCTAATTAACCTATGCACGAAATCTTGACCTTAAAACATGTACAAAAAGATTGGTTTGGTCATGTTAGATATTTTTCATGTATTTAAATAATTTAAATGAATTAATATGAATAATAATTCAAATAAATAAATAAAAAATGAGAAAATACTTCCCTTTGGGCCAAGTGGTCGTGCACATGTTTAGAATGATGAATCTTGGAAGAAAAATGGGCCCATTAGCATTTTTAGGTCATTTGAAGTAGTGTTGACTTTTCAAAATATCCAAAACTTTCCCAACTTCCACAAGGCATAACTTGCTCCATTTTTAAGCTTTTCTCATGTTCTTGGACATTTTGGAAAGGTCTTTGAGTCCTCTAACCAATGCCTTTGGTCCCATGTCATTTTGATTTACCAATCTCAAGTTATGGCCTTTGACTTAAAGTCCCTTTTTGTTGACTTTTGAAAATGACCTATAATGTTGAAATTGGTAACTTTTTGTGAGAGAATTTCTTGGACTTGAAGTATGAAGATGAGTTGTAGAAAATGTCTTTCTCTTCAAAATGAGCTTTGGATGGAATTTTTCTGATAATCCATGTGAAAGTTATGCCCTGGTCAATTTCAATTGACTTTTTCAGCTGTCCAAATATAGTAACTTTTGCATCTTGATGATCTCTGAGCCAAATTTTGAGAATCATGATCAAGCATTGATCAAATGATGTTTGTGGCTTAAAAATGATATATTGATCAAAAATTTGAACTTTTGACTGTCAAATGACCATTTTGCCCCTACAGTTGACTGTAGTGCAATCTAGGGTTTTGACTGTGCAATCTTGAGCTGAATGCCTTGAAACTTGATATGAAGATGCTTGACCACATTTGTAGGCATATGAGACTAGATTGGGCCTTTGAAACCTTCAATTTCTTGATCAGAACACAAACCCTAGTTTTGACTGTATGGGAGGCTCTTTGACTGTGCAACCCTTGGGGAATTTTGAAGCTTGGCTTGGCAATTTCTTGAAGAATATGGGAGGGAAAATTTTGGGGTGCAACAGTTGCCCCTGTTCAATCTTCTTAGACCTGAGGATGCAGATTGGCTGACGTGCCTTTCGTAATCCGAAGGTGGAAGATGATTGAACACTAGAGTGCCCAGAAATTTGCGCTCACATAGTAGCAGTGTGATGGTGGAATGGGCTTATAGATGCCATTTGGAGATTGCTGGATGGGATGATGGGCTTATAGATGCCATCTGGATGTTGATTGCGTGGGGGATTCTTTCGCTAGAACCTGCATACCTGCAAAAGAAAAATGAGTACCTGACACGTTGCAGGAGCTGATTTTAGATGCTTGGCATAGATATGTCCTGACTGGTTACAGGAGCTGAGTCTGGAGCTTCAAACGATGAATGAACCAGGGATGGTTACTGCCTTAGCCTGAATGGTAAGAGAACCTTGGGCGACTTTAACTTCAACAACGCTCGTTGAGAAAATCTTGGTGGGAAATACCATCTTCGCAGTATCGGGAAGAGAACCATAGGCAATTATAATCTGGAAGGGAATCACCTCACTCGCCGTCGGAGAGGGAATCATAGGAAAAGGAATTGTCACCTCACTCACCGTCGGAGAGGGAACCATAGGAGACTATCACCTCACACTCACCGTCGGAGAGGGAAACATCTGAAGAAGGAATTACCACCTCACGCACTTGTCGGAGAGGGGACCATAGGAGACTATCACCTCACACTCACCGTCGGAGAGGGAAACATCTGAAAAAGGACTTACCACCTCACACTCACCGTCGGAGAGGGGACCATAAGAGATTATCACCTCACACTCATCGTCGGAGAGGGAAACATAGGAGACTATCACCTCACACTCATCGTCGGAGAGGGAAACATCTGAAAAAGGACTTACCACCTCACACACCGTCGGAGAGGGAACCATAGGAGACTATCACCTCACACTCATCGTCGGAGAGGGAAACATCTGAAAAAGGACTTACCACCTCACACTCACCGTCGGAGAGGGAACCATAGGAGATTATCACCTCACTCACCGTCGGAGAGGGAAACATCTGAAAAGGAATTACCACCTCACTCACTGTCGGAGAGGGAACCATCTGAAAAGGAATTATCACCTCACTCACCGTCGGAGAGGGAACCATAGGAGACTATCACCTCACACTCATCGTCGGAGAGGGAAACATCTGAAAAAGGACTTACCACCTCACACACCGTCGGAGAGGGAACCATAGGAGACTATCACCTCACACTCATTGTCAGAGAGGGAAACATCTGAAGAAGGAATTACCACCTCACGCACTTGTCGGAGAGGGGACCATAACTTCTGCTGAGTCTTTATCAGAAAAATCTGTTGGGAGTCGATTTAGCTGGACTAGAGAAGGCTTTGAAATATGTTTGAGCATTTTAACTGCGTCTTTCCTGAAAGGTAAGGTCAGTCATATGCAATGCATGCTATGGATCAAGCAATGATGTTCTCAACATAAATGAGATTTGTATGATATGATGCGTTATGCATGCTATAATGATGTATGTGATGTTTTATGAATGTTTTCGTCTAGGAAAGTAAATCCTTGACGGGTGCCGGGAAGTTAATATCCTGGGCTGATGTCGAAGAATAGATTTTGCTTCCGCTGGGGATGATAACTGCAAGAATACCGGTAGGAGAAGATGACTCCGTTGCGGAATAAACTTGGCAAATGGAAGATTCTGCGGGGAGAAAAGATACTCTAGCGACCATGCTGGGAAGCAATACTCTGTGGGGAGATGCTTTGCTGAGTGTAGATAATAACTCTGTTGGGGATATCGTTGTTGTATTGGAAGTGTGAGTAGACTTCGCTGGGGATAGGAAAGAACTACGTTGACGACGACCTTTCCGTGGCTTTTGGCTGAGGATAACCCAGTTATATCCTGTTAAGGAAATAACTCTTTAAATCAAGCCGGACGACGCGTTCGTGTTCTGCGAGGGGATAAGCTTCCAGAATCTACTGGGGATATGCTTATTGCTTGGGGAGATGAATTCCAAATTTCCTGGGGAACTGGATTGGACTGGACTCTTTTGGGGGAGTTTTGATATGCTGGGGAAGTGATCCCTTTGAATGTTGATACGCCGCCGGGGAACAATCTTTAGACCAAGACTGCCGGGGATGCTTGTTAAGAATATATGCTGCTGGGGAAGTATTGAGATCTATGGGAGGATACTCAACTTCCTGGGGACTTGATGACTCTGCTTGGAGGAGAATGTACTGCTTACTCTCTGGGGAATTAATATGTACCTGGTCGTGTTCTTTAGCTGGACCTACCTTGGTACCTTTGGAGGATAGAACAATTAGACTGCTCAGACAACTCTTTTATTGCCCCTGTTTCTAGTGTCACCTGCAATTAATTCCTTTGTTTCGTATGCAAATATTTATGAGTTGGCAAACTATTGTCAATGCATATATCACAAATTGAACCTTGGACGTTCTTCGCAAAACAAAACAGAAAAAGAAAAAACACTTGGTACGTTTAACTGAAAATATATTTGTATTGATTTTTGAATGGCCTGAAAATAGGCGTTTTGTATACAAGAGGCTGACGTCCTAGTAAGAGGAACGTCGCCGAACAAGAGAGTTCATACAAGTTTTGTACAAAAGAAAATAAAACAACTGTGTGAAGTATGAATGATCCACTGGGTTTCAACTCTGCTATTGTCTTTATAACTCCGAGCGTCTCATCACTTGATGACCTTGGTTGAAGGTGAAGCTGACTGATCGATGCCGTCTGAACTTGATGTAGATACCGGATTCTGGATGCAAAGTGATCCAATGAGACATAGTATTACGCTTTTATCCCTAATTTTTGCCTGGACTGCCCTTTCGGGTTTTCAGTCCACCGGGATACCCATTTTTGCCCAAGCCGCCCTTTCAGGTTTTCGACTTGCCGGGTGTACAGATTTTTTCATTTTCATCCCTTCATTTTGCCCGAACCCTTTTGGTTCGATGGGAAGCCCTAATTTTTGCCTAGGCATGTCAGCTTAGCGGGTCTTTTTTCATGCGTAGTATTTTTTAACTATGTCTGCATTGGCGGGGTGAGGAAGGTCGTCACCATCCATGTTGGTTAATATCATTGCTCCTCCTGAGAACACATGCTTAACCACAAATGGCCCTTCGTACGTAGGGGTCCATTTGCCCCTTGGATCACTCTGAGGAAGGATGATTCTCTTGATTACCAGATCCCCAACTTGATATTCCTGTGGTCTGACCTTTTTGTTAAATGCCCTGATCATCCGTTTTTGATATGTCTGACCGTGACAGATAGTAGCAAGTCTCTTTTCGTCAATGAGATTGAGTTGATCAAGTCGTGTCTGGATCCAATCATCTTCGTTCAGATTTGCATCCTTCATTATCCGGAGCGAGGGTATTTGCACTTCAATTGGCAAGACTGCCTCCATACCATAAACCAGAGAAAAAGGAGTTGCCCCGGTTGACGTCCTAGCTGAGGTACGGTACCCATGTAGAGCGAACGGTAACATTTCGTGCCAATCTTTGTAAGTCACTGTCATTTTCTGCACGATCTTCTTGATGTTTTTATTCGCTGCTTCTACAGCCCCATTCA
This sequence comes from Vicia faba, assembly GCA_948472305.1. Lineage (NCBI taxonomy): Eukaryota > Viridiplantae > Streptophyta > Magnoliopsida > Fabales > Fabaceae > Vicia > Vicia faba. The sequence continues at coordinate 277,203,948 of OX451738.1, read as the reverse complement.
TCTTCGGTCTGTAAGGAGAAGAATTATGGTGCTGTATTTTGAACTGTTCGCAGAGCTCAGCGATCATCTTATTGTTTAGATTGGTACCGTTGTCTGTAATAATCCGCTCAGGGACGCCGTACCGACAGATCAGGTTGTGCCGAATGAACCGTGCCACAACAGTCTTGGTTACCGTAGCATAGGAGGCTGCCTCAACCCACTTCGTAAAATAATCAATCGCCACTAGGATGAAGTGATGCCCATTAGATGCCGTAGGTTTAATCTCGCCGATCATGTCTATGCCCCACATTGCGAACGGCCAAGGCGCAGTCAGAACATTCAGGGGAACCGGAGGAACATGCACTTTGTCTGCATAGATCTGGCACTTGTGGCATGTCCTGGAATGTTGGTAGCAGTCAGCTTCCATGGTGGACCAGTAATATCCTGCCCGTAGGATCTTCTTTGCCATTGTATGTCCACTGGAATGCGTACCAAAGGTCCCTTCATGCAGCTCTTCCATGATCCTTTCTGCTTCGGTCTTGTCCACACAACGCAGTAAGGTTGAATCGTGATTTCGCTTGTACAAGATACCGTTACTAAGGAAGAACTTGGCTGCGAACCTCCTCAGGAATTTCTTATCATTGATAGAGGCACCTTCAGGGTATTCCTGAGCTTCCAGATATCTCTTCACCTCATGGTACCAAGGCTTCTCAGTCACCGATTCAGTTTCGAGATCACAACAGTATGCCGGTTCGTCCAGTTTCCAGATGATGATCCGGGGAGCCTCATTATCCCATTTGACTTTGAACATTGAAGACATTGTAGCTAACGCGTCCGCTAACTGATTCTCTTCTCTTGGAAAGTGCTCAAAGGTTATCTCTGTGAAGTGGGGAATCAGGGTCAACACACATTCTTTGTAAGGAATCAGGTTTGGGTGTTTCGTATCCCACTCTCCCTTGATCTGATTGATCACAAGAGCGGAATCTCCGAAGACACTTAGAAATTTGATCCTTAGGTCAATCGCAGCTTGAAGACCCATGATACACGCCTCATACTCCGCCATGTTGTTGGTACAGTTGAAACACAGCCGGGCAGTGAGTGGAGTATGAGTACCTTGTGGAGATATGATGATGGCGCCGATACCATTTCCCAAAGCATTGGAGGCTCCGTCAAAGTGCATAGACCATCGGGATCCTGGCTCAGGTCCTTCATCCGGTCCAGGTACTTCACAATCAGTCACAATCATGATGCTTTCATCCGGGAATTCGAAGTTCATTGATTGGTAGTCATCTACAGCTTGATGTGCTAAGTGGTCTGCCAATACACTTCCCTTGATGGCTTTCTGGGTTGTATATTGAATGTCGTATTCCTTTAAGATCATTTGCCATCTTGCGATTCTCCCAGACAGAGCAGGCTTTTCGAATATGTATTTTATAGGATCCATTTTTGAGATCAACAAGGTGGTATGAGTCAGCATATACTGTCTCAGCCGGCGAGCAGCCCATACCAAAGCGCAGCAAGTCTTCTCAAGCAGTGAGTATCGGGTCTCACAGTCGGTAAACTTTTTGCTAAGGTAATAAATGGCATGCTCTTTTCGGCCAGACTCGTCATGCTGCCCCAGCACACACCCCATTGAGTTGTCAAGTACTGTCAGGTATAGTATCAGAGGTCTCCCTTCAACCGGTGGCATAAGGATAGGTGGTTCTTGGAGATACTCTTTGATTCTGTCGAAGGCAGCCTGACATTTATCGTTCCAACGTACTACCTGATCTTTCTTCAGCAGCTTGAAGATTGGCTCACAGGTAGCAGTCAGATGTGAGATGAATCGAGCGATGTAATTCAGGCGCCCTAAAAAGCCTCTGACCTCCTTCTCTGTCTTAGGAACTGGCATCTCTTAAATAGCTTTGACCTTAGCAGGGTCCACTTGAATACCTTTATCACTGACCACGAAGCCTAGCAATTTCCCAGATCTTACCCCGAAGGTGCACTTGTTCGGGTTCAATCTTAGCTTATACAGTTTCAACCGGTCAAACAACTTTTGCAGATGATCTAGATGCTCTTCCTCAGTCTGGGACCTTGCGATCATGTCGTCCACATACACTTCTATCTCATGATGGATCATGTCGTGAAATAAAGCGACCATGGCACGTTGGTAGGTTGCCCCAGCGTTCTTTAATCCGAATGGCATGACCTTGTAACAGAAGGTGCCCCACTGAGTAACAAATGTAGTCTTTTCCATGTCTTCAGGTGCCATCTTGATCTGATTGTAGCCTGAAAAGCCATCCATGAAAGAGAACACTTTGTGCTGAGCCGTATTATCAACAAGGACATCAATGTGAGGTAAGGGAAAGTCATCCTTGGGGTTGGCCCTGTTCAGATCCCTGTAGTCGACACACATTCTGACCTTACCGTCCTTTTTAGGTATCGGCACCACATTAGCAACCCACTGAGGGTAAGAAGTCACTGCAAGGAACCCAGCATCAAACTGTTTCATAACCTCGGCCTTAATCTTCTCGGACATCTCTGGACGCATCCGACGGACCTTTTGCTTAACTGGAGGGCAGTCTTCCTTAGTTGGCAAGTGATGGACCACAATGTCGGTATCCAACCCTGGCATGTCTTCGTATGACCAAGCAAAGATCTCCATATAATCATGTAACATCTTGGTTAACCGTTGCTTCACGCTGAGCTCTAGGTTGGCACCAATCTTTACCTCTCTCCTGTCTGCTTCAGTACCCAGGTTTATTGTTTCCACTGGCTCTTCATGGGGTTGAATTGCCCTCTCTTCCTGAAGCAACAATCTTGCAAGCTCGCCAGGCACTTCGCAATCATCTTCACCTTCGTCTTCGGCTAAGTTGATCGGATTTTCGAAGTCATAATTGGCAGTAGCAGAGTTGTTATCAGTAAGATCCAGAGTGGATTGAAACCTGTATGAGTGAGTGTGTGTGTGTAAATACAGCTGTTTTGAAAATTATGTAAAGGAAATGAAAGACAGAAAAGGAGCACAATATTTGTAATGCGAAAATACGTCCAAGATTTTTATTCATGATATATGAAATGACAGTTTGTATGCCCTCCCAAATAGAACCACGGTGCCTCGGGTAGGACACCGGGCCATAGAGTTTATCATTGTTTATTACAAAATAACGAAACAAAGAAATTTATTACTTAGTAACAAGAGAAACAGATAAGTTGTCCTTTGCACTCCAATTGTTAGACCCGCCGTCGGCTGTCGGGTAGATCCAGCTATCAAACTCAGCATCGTCCACTTCGTCCTCGTCTCCAATAGAATTAACTCCATGAGCAGGCAGGGGAGCTGTCACCACATTAGGCTTGTCCGATGCCTCAAACTGTACCTCCTTAGCGTCAATGAGGTCCTGCAGCTTGTTTTTTAACGCCCAACAGTCATCGGTGGAGTGCCCCGGGCTATCTGAATGGTAAGCACAACGAGCATTCGGGTTGTACTTGGGAGATGTTGTATTGGGGAACTTCGGGGCTTCCCTGACAGTCACTAAGTTGGTGGCTAGCAACTGTGGCAGGATCTGTGATAGGGTCATGCTTAACCGGGTAAACTCTCGCCGGGGTCTTTCAGCCCTTTGAGGATTATTCGACCGAGGAGCGGCAGCAGGCTTAGCAATCATCACCGCGCTGACAGATTGGCGGTGCTCAGGTCTCTCTGATTTCCTAGAACCATACACGGCACTAGACTCCTTTTTGAATGGTTTCTTTTCCGAACTAGATGATGCACCCTTTGTAATCTTCCCAGACTTTAACCCAGCTTCAATTCTCTCTCCAGTCAGAATCAAATCAGTGAACCCAGCAGAAGAATTCCCGATCAGATGGTTGAAAAATGGCCCAGATAGGGTCCCTAAGAACATATCTACCAGCTCCCGGTCAGTCAATGGTGGCTGCACCCTGCCAGCCAGGTCTCTCCACTTCTGGGCGTACTCTTTAAAACCTTCGCTTGCACCTAACGCCATACCCTGGAGTTGGGTACGTGTGGGGGCAAGGTCGGCATTATATTGATACTGCTTATAGAAAGCAGTAGCCAACTCCTCCCAGTTACGAACCTTGGTCCCATCCAGCTGATAGAACCATTCGAGATGAGTCCCTGAAAGACTCTCCTGGAAGAAGTGGATCCATAAATTCTTATCCGCAGAGTACGGCTGAATTTTCCGAACATAGGACCTTAAATGCAGCTTGGGACAAGACGCCCCGTCATATTTGGAGAAGGATGGTGCTTTGAACTTATGGGGGATAATCACACCAGTAGACAAACCCAGATCTCCGAAGTCCAGCCCAGGTACCTGTTGAACCTCCATAGCCTTCAACCTGTCCTCCAGTTGCTTGTATCTGTCATCTGCAGGAGGGTACTGCTCTTCATCAAAATTTGTCTCGTTGTCGGAGACTACCGGACTAGGAACCTTTACTTCTGCCTGAGAAGGACTCTTGCCAACAGAAGAACCAGCCTCTTCATGCTGCAGAGTATTGCCAAACCTTCGGCCCGAGTTGAATAGAACAGTTCTTCTCTTCTTCTTCTTCTCCTTCTTCAGGAGCATAGCCTTCAGTTCTTCTTGGCCTTTAGCCAGACCCTTGATTAGTTCTTGAAACTGCGCATTCTGCGCCTGGAGAGCCTTGATTGATGTCTCAGTTGATGCAGATTCGGGATTCATGATGCTGAAATAAACAGCGAAGAACTGTAAGCAACCTGAAAAGGGGAAAACCTGCTATGCACATGATGTATGAAATGCGTATGATTTATGTTTTCAAAGACAATCGGGAATCAACTTTGTTAAACAAAAAGGAACACATTTCATTAGATTCAACTTTACAACTGAAATTATTCAACAAGTTGCCCTTAGGCGTTACATGAAAGGAAATACTGAAAAGGAAATAAAATGTAAAGGCACATTCAGAGTTCCTTATTGATCCCATGGTCTCCTCTTCTCAGTGCGGATGTAGGCATTCAGAGCTCTCTCATTCTCCAACTGTTTGGTCAGCTTCTGGATCTTTGATTCCTGCTCGTTGAACTTTTCCCGGTAGGAATCCCGTTCTTCTCGCAGTTGCGACCAAGATCTCTTCAATGTCTCATAATCAGTGGGTATCTGAGGAGGAAGGACAGTCGGAGGAACACCATCTTTATCAGGACACTCGAGAATGACGGGTCTGACAGCTTCATACGGCATACCTAACTTCTGAGCGCGGATGCGAACCCATTTGTAGTAGGCTTCCATAGGTAAAGAAGTCTTTGGCCCTAACTCTTGTGGGTCAGCTTTATGAACTTTGTCCCAAGCCTTGATGAACCTACGACGCAGCTCGTCACTATCCACCTGAAACTCGAAACTGATGTGAGGCACCAACATCTCATGGGGACCTGCTCTTCTTGCTCTTCCAAACTGACGGAGTGCTAGACATGGATTGTAAGAGATCCCTCCTTGAGTACCAATCAGAGGAACATTAGGGTACTCCCCGCATCGGTCAATAATAGCTACCTCATCCAAACCTCTGCAAGTCCAAATGATGTCTTTATCGGTGAGAGACATTAATCTGTGAGCCCAACCTCTTCCTTCTTGGTTCTTCAGTACGAACTTAGGGAGGTGCGAAATAAACCACCTCACCAACAAAGGGATACAACACCATAGGGTTCCTCGTCTTCGGGTAGTACGGGCATGAAGTTGTTGCAAGATGTCACCCAAGAGAGTGGGCACAGGATTCTGAGACATAAAGATCCTTATGGCAGTGACATTGATGAAGTTGTCAGGATTAGGAAACAGGACTAACCCATAGATTAGGAGAGCCAAGATGTCTTCATATGCCCTAAAGTCCAGGTCATTCTAGAAATTGTTAGCTTTACCAATTAGAAACTTAGCCAAGAAACCCTTAACTCCGCTTCTAGTCACCCAGTTGTCTGTTACCTCTTGATGGGTCAAAGGAAGAGCTGCAGCAATGTCCTCAAGCCTGAGGGTCTTTTCCCAACCAGTAAAGGGAGGCTGATCCAAGATAGGGATACCAAGTAAATCAGAGAACTCTTCCAGGGTAGGGACCAACTGGAAGTCTTGAAAGGTGAAGCACTTGTACAGAGGGTCATAGAACTGGGTCAGAACACTCATCAACTGTTGATCCCGCTTTGCAGTGACTAAACTGAGAAGGGAGCCATGCCTCTGAATGAAGGAAGTGGTATTTGGAATTCTGCTAACCAACTCATCAAGCAACTCAGGTGAACGAACAAAGTTGAACCGGATAGTATTCCTTCGTACAGGCATCATAATGTCCTACAAAACAGAGCAAAGATGAAACCCTCTTGTCTTTGAAATGGTCAGTCCTTATGCAGGATGCATGCAATGCTCATGATGCTATGATGTTATGATAAAGCACACCACATACAGATACAAAGGCAAACATGGTAAGGCACACAAGTCACACAAGGCAAGCCCCTAAAGTTTAGGCCAGCATGAGGTCTAGGTACTACCCTCTTTCAGTTTGTTGGTTCACACCTGTCCTAATCAAAAGTAACCGGGTTCTTAGAGGATCCCAATATCATTGACTACCCTCAATCGGTCATAACTCCAGCATCGCAATCTTTTCTTGCGGCCAGAACCATCACGAGAGTTTAACCTCAATGGGCGTAGCATACTGCTACAATTCTAAAGGCCAAGTTGTGTCAATTAAGGTTCTAAGGTTGTTGGTGCTTAATGACTCCTTAGAAGACCCATATTCTCCTCGTTGCGACACAAGGGATATCGGTACAGACCAAGGTGCCACACCAACGTAGCCACTGCTTCACCTGTGTCGGTCTACGCCGGACAGGTCCCTCACAGCTTATGCTACCTAAACAGGGTATCCCCAGATCCGGGTTAGGATCTATGTAACTCCGATGCAACCCACAATAGTAAAGCAAGCAAATCAATACAAGTGAAAACACAGTTATGACCTAGCCCTAAAGTACACCTCACTTTATAAAGGTATCCCCAGCAGAGTCACCAGTTCTGTGATCGGTGGATCTGGAACTGACTGTTTAACGCTGGTTCGCGAAATGTCGCGGTAAGCAAGAGTCGCCACCGTCTTTTATTTTCTCCAAATGGAAAGGACAAAAGCACAGAAAAATTCCTTATAGAGATTGCTCTCGGTTCGGGAGGTAGGTTATAGAAAGGGAAGGTGTTAGCACCCTTTCTATCCATGGTTATCCATGGGCTCTTAGATACTTGCTCATTGTGTTTTCAAAAAGGTTTGTTTGCTTTTCAATGTGGGTTTTAAAAAGTTTCTTTGAAAATTCCAGTTCGACTCTTGTATCGGTCCTCAAGAGTGTTTGAAAAATTGCTTTCGAAAGCTTTTTTAAAAAGGTGTCGGTGTGAAAAGTATTTTTTGATTTGTTTTTGAAATTAGAGCAAGTATCTAGAGTCGTCTACCTACCCTAAGGAATTCGTCTGTGTAGATGTCCTTTAAAGTAGTGCCATCCCACCATTGAGAGGTAGGTAGCACCACTGTTGGAGGTATTCGGGTCAATTCGAGGTTCAGGACATGGTGATCACCAGAGCAATGGGAAGACACCTTAGAAGCTACCCTCATGCCAGGTTCCCGGATCATGAGGACTTACTAAGACATCCTCTACTCGACGATCACCTTTCGAAGGCAAGGCAACAGTGAGGCGTACCCTAGGGGTGGTGTGTGCGAATTGTGTCGTTTTCATTGATATTTGTCTTGTCATGTTAAAATGATCTACGCTTGATTTTATTTTTAAGGTCATACATTCTTTCATGCTTTTTGTTAACAGTTAAAAGAGTGCGGAAAAGTAAATTCTAAAGCTATTACAAATGGCGCGGGTCCACATCGCCAAAATTAAACCGGACCCGATTTGACAGAAAAGTAAATAAAGCAAAGTAAATAAGAGTGCGAAAAGTAATCGTTACAGAGCTTTGGGAGAGATACATAATTATTTAAACGACATAAAATAAATATGCGAAATAAAAGAATTAAGAATATGGGCGTTGGACCCTTTTGCAAAATTGAAATTAATAAGGAATTAAAAAAAAAAAAAGAATATTTTTGGTATTTTTATGTTTTTTAAGATTTAATAGGAAAAGGATTAATTAAAATTAAAATAAAATGTTAAACCTAGTTCTAACTATTTTTTTAAGTTATTTAAGAAAAAAAAATGTTGAATCTTAACCTAATTTAAACCTAAGTTTTTATTGTACAATTTAATTATGAAAATAACTAAAATAAGTAATATTATTATAAAAGGGAAAATTAAAAGGAATAAAAAGTTATTAAACCTAAATTCTTTTATGTACAATTTAATTATGAAAATAAATAAGTAATGTTATTAAAAGAAAAATTGAAAGGGATAAAATTAACAATTAAACCTAAATTCTATATTTTTTTTTATATTTTTATTATGAAAAGAATTAAAGTTGCAACCTAACTTAATACTAAATTAATTTACATGCAATTTGCTTATAAAAATAATTAAATTATTTATTATATTTTTTCTATCTTTTCTGATTTTTGTATTTTGGTAAAAATAATAATTAATTTAATCAAAACAAATAAAGAAAGTAAAATAACAATTAAAATAAAATATGAAAAAAATGGAGAATTGCAAACCAGGGGGGGGGTTCAGTCCCAATTGTGAGGTATGGATCCAGTAAATTGAGCCCAATAACATTCAGATCCATTGACTTTCGCCACTAGCGTGTTGGATGGTTGACCAGGCTTAGGGTGCTCATCCATCTGGGGCCTTTGATCTGCAGCAGTTAGACGCGTGGCTGGCTTGATGATGATGGAGCATGGTGTGCATCAATGTTGTGCCTGCATAGGAATTATCAACGAAAAATAATATAGGAATTATACAGACCTGGGACTCGAACCCAGGTCTTGGACATTGCAAAGCACGTGTACCTGCCACTGAAGCACTTGAATTATATTTACTATATAACAATTAACAAATATTATAAAAAGAAAACCAAATGTTAGTGGGCAACGCGCGCGAGTTTTCAAACGCACCAACCAACTTTCGCCAACGCATCATCTTCCTCGCGTGCTTTTTCTTTTTTCTGAAACAAGAAGATATGGCAACGGTTTCAGACGCGTTGCACTAGACGGCTTTAGAAAAAATAGCGATTAGCGTTATATGGTTCATAAATTAATCGCGAGGCTTGGTCCATGTTCGTCTCAATGCGCTGAATCCAATGGTCTTAATCTCAACCTCTAATTTTGCCTTATTGTAAAAGCCCTAATTTATCCTCCTGAAAAGCCTAGAATTTAAACATGGTGGAATCGAATATAACGCATAATAATTCAATCAAAACATTGGGTTAGCTTCAGAACAAGGTAATTAACATGAATCCATGAATAAAAATCACAAAGAATGTGTAAATCATGATGCACGACTCTGAAATTTTCCTTGCACAGGTACGATTCGTTTTACCAGTTCTTGGCGTTTTGGTTGATGTTTTGGATTGCAATGTGTTCAGGAGACCACAAGGAAGCTTTTGGAATGAATTTCGTGCCTTGAATCAACCTCTATCAATGATTTCAGTTTTGCTTTTTATGGAGAAAATTTCAAGTTTCTTAATGGTCTTTGAGCGCAGCTTTCAGTGTCTTGGCATTAGGTTTATGCTTCTGATTATGTAGTGCAGCAATTAGGTTAAAAAAATCAATCAAATCTCTTTCATTCAATGGTTTTTGCAAATTGATTTTCCAAGATCTTTTCATATCTTTTCCATGTGCATTTTGTGTCAATTATGCTCATATTAAACCAAATCTTTCCTAATTAACCTATGCACGAAATCTTGACCTTAAAACATGTACAAAAAGATTGGTTTGGTCATGTTAGATATTTTTCATGTATTTAAATAATTTAAATGAATTAATATGAATAATAATTCAAATAAATAAATAAAAAATGAGAAAATACTTCCCTTTGGGCCAAGTGGTCGTGCACATGTTTAGAATGATGAATCTTGGAAGAAAAATGGGCCCATTAGCATTTTTAGGTCATTTGAAGTAGTGTTGACTTTTCAAAATATCCAAAAATTTCCCAACTTCCACAAGGCATAACTTGCTCAATTTTTAAGCTTTTCTCATGTTCTTGGACATTTTGGAAAGTTCTTTGAGTCCTATAACCAATGCCTTTGGTCCCATGTCATTTTTATTTACCAATCTCAAGTTATGGCCTTTGACTTAAAGTCCCTTTTTGTTGACTTTTGAAAATGACCTATAATTTTGAAATTGATAACTTTTTGTGAGAGCATTTCTTGGACTTGAAGTATGAAGATGAGTTGTAGAAAATGTATTTCTCTTCAAAATGGGCTTTGGATGGAATTTTTCTGATAATCCATGTGAAAGTTATGCCCTGGTCAATTTCAATTGACTTTTTCAGCTGTCCAAATATAGTAACTTTTGCATCTTGATGATCTCTGAGCCAAATTTTAAGAATCATGATCAAGCATTGATCAAATGATGTTTGTGGCTTCAAAATGATATATTGACCAAAAATTTGAACTTTTGACTGTCAAATGACCATTTTGCCCCTACAGTTGACTGTAGTGCAATCTAGGGTTTTGACTGTGCAATCTTGAGCTGAATGCCTTGAAACTTGATATGAAGATGCTTGACCACATTTGTAGGCATATGAGACTAGATTGGGCCTTTGAAACCTTCAATTTCTTGATCAGAACACAAACCCTAGTTTTGACTGTATGGGAGGCTCTTTGACTGTGCAACCCTTGGGGAATTTTGAAGCTTGGCTTGGCAATTTCTTGAAGAATATGGGAGGGAAAATTTTGGGGTGCAACAACCTATAATGTCCAAATTTATATCTTCTTGTGAGTGCATATTTTGAACTTGGGAGCTGAAGATTAATTGTAGGAAATTACATCCTCTTCAAAATGAGCTTTGGATGGGTCATTTCTGATAAAGTATAGAAAGTTATGCTTGGTCAAAGTTGAGTTGACTTTTCCTACAAAACCCTAATTTAGCAACTTTTGGGTTTTGATGAATTGTGAGCAATACTTTAGGAATCATGATCAACCCTTGATAAAATGATGAATAATACTTCAAAATGAGTATGTTGACCAAAAATCTTGAAGTTTGACTGTATGTGGGCCACAATTGACTTTTGCCCTAACACAATCGACTTTCAGGCCTTTAAGCAATTGACTGAGCAAACTTCCTCTGCAAGGCTTGAAACTTGACATGGATGATCTTGAGAACATATTAGGACAATAGTGAGCATTTGGGACCCTTTGAACTCAAATATCTTGATGCAAAATGAAACCCTAATTTGAGGTAAACCGCCTTTAGTAGAGAGTTTGTCTAGTCAACTCTTGGACTTCCTTGGGCAATTTGAAGACATTACTTGAAATGTATTGAGAAATATGGGAGGTAAAATTTTGGGGTACAACAGCTGCCCCTGTTCAATCTTCTTAAACCTGAGGATGTAGATTGGCTTGCTTGCCTTTCGTGATCCAAAGGTGGAAGATGATTGAACACTAGAGTGCCCAGAAATTTGCATTTGCATGAAGTGGTACTGGCTTACGATTTCAGGAATGGGCTTATAGATGCCATTTGGAAGTTAATGACGGAAAATGGGCTTAAAGATGTCATCAGAAGAAGTGTTGATCGCATAAGAGATTCCTTTGCGAGAGCCCGTATACCTGTTATTAAGGAGGATTTCGCTGGGGAATGCCGGTCTCTATCTTGAAAGAAATAGAATTTTAGGAGCTTCAGTCGTCCGTTATTCTACTGGGGAATCATCTTTTAGTCGGGGAGGTGTAAATGAACTGCTATCTGGTCGTGTATAGGCTGTATCGCGACCTACCGGGGAAAGGTGAAACTGATCGTGTTTGATCAGGTCCAGGTCTTACAGTGTTGTGGATTGTTGTATGGAGATAAGAGAAAAGAAACCTGGATGGTAAGGTTATGAGAAGGAACCTGGATAGTAGGGCTTATGGGAAGGAATCTGGGTTAGGTTGCTTCGTGAGGAGTTTGGATAAAACTGCATCTGAACCGAGAAGGAACCTGGGTAAGGTTGCTTTGTGAGGAGTTTGGGTAAAACTGCATCTGAACCGATAAGGAACCCGGGTAAGGTTGCTTTGTGAGGAGTTTGGGTAAAACTGCATCTGAACTGAGAAGGAACCTAGGTAAGGTTGTTTTGTGAGGAGTCTGTGTAGGGCTTTAGGAGGAACCTGGGTAGGGTTACTTCGGGATAAGTCAGTGTAAAACTTCGGAAGGAACCTGGGTAAGGTTACTTTGGGCTAAGTCTATGTAAAACTTCAAGAGGAACCTGGGTAAGGTTACTTTGTGATAAGTTCGTGTAAAACTTCAAAATGAACCGGGGTAAGGTTACTTTGAGATAAGTTTGTGTAAAACTTAGGGAGGAACCTGGGTAAGGTTACTTTGTGATAAGCTCGTGTAAAACTTCAGAAGGAACCTGGGTAAGGTTACTTTGTGATAAGTTTGTGTAAAACTTCAGGAGGAACCTGGGTAAGGTTATTTCGTGATAAGTTTGTGTAAAACTTCAGGAGGAACCTGGGTAAGGTTATTTCGGGATAAGTTTGTGTAAAACTTCAAGAGGAACCTGGGTAAGGTTACTTTGTGATAAGTTCATGTAAAATTCAGAAGGAACCTGGGTAAGGTTACTTTGTGATAAGTTCGTGTAAAAATTCAGAAGGAACCTGGGTAAGGTTACTTTGTGATAAGTTCGTGTAAAACTTTATTTGGAAATGTAGGGAGTTGTCACTGTCGGTAGTGTTGTGTTGCCACACTACCAGAAGATGTTTGTTTGATCGTACAATATTTGTTACTGGAATTCATGTCCAATGCCCCAAGTGATTCAGATGGAGACCTACCTCTGGCTATTTGGCATCTTTGAGAGATTCCTTGAATCTAGACTTGACTGCCCCAGATGATGGATAATGATCATGCTGTGCCCCTTGGTTGGAAGTGTTTTTTCCACTTGAGGTGATCCTTTTTATTGATAAGGTTTTTGTTTACTAGATATTTGTCATGCAAATTTCTCTGCTGTTGAACAAATAGTCATATGCAAACAATGTTATTTTAAGAATGCAAAGCTTATGTCTGTCTTGAATTTTTAAAAATGCAATTTTTTTAAAGAAAAAATAGAATTTTGCAAAGATGTGATATCAACTCAAGATTTGTAACAGACCTTCAGGAGTTAGGATACCTTTTGTAACAATATGCTTTCGAACTTACCCATGCTTTAGCTAGGACTTTTAAGGGTTATAACGTGGTCTGGTTCACGGTTTAAGAAACAAAGGATAAAGACTCAAATTTTATTTGTACCCACCCGTTCTTCGTGATGTTCTTTGATCCTAAACTCAGCTAATTGTGCATTTAGATCTCGTTTGAGTCTTTGCTCTGATATTCTAGTGATGGTTCGGGTGCTGACAGATTATTTTGAATAGGAAGTCATTTCCTTTTTTGTTGAGGGTTTGTAGGACCTCTTTCTTTTTTATTTTATTATCCCTGTCTTTTGCCTGAACTATTTCTTTTTGTGATTACAATTAGCGGGATGCCCCAGTGTTTTTTCTTAAATCTCCTTCATAGGTTTTGACTTAATGGGCTTTTATTTCGAGAGATAATAACTGCCTGTCTTGATGATTATAGGGAACCATCACCGTCTTTTGTTTCGGAAGGACGTCTTTGATTCCATTCATTGTGCATCTGGATTAACTGAGAAAACTACCCTGTCCCAGGTTGTGATTAAGGGTTTTAATTTGTGTGAAAGAAAAACTTCTACTTCTTTGGTTCAAAGGGGTTAACTAGGGATTATCTTCCTTATAACTCCACTGTTTAGGATTTGAAACAATGCCTGTACATCGTCAACAAGGTCTGTTCAAAAGCATACTGTAGAGATTATGGTATCATTTTTGTCATCCTCCCTCTAAAGGCTTACAACTTTTTAGTCGAGGGTTCAATATCACGAAAAGGAAATATAGAGCAATTTAAGCATAATGAAAATAAATGAATTCAAGACAGACATGTGTAATGCATTAATGAAATAATAGAGTTTGACATGACAATAATTGTTCGAATAAGCAAAGAAAATACAACTTCAGAATTTAAATGAACAAAAATTCTTTCAATCCTAGCCATGTTTTGGCAAGGGAGCAGTGATCACGTTGGGAGTCTTAGGAGGGTCGAATTCGATCTCCTTGGCATTAATCATATTCTGAATCTTGTATTTCAGTGCCCAACAATCGTTAGTATCGTGTCCCGGCTGTCAGAATGAGAAGCACACCTTGCCTCCGGATTTTAGTTAGGAGAGGAAGTCTTCGGGTTCGGATGAGGGTTTATCACCGTAATCAGCTTCATCTTCAACATGTGTTGTAATGCTTGTGAAAGTGGCATGTTGATTTGGGTGAACTGCCTTTGAGGTCTTTCCACCCTTGGCTGATTGTTTCGTTGTTGTGGTTGTTGTGCGCGTGCTGAATTAGAGATCAGCACTGCCCCCAGAAATTGGTGCTAGTCTGCCTTGCTATATCCCTTCTGGCCATGCACAACATTGGCTTCCCTCTTGCCACCAAATGACTTCTTCTCTGTACTCGAAGAGGTATTTTTTTGGATCTTGCCACTCCGGATCCCAGCTTCTACTCTTTCTCCAGTCAATATCAGCTCGGTGAAACCAGCTGAGGAGCTACCAATCAAGTGATTGAAGAAAGGACCAGACAACGTACCAAGGAACATATCCACCAACTCCCTATCAGACAAAGGGGGTTGGACTCTCCCTGCCATATCTCTCCATTTCTGTGCATAGTCCTTGAAACCTTCGCTTGCACCCATGGACATACTCTGGAGTTGAGTACGGGTAGGGGCAAGGTCCGTGTTATATTGATATTGCTTGTAAAAAGCAGCAGCCAGATCTTCCTAGTTACGGACATTGGTTCCCTCCAGCTGGTAGAACCATTCAAGCTGAGTCCTTGATAGACTATCTTGAAAGAAATGCACCCACAAATTTCTATCAGTAGTGTGGGGTTGGATTTTCCTGACATACGAGCGAAGATGAAGTTTTGGACACGATACTCCATCGTACTTGGAAAAAACTGGTGCTTTGAACTTATGAGGAATCACCACTCCAGATACCAGTCCCAACTCTCCGAAATCCAAACCAGGGATCTTCTGAATCTCCATAGCACTCATACGGTCTTCTAGATGTTTGTACCTATCCTCAGCAGGAGGATATTGCTCTTCATCGTAATCCGTATCATTGTCAGAAACTGCTGGACTAGGGTCTTTTGTCCTTTCTTGCTTCTCCCCATCTTTGGATGAGGAAGTCAGATCAACTGATTGTCTCAACCTTTCCCCATACCTTCTGCCCATATTCAGAAGAACCACCTTCTTCTTCTTTTTCTTCTTCTCCTTCAGAATGAGAGTCTTCAAATCTTCTTGCCCTTTAACCAAGCTTAAGAATATTTGTTGGAATTGGGAATTTTGTGCCTGAAGATCTTTGATAGCTTGATCGGAAGACATTTCTGCTGAAATAAACAACGAAGAAGATGAGAAACCTGTAATGGTACCTGTAATGGCGTGCATGATAATGGGATGCGTATGTAATGATTTCAAAGAATTTGGGAGATTTAAATTTGTAAACCAAAAATAAAACAAAACTTTATTAGATTAAACTTGTAAAAAGGTTCATTAATGCCTTTAAGGCGTTTACAAAGAAGTAAATGAAAAACAAATCTAAACTAGACAAAGCAAAATCAGAAATCCCATGGACGCTTCCCATTGGTGCTGACGTAGTCATTGATCATTCTTTCATTCTCGAGTTGCCTGGTGAGCTTCAAGATCTTCCTTTCTTTCTCATGGTACTTTTCTCGGTAGGCATCCCTTTCCTCTTTCATCTGAATCCAAGACCTCTTCAATTCCCCAAGATCAGTGGGCATGTAGGGATAAAGGAATGTATAAGGAATGCCCTCTTCATTGGTGGGCTCCACAATCACTGGAAACATGGCTTCATAAGGAATCCCAAGCTTCTGAGCATGAGCTCGGACCCACTGGAGATAAGGCTGCATAGGGAGAGAAGTCCTGAGCCCTAGCTCTTGAGGTTCAGATCTGTTCACCATGCCCCAAGCTCGTTTAAACCTTCGGCGATGCTCGTCAATGTCCTCCTTGTAGTCAAATGCAATATCTGTAAGAAGTAGCTCACGGGGACCGTCTCTCTGAGCACGACCGAATTATCATAAAGCTAAACAAGGATTGTAGGTTATTCCCCCTCTGATTCCAAGAAACAGGACATTAGGGTATCCCCCATATCGGTCAATGACAACAATGCTTTCCAAATCCTTGGAACTCCAAAGAATGTCTGTATGGGTAAGGGACATTATCCTGTAAGACCATCCTAAACCTTCCTCATTCTTTAACACGGACCTGGGGAGGTGCGAAATAAACCACCTCGCCAGCAGCGGCATGTAATACATGAGAGTCCCTCTTCTTTGCACAATACGCATATAAAGGGCATGCAAGATATAACCCAGTAGGGTAGGCACAGGATTGCGAGACAGGAAGATCTTGACCGCATTCACATCTATAAAGGAATCTGGATTCGGAAAGAGAACCAAACCGTAGATAAGGAGAGCCAAGATATCTTCAAAAGCCTGAAAGTCCAAACTGTCCCAGAATAGCTGAGCTTGATCTATCAGAAACTTGGCTAAGAAACCTTCAACCCCACTTCGTGTCTCCCAGTTGGATATTACATCAGCCCGTGTCAGATGCAGGGCTGAAGCAATGTCTTCTGGTCTAGGAGTCTCTTCCAAACCTGTGAAGGGCATCTGCTCAAGGATGGATATGCCCAGTAAGTGAGAAAACTCTTCCAAAGTGGGAACTAGTTGATAATCTGGGAAGGTGAAACAATGATGCACAGGATCGAAGAACTGGAAAAGCACACTCATCATCTGCTCATCAAACTTTGAGGTAACCAAACTAAGAAGTTGACCATGTCTCTTAATGAAGGAAGAAGTCTCAGAAACTCTTGAGACCAACTCTTTGAGTTGAGCAGGTATTTGCACAAAGTTAACTCGGATGGTATTTCTGCGCATGGAAGCCATAATCTGCAAAACAGAACAAAGATAAATCCCCTCGGTCTTTGAAATGGTTAGTATAATGAAGTATGCATGCTATGTTATGATGCATGATGTCATGGTAAAAACAACATAGGTATAGCAGATAACAGACATGGCAAAGGAAAACAAGTCACACAAGAGCCCTTAAGTTTCAGGCTTGCATGGGGTCTAGGTATTACCCTCTTGAAGTTCATTTGGTTTCAACCTGCCCTAATAATAGTAACCGGGTTCTAGAGGTTCTCAATATCACTGACCATCCTCCATCGGTCATGGTTTCAGCTCACGCAATATTTTCTTGTAGCTGGAACTATCTCAAGAGTATGGTCTCAATGAGTGTAGCATCGAGTATCAACCAGCTCTCAGCTTTACACCGAGGTCGACTATCTCACTACTTCCTATGGCCAAGTTGGTCAATTATGGGTTCTAAGGTCATTTGATGCTTAACGACACATATATCAGCCCTATATTCTCCTTGTTTCTCCACAAGGGATACCGGTACCAACCAATGTGCCATATCAACGTAGCTACTACTTCAACCGTATCGGTCTACGCCGTACAGTTCCCTCACAAATTATTGCTACTTACCTACAAGGTGTCCCCCAGATCCGAGTTAGGATCTATAGTAACTCCCGATACAAAACCCTCAAAAGTAAAGCAATCAAATCAAACAAGAGAAGCAATTTATGATGAACTAATCCTAAGGTATACCCCACTTATTACTCCCCAGCAGAGTCGCCAGGTTTGTGATACGGTGGCAGAACAGGACTGTTTTAGGAAAATGCTGGTTTGCATTTTGCATTTGTGTTCGCAAAATATCGCGGTAAGCAAGAGTCGCCACCGACTTTTATTTCATCCAACCGGAAAGGAAAAAAGTACAGAAAAAAAAATCCTTTTTTCGAGATATTCTGAGTACGGGGGTAGATTATAGAAAGGGAAGGTATTAACACCCTTTCTATCCGTAGTTTTCTACGGGCTCTTAGGTACTTGATCATCATTTTAAAAATTGCTTCCGTGTTTGTGTGTTTTGAAAAGTTTTTGTTTTACTTTGTTTTAACCCTTGTATCAGTCCTCAAGAGTGTTATGAAGTTGTTTTGAAAACTTTGTTTGAAAAGAGTATAAGTGTGGAAAAGTTTGATTTTGAGCAAGTACCTACTAGCATCTACCTACTCGAAAAAAGAATGTTTCTATTCTTGTTTCCTTTAAACAGCGTTATCCTACTATTGAGAAATAGGTAGCACCGTCGTTGGAAGTTGCAAGGGTCAATTCGAAAGGGACGTGATGGTCATTGAAGGCAACATGTAAGGATACTTTAGCATTTCGAAGGGACTGTCATCATATATTCGTAGGTAACATCGAGGGACAAGATCATATACCATAGGCAACTCGAGGGACAGTAAGGGACCATGATATTTTATGATGACTTTAACCGAGGGTCTTTGCTAAGGGTATCCCTATGTTTGTGGGACATGACCATTATTTTTCGAGGCAACCAAGTGAGGTATACCCTAAGGGTGCATATGTGCAAGGTGTGTTATGTTCAGTTATTTTAGTCTTGTGTTAAGTTTGCTAATGTTTGATTATTCTTGCCATACAATCCTATTACTCATACATCTAGCAGTTAATAATTGCAGTAATTTAAAAGTGCAGAAATATAAAACCTAGCTATTACAAGGCTTCGGGGAGGGGGATTATGTACATGTCTAAAACTGGGGGGAAAAATAAATAAAAGTCGTAAAGGTCCTACTAATCATCTATTACATCCCAATATACAGTTACAATAATAAAATGAAGTGTGAAAGAATAATAACGCGCAAATTTGAAAAGACGTCTAAAAATCCTAAGATATAAAAAAATCTTTTTGTTGTTTTTTGTTTTAATTTATAAAAATGGTTTTAGTTAAAAAATAATTGATCTAGATCTATATTTAAAAAAATAATAATTATTAAAGAAACATGAAATTTAAATAAAAGAAATTAATTCTATGTTTTTTTTGGTATTTTTGTTACGAAAAGGAAAATGAATTAAAATGAAATTAAACCTAAGTTCTATTAATTTTAATTTTAAAAAAAAGTTAAAGTGTTTAGTTAATTAATTTACCAAAATTAAAATTTAATTAAGAAAAAATCCTAAATCTATTTTTATGTGATTTTTATATTTGTTTATTGATAAAAATAAAAAAGGTATTAAAAGAAATAAATGAAATGAATAAAACAAGAAAATAAAGATGGGTCTAGTAGCAAAAGTAAACAGGGGGTGCAATCATCAGAAATCCCTAGGCCCGAATCTTTGAAAGCTTCATGCTCTAACTATGGTGTTTTTTAATTCTTGCGTGGAACCTATGATTCAACCATCTATAACTGTTCTATATAAACTCAAACAAACGTTAGCATACCATAAAATGTGATTAAAATTAGATATTCGAAGTGTAAAATTTTACCAAACCGGTATTGTCAAATGGGGGAGTGCTAGGCGTGTGATGGATTACTCTTGGGCCTTGTAAGACTCATGAGGACTTCAAGAGGATGGTTTGAGGCTTGATGTCAATTGAGAGAGACCGGAACCTCGAGATATGACTTGCACCAATTCTTTGATTTTTGGAGAGGTTTTTGAAGAGCCTTTGGAGAGGTTTTTGAAGAGCTTTTTGAGATCTTTTTAGAGAGGAATTTCGTCCATTTCAAGCTTGTATGGCTCTATATTTATAGAGGAGAATTAGGATACAAGAAAGCATGGAAAGAATCTCCCTCATAATGTTGTGTTTTAAGACCATGATCATGATTTGAAAAAAATGCCATAATTGATGATTTTATGCCATTTTCACATGTGGATGAACCTGGACATATTTGAAGGGTTATTGCACTAAATCAATTGACATAAACCAGCATAAAACTTGCCCAAAATGGATTCACATCAAAATTTACATTATTTCTATTATTTATTTATTTAATTATGAATTTTAATGAATAAAATATCAAAATAAATAGCATAAATAGTAGAAAAATGGATGGGTGGGATTAGAGGTCGTAGACCATGTTAGGAATGAGTTTCAAACTTGAAAAGATAGGCCCATTTGGAAAAAATCCATGTTTGGTCAATATTTTCTTCATGCATTTTTTCAAAAATTGTCCAACTTTGACAATGCATATCTCTCTCAATTTTAACCTTATAAGGGTGTTCTTGGACTTTTTAGAAAGCTTAGGATGTCCCTTAAGCAACCTCTTTGGTTTCATCTCAATTGGATCTTCCATGTTCATGTAAGAAGCTTTGACCAAAAAGGTGTTTTTGTTGACTTTTCAAAATGACCTATAATGTCCAATTTTATATCTTCTTGTGAGTGCATATTTTAAACTCTGGAGATAAAGATTAATTGTAGGGAATTACATCCTATTAAGAATAAGCTTTGGATGGGTCATTTCTGATAAAGTATGAGAAAGTTATTCTTGGTCAAAGTTGAGTTGACTTTTCCTGCAAAACCCTAAGTTAGTAACTTTTGGGTTTTGATGAATTGTTAGCAATCCTTGAGGAATCATGATCAACCCTTGATAAAATGATGAATAATACTTCAAAATGAGTATGTTGACCAAAAATATTGAAGTTTGACTATATGTGGGCCACAATTGACTTTTGCCCTAGCACAATCGACTTTCAGGCCTTTGAGCAATTGACTGAGCAAACTTCCTCTGCAAGGCTTGAAACTTGACATGGATGATCTTGAGAACATATTAGGACAATAGTGAGCATTTGGGACCCTTTGGACTCAAACATCTTGATGCAAAATGAAACCCTAATTTGAGGTAGACTGCCTTTAGGAGAGAGTTTGTCTGGTCAACTCTTGGACTTCCTTGGGCAATTTGAAGACCTTACTTGAAATGTATTGAGAAATATGGGAGGGCACATTTTGGGGTACAACAGTTAGTATACCATAAAATGTGATTAAAATCATAGATTCTAAATTCAAAACCTTACCCAAGTCGGTGTTATCAAGGGGGGTGTTTTGGGCACAATGGGATGTGCTAATGGACTTAAGGAGACTCCTAGGAATCTCAGGAGTGATGTTTGATCACTGGTTTGGGCTGAGAACTTCTGGAAATTAGGATTCGATGCTTGGATTTTTTTGAAAATTTTGTGAATAACACTTTGGCTTGGAGGCAGCAGTTGCGTGTGTGTTTGTGAGATCTGAGGCTTGTGTACTTATAGAGAAATGGAAGGAATCATCAAATATGGAACAAAGACAAGGCATTCATAGCCATGAAACAAAAATCCAACACATTGAAAAGTTTCCGTTTTTGAGATTGCTCTTGCCATTTTCAAGTCCACATGTTTTTTGGCAAGTTATCATGTATTGTCTTGGGCCTCTAGCTGATCAAGAAACCCATCATGCGCCTTGGCCCAATGATTCTACATTTTATTTGATTTATTTTGTATTTATTTTAAATAAATAAAAATATAAATAAAATAATAATAAAACATAAGGAAAGGTTTTAGCGAGCTTAGGGGCTTCCATAATGTCATGGACATGTTGGAAAATCAAAAGTTAGGTCCACTAGCTCAAAATCTCAAGTTTGCTCACTTTGCATGTCATGCATTTCCTCAAAATTCCCAACTTGCACTAGTCATAACTCTATCAATTTTCATCTTTTTAAGGTGATCTGGTACTTTTTGGAAATGTCAAGATGTCCTCTTCAACTTCTATTTTGATCATTTTTGCATTTGGAGACTTTATCTTGATGTAAGTTGCCTTAGAAAAAAGTGTCTTTTTGTTGACTTTTGAAATGACCTATAATGTATGGGCTCATATATTTCAAATAAAGCACTTTCTGGACTTGAGCATACATACACAAAGTTGTAGAGGATTTAATTTCCTTCAAAATTTCCTTTGGTTGGGGAAAAGTTGATGAAGCATGTGAAAGTTATGCTTGGTCAAAGTTCAGTTGACCTATCCTAAGGAAACCCTAATTTGGCAACTTCTGACTTTTGATGATTTGAGAGCTTTCCTTAAGGAATCATGATCAACCCTTGATCAAATGATGAATATCACTTTAAAATATTGATGTTGACCAAAAATCTTGAAATTTTACTGTATGTTTACCATAGTTGACTTTTTACCTAATATAGTTGACTTTCAATCATCTGGGCTATTGACTGAGCAAACTTATGATGCAAGACTTGAAACTTGACATGTACATTGTTGAATACCTATTATGAACTATGAAAACCATTTGAGACCTTTGCAACCAAAACTTCCTTGAGGAACTCAAAACCCTAGTTGTATACCCCTTACTTAGGAGGAGGTTTGACTGGTCAACTCTTGAGTATCTTTGAGTACTTGAGACCTTTGAGAGCATATCTTGAAGAAAAATGGGAGAGAAAATTTTGGGGTACAACACATATTGTATGAGATTATGTTATCATTTTGGTCATCATTCCTCTAAAGGCTGATACCTTTTAACGAGAGTTGAATATCACAAAAAGGAAGTAAAAAGCATAGTTTTAATATAGTGAAAACGAATGATTTACTCAAGACAAACATATACAATGCATTAATGGGAAAAACCAAAATTTGACATGGCATTCATTCTTTGAACCAACCAAAGAAATTACAAATAAAAATTCAAATGATCTTAAAGCTCCTCTGCCTGAACTTGTCACTTCAGATGGTGTGCCTTGCAATTGCAATATATTGAGGATGATAGAAAACTCAATCTGACCATCTTGTGTGAACTCGAAAACTCCTTCGTCAATCAAGTTCTAAATCTTATGTTTCAAAGCCCAAATGTTGTTAGTGTCATGTCTAGGACTGTTGGAGTGGTACACGCACCTTACATTAGGAATGCGACGGGGAGATGAAGTATTGGGGTTCTGAGGAGGATCCTTCAATGTAACCAGCTTGGCCTTCAACATGTGTTGCAATGCTTAAGCCAATGAAATGTTGATCTCGGTAAATCTACTTTTGGGTGTATCCTTCTTACGCTGATTACCTTGTTGTTGTTGTTGCACTGGTGCAGGAATAGAGATTTACACTGCCTCCACAAATTGGTTGAGATCACTCTTATTACGACTCTTCTGGCCGTACACAGTACTGGAATCCTTCTTCCCATTGTATGACCTCTTCTGAGTACTTGAAGATGCATTCACCTAAATTTTACCACTTATGATTCCATTTTCAACATGTTCCCTCATGAACATGTCAAGCAATTCCCTATCAGCCAAGAGAGGTTGATTATTGATTAGACCTCCAATTCTACCAGTTTGTCCCATATGGTCGTATCTATCTTGATGAAGCTTGTTGATGAGGTTTCTCAACTCTTCTTGACCCCGAGCTAAATTTTGGATAAGAGTCATTTGACTAATCATCCGGGTTCTTGTCTTTGCCATCTCAGCTTGTAGTTGTTCCAACTGGTCATCCTTGTTGTCTTCAGGATTCTTCTTGGTCATGTTCTCAGTGAGGAGTGATTTTAATTCCTCTTTCCCCTTGGATAGATTCAAGAACATTTCCTGGAAATAGCATCCTGAGCCTGGAGATCTTTCACTATTTGATTGAGAGTCATCTTTTATTGAAATAAACAATAAGAAGATGAGAAAACCTATCTTGGGAAATACCTGTTATGACATGATGTGTATGATATGTGAATACAATATTTTCAAGGATCTCATGGGATAAATGAAATTAAAATGTTAGAAATCGAGTCTGGCCGCAACTTTGACTGAAAAACTTTGCATCTTTGAACGTCCTTCTATAAGACTCAAGCTCACCATGTCGAGTGGGTCCTAGCTTTTGACTCAAGATAACGTACTTCGGTCTTTGGCGACATTGGTTAGAGGAAAATAAATCCCCTTACCCCTTTCTAGATGTCTGTTTCATGATACTTTGACGGCATTTTGTTAGAGGAAAATAAATCCTCTTGCCCCTTTCTAGACTTCTGGTTCATGATAACCTGCATCACATGCCCTTGAGATCCTTGAAATGATTAGTGAAAATGATATGGTATGATGTCATGATGTTATGATGTCATGTTTCAACAGATAACAAACACAAACAAAGAACATAAGAGCCTTAGGTTTAAGGCTTGCATGGGGTTTGTAGGTAAGTACTCTCTTGGAGTTTAGTTGGCTCAACATATCCTAAAAAAGTAACCGGGTTCTATGGATTAATGATTTTTCCCACAGGTTTTGTTTAGCACGGAAAATGACTTGCCACCAAATAAAACCCGACAGTCGAATCTCAATGAGCATAGTATCAAGTACCAACCAACTTTGAGTTACACTGAAGCCGGCTATCTCACTATCTTCTAATGGCTAAGTTAGGTTAATTAAGGTTCTAAAGGTCAGTTAATGCTTATGACACCACGCGGCAGCCTAGTATTCTCCCCGACTGACTCGAGGGACACCAATACAAACCAATGTGTCGCACTAATATAACCATCACTTCAACCATATCGATATACGTTGTATAGTTTCAATGATCTATTGCTACTTACCTAAAATGTCCCCAGATCCGAATGTAGGATCTTTGCAAGAAAGTAAACCCGAGCAACCCTCAAATATAAAGCAGTCAAAGCAAATAAGTAAAAACAAGTAAAGTGATCCTAAAATCTAAGGTAACCCCTCTTTTAAGTACTCCCCAGCAGAGTCGCCAGTTCTATAATACAGTGGGAAAACTAACTTGGTTTTGCATTTTATCACAAATGTTTTGGATAGAAACAGTCTCCACCGACTTTTCTTTTATCCAATAAGGAAAGGGTGAAAAGAACAGGAAATACCTTGAGATTTTTGAGTTCGGGGGGTAGATTATGAAAAGGAAAGGTGTTAACACCATTTTAATTTATAGTTATCTACGGGCTCTTAATCGCTAGCTCACTTTGTTTGAAAATGCTTTATGTTGTGTGTTTTGAAAATATTTTGAAATTTGCCAATAGTTAGGCCACTTTGTTATGATTATTGTATTGGTTAAGAATGCGTACAAAGTGTTCATTTTGAAAATATTTTGAAAGTGTGATTGTGAGAAATGTTTCATTTTGAAAAATGTGAGCAAGCGATTAAGA
This sequence comes from Vicia faba, assembly GCA_948472305.1. Classification (NCBI taxonomy): domain Eukaryota; kingdom Viridiplantae; phylum Streptophyta; class Magnoliopsida; order Fabales; family Fabaceae; genus Vicia; species Vicia faba. The sequence continues at coordinate 277,178,846 of OX451738.1, read as the reverse complement.
ACTATCTATCTATTCAAGGTCTTTTGTATTATTTTCCTCCTCCTTTAGATAGTTCCATCCTACCATTAGTTAGTAGGAAGCCCTATAGTTATATTTGAAGGGACAGGTGCGGGTCATCATATAGTCATTGAAGGAAACTTGTTAGGGAGCTTTAGCAATTCGTAAGGGACTAGATTGTTTGCCGACGACAGCATCAAAAGGGTCATCGAGGGACTACGATCTTTTTAATCGAAGGATAGTGTTATAGTGTTCCCATGTTCGAGGGACATGATTGTTTTTTTTATTCTGAAGGCAACAAGTAGGGTTACCCTAGAGGTGAGGGTGTGTGAAGCTTATTGTGTTTCAAGTATTTGTCTTTGATTAAGATTAGCTATTGTTTGCGTTTTAATCTTGCCATACAAGCCTATTAGCTAAACAGTTATAGCGATAAATGCAGAAAGTAAAGGTAGAACTTAAAGATTCCTACGCTATTACAAGGCTTCTGGAATGGGGATACAATTAGAAAAAATGCGGGAAAAGAGTAAAACCCTAATTATCTATTACAAACCGTAAGCAGTTACAATAACTGAAAAATGCGAAAATAATAAAAATACGTGAAGCGATAAGAAAGGAAAAGGAAAGGGAAATTGCTTGGATTGATTTTTAATAGAAAAGACTTAATGGTTAAACTAATGACCTAATTGATTTTAATTAGTTAAAAAAGAAATCGATCAATTAAGTTAATCAAACCCTAAATTGATTTTAATTAATTGAAAACCTAAAAAACCCTAATTAATTTTAATTTAAAAAAAAGAAGAAAATTTTTAATTAACTAAAAGACTAAACCCTAATGTTGATTAGAGTTTGTGAGAAAATTAATTGATAAAAAAATTATTTAATTTGATGAATTTAGGGTTTTATAAGTGAAAATAGTAAAAAATAAAGGGTTTAAAAAAAGTTGCCAGGGATGGGTGTTGAACCCATGCCCTCTACCCTTTCACTCAGCACCTTCACCACTAGGCCAAGCGCACCTTGGTGTTAGTAGATAACTTCAGCGTGTTTTATACTCAATCCTGTAAAATATGAGAAATTATGAAAAAAAAGCAACAAAAGGCAGGGATCGAACCCATGCCCTTTGACATCAATGCCTTAACGTGTGCGCTTATGCCACTGGGGTGGCTATACATCCATTAGTTCTAATCAAACAATAAATATATAATGTAAAAATTGTTCATGAGCCGGAGAGAAGTTGGAGCCCTAGCTCCGGTCATCTTCCCCGGTAGCCTCTTTCTTCCAAACCTACAACACAACAAATATTAATAATCCAGGGGGACCCTACCCCCCTAAATCAGAGTCTGCAATTTCAATGAGAGGGTTATTTCAGCCTAAATTACGAGGGTTTTAGAGCTACAAAGCAAATTGCATGGATCAGAGATAACATGGCTTTGCACCATCCGACGATTATGGGTCATTCCTGCATTGTCAAACCTCATGACACGATTATGACATTAGTATGTGTTAAAGTAAATAAAAAAATCCAAAATACAATTTTTGCAAAAGTATGAAATCGGAGATGCAATGCAATGGTGTTTCATGCATTTTGGACCATCAAACTTGATCCATTCTTACTCTGTATGATTGCTAGGAGTGAATGGAGTGGACTATTTATACTGAAAGGGTCTATGAATATGGTTTTATGTTCTTTAGGGTTCTTGAAATTTTTTATATTTTTTGGACAAGTTTTGTATAAGGGTTTTTCGTGCTTGGCTTGTATGAAAACAATGGGAATATATAGGACAAATTAGGTCAAATATTTGTGGACTTGGAACATTTAAGAAAGGCCTTGTATTATTTCATTTAATTTTGACTTAAATTAATAAAAAAATCAAAAATAAATAAAATAAAGAGTTCAAGGGGTGAATGAGTAAGATTTGAGGTGTATAAGGAGTTTAGCACACGTTTAGACTCTGAAACAATAGCCCAATCGCTCAAAATATCAAGTTTTCTCAATTTGAACTCCATGCATTTTCTCAAAATTTCCCAACTTGCATTGGTCATAACTCTCTCAATTTTCATCCTTTGAAAGTGATCTTGGACTTTTTGGAAAGCCAAAGGTGTACTATACAATCTATTAGTTGATAATTTTTGCTTTTGAAGACATTGTCTTGATGTAAGTTGCCTTGACAAAAAGTGTCTTTTTATTGACTTTTGACATGACCTGTAATGTATTGGCCCATATCTCTCAAATGAAGCATTTTTTGGACTTAAGCTTATAATTTAAAAGTTGTAGGGAATTGAATTTCCTTCAAAATGAGCTTTTGGTTGGGGGAAAACTGATGAAGCATGTGAAAGTTATGCTTGGTCAAAGTTCAGTTGACTTCTCCTAAGGAAACCTTAATTTAACAACTTTTGACTTTTGATGGTTTGAGGGTTTTTCTTGAGGAATCATGATCAACCCTTGATAGAATGATGAATGTCACCTCAAAATGTTGATGTTGACCAAAAATCTTGAAGTTTGACTGCATGTTGACTATAGTTGACTTTTTACCAGACATAGTTAATTTTCAGTCATCTGAGCAATTGACTGGGCAAATTTGTGATGCAAGGATTCAAACTTGATATGAGCATTCTTGAAGACATATGAGGAACCATGAAAACCACTTGAGACCATAGAAACCCAAATTTACTTGTGAAAGGTGAAACCCTAATTGTAAGTCTAATGCTTAGGAGGAGAATTTGTCTGATTAATTCTTAAGCAACCTTGAGCATTTGAGAACCCTATGAGAATGTCTTGAATAAAAATGAGAGGGAAAACTTTGGGGTACAACACACAAGAATACTCATCTCCTCGATTTCTTACTTTGACCCATGATTCACAATAATCCAACAACATCAACCACATTCGACAATCACTTATATGATTCAAACAACAAAATTTACAGTAAATCATCATTCTATCACCATTCAAAACATCGACATCATACACAATGGTAACTCAACACTGATAACTCCATGATCAACTGACAGTTCTAAAACATTGCAACCACCTGAGCTTCATCTTATAAGAGTTATCCTACTTGCTTAGCTAATATCCTCAAGGGATCATCAAGAAATTTCACACCTCTTATATATCACTAGCTGTCACGTTGATCTATATCCTCTAAGAAGCAACCTTTAACAATTCTCGTTCTTCCTCAGGGACGTCCCTGCTTGACCAACAAATAAGAACCTTGAATCCATACAACTTTCAGGCATGAGAATCGACATTGGATCGTCAAAACGCTTCGTAATCACTTGGTTTAAATTTATATAGTTCACTCTAAGGATAACATTAAGTTAATCCAACATCTCTCTCTAACGATAAGTCACAATTATCTCTGATAAAACATCAAGACTCACACTCACTAGCACATCATTAGCTATAACATCACCCTCCACTCCTAGAGATACGAACAACACGAGTACCTGATCATTCCCTCTCAAGGACACTTTGACCTGGCCGTCAGATGTAAATCCTAAATTTGTACTTCCTTCGAAATAGAAAAATAACGCATCCTCACTAACATTTGCACCCATGCAATTCACGACATGTTGAATCAACTGTTCCCACCTGAACCATCTCAGAGGAGAATAAGCTTTTCCCCCACTTGTTTCAATTACAATCCTGCAAACAAGTGATTAGAAAAGCAATTATTTGTCTTGGATTAGGGTTTTGCTATAGTTGGTTTTAAATCTTGCCATACAAACCCTAATTACTAACAATAATAAGGAAAGCGATAAACTATGGAATTTAAATGTCCTGCGCTATTACAACGCTTTTAGAATAGGGGGTACACAATTATGAATGGGGATGCAAAGCAATAAACCCTAAGCTATAATTAAATCACACAACACAAGTTCAAATTATTAAATAATTATTAAGTTAAAACTCTTCTCATTTGATAAAATTAATTAATAATTTAACTAAAAGTGTCAAACAAAAATTATTTTAATGTTAATAATTATTTAAAACATATTGATCTCTTTTTGAATTTTATATTATATAAAATAGAACTAAATAAATATAAACAATAAGTCACACAATACAAGTCCAAATTATTAAATAATTATTAAAGTTAAAACTCTTTTCATTTGATAAAATTAATTAATAATTTAATTAATAATGTCAAAATAAAAATTATTTTAAAACTAATAATTATTTAAAACAATACTGCATTTTTCAATATAAAAAAATGTTGAAATACAAAAAAAAACAAATATGTATAAATAATAAAATAAAGAAAAAGTTTAAGAAATGGGTCTGATTGCAGCAAATCTGGGGGGTGGGAATAGATTTTCGTCCAGACCAAAATAAAGGGGGTCCAATGATCCGGTGTAGCAGGTCAGGGAGAGTTCACGATGGAACGCATGCTTTAGAACGCCTGATAAAGATCTGAGGGCTGAGAGTGCAAGGGTATATGATAATGTTGGGATGTAAGATGCACTGGAACGGACAGGGTGTCACCGTCCCACTAGTGACACCTATCATCTGAAATCCAACAAAGTAAAATAAAAAAAGAAAGAAAGAGGAAAACACCCTCCGTTCAAACTATTGTAACACTTCATTCTCTCTTTTTTATTTTCACAAATGTTCTCTCTTCTCTCTGTCTTCTCTAATGGGTCTCCACTGAAGACGATGAGTTGGTCGCTTCGGAAATCGCCTCCACGGCCGTGGCGAAGCTCTGATCCTATTTTTTTTTACATTTTCTGATTCATCTCTTCCTCCTGTTTACTAAATTGTGACTTGATTTTGCAGATTTTGAGCGATGAAGCCTAGATCTAAAAGGGGAAATTCAAAACCCTAATTCTCAAATGCTTGAAAACGATGATGATTACAATGAAATAAATAGAAATACAATGAAAAAATAAGGGAAGGAGAAAGAGATTTAGTTGCGATGTCCGAATCCATGATCTATCAACCTCTTCGGATTTTTGTGATCTCTTTTTGATTTTGTTTGTGAACTTACGATTCCTTTTCTTTTTCTGAAGAGGTTTTATGAAGGAAAGTGATGATACAAAATTAGGGTTTTCGATTTGGCTTTTGATTTTTGGTGTATTTTTTGTGTGAACTGTATGTTGGGCTTGCTGATTCTGTGAACGATTTTGAAAATGTTTTAAATCTCTGGTTTTTTGGTTCTGCGACTCTGTTTTTGTATATTTGTATGTGTCTCTCTGTTTGGCTTGAACGGTTTTTGAAGGGTTTTAAATCTAGAATTTTGGATTATGCCGTTGTGTTTCTGTATATATCTCCTCTTTGAACTGTTTGTTGAGCTTGCTTTTAAGGAAAATGATGGAAGAGAACAGCCTTAGGGTTTGCATGTTTTGCGGCTGTCTATTTGTGAATGATCCTTGTTGCTTGTTGGCCCTGTGAATTTTCCTTGTTGCTTACTGGCCATGTGTGAATTTTGTGTTGGGCTTGCTGATTCTGATTTTATGTACTATCCTTTTCAACAACTTTTGTTGATCTGAGATGTAAAATTCTTTTTTCACTGAGTTGTACTTGTGAAGTCAATTACTTTTTTGAGTTTTTAACTTTACTGTGAACCAAACAATTCCCTTTTGTTTGAGATGTGTAGTAAAGGTCTTGGCCTATGATTGATATTGTAGCTCTGACTTTTGTTGAAACAAATCAATATGAGGCTTTTGATTGTTGCTTGAAACATGATGCTGGACTTTAATGAGTTTGCAATTCTGATTTGGACCTCTTTTGATTTTGTCTTTTGTGAACCAACTTTGCTTGTGATTTTCAATAGATAAAGTTAGGCCCATGATTAAATTGGAATATGATTTTCTATAAATCAAATGTATGAGGCCTATTGTTTTATTTATGAATTTGAAAATCACTCTATAATCTGATTCCTATCACAAACCCTCATGATGAGATTTGCGAAGAAATATTGTATGAAATCTTATTCTTGTTAATGTTTTTTTGTGATTATTTTATACTAACATGTCTCATTTTCTTATTTCATGTATGGGTTGATGAGGGAAAGATGAAGATGGCAAGACAAAGTTGAAGAAGAAATTGTGGCTGCCATAAGAGAGCTTGTAGGGAATTTTGAAGAAGTTTTGACTAACTCATTAGCAACCATAGGACAAACTCATTAGATTAGGAATTCCATTTGAGTTTTGCATTGTAAAAACATAGGACTTGCGATTAGAAGGCTTAGGAATTGAATCATGCATGTAACAATCTTTAGAGAAAGTTTGTATTTGGATGTAAGAGTCTCTTAAAAAAATCTTGTAAACTTGTATTGTATTAGTTCAAATTAGAATTTGCAATTCAATATTCTATGCCATAATTCTTGTGAAATAACTTAAATCTTGAACAATTGGCAATCTTCAATTTTGACTTGTATTGAAATAATTCATGCTTTGAAGTTTCCAAGTGACTTTCTTGTAAGCTTTATATGATCTTTGTAAAACTTGTAGCCTTTTATAGGATTTGCAATTGAAATTGATGATGATATGAACCTTGAATTAAGAACACAATAATCTTAAAATTCCTTCTCACTTCTAAACTCATAAATGCAAAAAATTCTAAGTAGCAAAATGTAAATGTTCTTGGGTAGAAAGAAGAGAAAATAGTCTTAAATTTCTTTATTTCCAAACTTGTCAAGATGAACATCTTTTATGTAGTAAAATATAATAACCAAAATTCCCTCCAATGGCCTTTTTGAAACTCAATATCTAGTAAGCCCAAAACCGCACTCTAAAAAGCCCAAAGAATGTACTCTAATAAGCCCAAAAGATCATCACTAGTCTTTGCATCATAACTTCATCATTCGAACTCACAAATTGAACCATCAAATAACCAATAAACCCACTTGATTAAGAGGCATATTGAAGAAGCTTTACAGAAGAAAGAATCCTCAATGAACATGAACACAAAACCTTAATTTCTCAGACCAAGATTAATGACGAATACACTGAACACCCCTTGATTGAAAAGGAAATCCTCAGAGCCCACATAGACCTTAATTCTGACCAATGACGTCTCAAGCTCAAAACCTTAATTCCTTTAGACATGAGGGAGAAACCCTTGAGCAAAGATGACTTGTATGATGAAAAGAAGATAAAGCCTCATGAATCTTGATCACAACAGGTGTCACACACTCAAAATTCACCTTAGTACAAAACCAATGGATAGCAGAAATGTGATTCTCTTTTGAAACACTTGCAACCCTAAACCCTTCATGAAACAAAAAAAATCAGTTGACATGTCTTGAAGCTTGAGAAGCCTTGGTAGCCTTGAGTAATTGGAAACCCTAAGAGAATGTCTTGAAGAAAAGGGAGGGCAAATTTTGGGGTATAACAGCTGCCCCTGTTCAATCTTCTTAAACCTTAAGAGTTAGATTGGCATGTCCGCCATACGTGACTTCAAGGTAGAAGATGATTGAAAACTTAAGTGCCCAGATATTTGCACTCGCTTGTGCACAAAGTGATGTTGTCGGTTGATTATACCGGGAATTGGACTATAGATGCAATTTGGAGAGGTAATGAATAGTTTTCAGAGATGAGCTTATAGATTCCATCCAAAGTAACTATTGATAGAGAAATTATACTAAGTCTACACTCGACTTAAGCTGGTAGAAGTATCAGAATAAATCTTTGGTCGACTTAATCTGAGCCAGGAGATATCTACGTTCGTCTTTGACTGGGAGAAGTATCAGAATAAATCTTTGGTCAATTTAATTTGAGCCAGAAAAGGTCTACTGAGAGAAGTATCAGAATAAATCTTTTGTCAATTTAATCTGAGCTAGAAGAGGTCTTTAAATATTTAACTGGGAGAAGTATCAGAATAAATCTTTGTTTGATTTAATATGAGCCAGTAGAGGTCTTTAAATCTTTAACTCGGAGAAGTATCAGAATAAATCTTTGGTCGATTTAATCTGAGCCAAAAAAGGTCTACTAAGAGAAGTATCAGAATAAATATTTGGTCGATTTAATCTGAGCCAACAGAGGTCTTTAAATATTTAACTGGGAGAAGTATCAGAATAAATATTTGGTCAATTTAATCTGAGCCAGAAAAGGTCTACTAAGAGAAGTATCAGAATAAATCTTTGGTCGATTCAAATCTGATCCAACAGATGTCTTTGAATCTTTAACTGTGAGAAGTATCAGAATAATTTTTTGGTTGATTTAATCTGAGCCAGAAAAGGTCTACTGAGAGAAGTATCAAAATAAATCTTTGGCCGATTTAATCTAAGCCAGAAGATGTTTTTAAATCTTTAACTAGGAGAAGTATCAGGATAAATCTTTGTTCGATTTAATATGAGCCAAAAAAGGTCTACTGAGAGAAGTATCAGAATAAATCTTTGGTCGATTTAATCTGAGCTAGCAGATGTCTTTAAATCTTTAACTAGGAGAAATATCATAATAAATCTTTGGTCAATTTAATCTGAGCCAGAAAAGGTCTACTGAGAAAAGTATCTGAATAAATCTTTGGTCGATTTAATCTAAGTCAACAGAGGTCTTTAAATCTATAACTGGGAGAAGTATCAGAATAAATCTTTAGTCGATTTAATCTGAGCCAGAAAAGGTCTACTGAGAGAAGTATAAGAATAAATATTTGGTCGATTTAATCTGAGCCATCATATGTCTTTAAATATTTAACTGGGAGAAGTATCAAAATAATTCTTCGGTCGATTTAATCTGAGCCAGAAAAGGTCTACTGAGAGAAGTATCAGAATAAATATTTGGTCGATTATGAGCCAACAGATGTTTTTAAATCTTTAACTAGGAGAAGTATCAGAATAAATCTTTGGTCGATTTAATCTGAGCTAGAAAAGGTCTATTGAGAGAAGTATCATAATTAATCTTTGGTCGATTTAATCTGAGCCAACAGATGTCTTAAAATCTTTAACTGGGAGAAGTATCACAATAAATCTTTGGTTGATTTAATCTGAGCAAGAAAAGGTCTATTGAGAGAAGTATCAGAATAAATCTTTGGTCAATTTAATCTGAGTCAGCAAATGTCTATAAATCTTTAACTGGGAGAAGTATCAGAATAAATCTTTGCTCGATTTAATCTGAGCCAGAAAAGCTCTACTGAAAGAAGTATCAGAATAAATCTTTGGTCGATTTAATCTGAGCCAGTAGAGGTCTTTAAATCTTTAACTAGGAGAAATATTAGAATAAATCTTTGGTCGATTTAATCTGAGCCAGAAAAGGTCTACTGAGAGAAGAATCAGAATAAATCTTTGGTCCATTTAATCTGAGCCATCAGAGGTCTTTAAATCTTTAAATGGGAGAAGTATCAGAATAAATCTTTGATCGATTTAATCTGAGCCATAAAAGGTATACTGAGAGAAGTATCAGAATAAATCTTTGGTCGATTTAATATGAGCCAGAAAAGGTCTACTGAGAGAAGTATCAGAATAAATATTGGTCGATTTAATCTGAGCCATCAGATGTCTTTAAATATTTAACTGGGATAAGTGTCAGAATAATTCTTTGGTTGATTTAATCTGAGCCAGAAAAGGTCTACTGAGAGAAGTATCAGAATAAATCTTTGGTCGATTATGAGCCAATAGATGTTTTTAAATCTTTAACTAGGAGAAGTATCAGAATAAATCTTTGGTCGATTTAATATGAGTTAGAAAAGGTCTACTGAGAGAAGTATCAGAATAAATCTTTGGTCGATTTAATCTGAGCCAGCAGATGTCTTAAAATATTTAACTAGGAGAAGTATCACAATAAATCTTTGGTTGATTTAATCTGAGCCAGAAAAGGTCTATTGAGAGAAGTATCAAAATAAATATTTGGTCAATTTAATCTGAGTCAGTAGATGTTTATAAATCTTTAATTGGGAGAAGTATTGGAATAAATCTTTAGTCAATTTAATCTGAGCCTGAAAAGGTCTAATGAGAGAAGTATCAGAATAAATCTTTGGTCGATTTAATATCAGCCAGTAGAGGTCTTTAAATCTTTAACTAGGATAAATATTAGAATAAATCTTTGGTCGACTTAATCTGAGCCAGAAAAGGTCTACTGAGAGAAGTATCAGAATAAATCTTTGGTCGATTTAATCTGAGCCAGCATAGGTCTTTAAATCTTTAAATGGGAGAAGTATCAGAATAAATCTTTGGTCGATTTAAACTGAGCCAAAAAAGATATACTGAGAGAAGTATCAGAATAAATCTTTGGTTGATTTAATCTGAGCCAGAAGATGTTTGCGTTTGTCTTTAGTTGAAAGAAGTATCAGAATAAATATTTGGTCGATTTAATATGAGCTAGAAGAGGTATTTTTGTCTTTAACTAGAAGAAGTATCAGAATAAATCTTTGGTCGATTTAATCTGAGCCAGAAAAGGTCTTTCTGTCTTTAACTGGAAGAAGTATCCGAATAAATCTTTGGTCGATTTAATCTGAACCAGAAAAGGTCTTTTTCTATTTAACTAGAGGAAGTATCAGAATAAATCTTTGGTCGATTTAATCTGATCCAGAAAAGGTCTACTGGGAGAAGTATCAGAATAAATCTTTGGTCGATTTAATCTGATCCAAAAAAGGTCTACTGGGAGAAGTATCAGAATAAATCTTTAGTCGATTAAATCTGATCCAGCTGATATTTTTTGCTTGACTTTGAGTGGAAGAAGTATAAAAATAATCTATGATCGATTTAATCTGAGCCAGAAAAGGTTTATGCTCGATTGTATCTGAAAAATATATTAGAATGAGTTTATGCGTGATTGTATCTTAAAAGTGGATAAGAATGAGTCTTCGCCCGACTGTATCTGAAAAATGTATTAGAATGAGTTTATGCTTGACTGTATCTTAAAAGTGGATCAGAATGAGTCTTCGCCCGACTGTATCTGAAAAATGTATTAGAATGAATCTACGCCCGACTGTATCTAAAAGTGGATCATAATGAGTCTTCACCCGGCTGTATCTGAAAAATGTATTAGAACGAGTCTACACCCGACTCTATCTTAAAGTGGATCATAATGAGTCTTCGTCTGATTGTATTTGAACCATGATTTACAGAATGAAACTCTGGGAAAGGTATTTGAGTAGCTGCTGGTCATGTAGATAGTTGCCCCGTCATGTTTCAGGATTTTTTCTATAAACAGTTTGTTGGTAAACCTGTCCTGTTTTGGGAGTTTGTACCATTGGTGATAAAGATAGTCGCCCAGTCCTGTTTTAAGAATTTATCTTTATCTAACCATAAAGAAAGATAGTTTCCTCGTTCTATTTCGGGAGTTAATCTACAATCAGTTCTTCATAGATAGTTGCCTTGTTTTGTTTCAGGAATTAATCTGGGACTGATCATCTAGATAGTTGCCCCGTCTTATTTCAGGAATTAATCTAGGACTTGCTTTTCATTGGCTGTAGAGATAGTCGCCTCGTCTTGTTTCGGGAATTAACCTCTGACCTGATTATGTAGATAGTCACCTCGTCCTATTTCAAGAATTAATCTTGGACTTGTTCATGTAGATTGTCGCCCCGTCTTATTTCGGGAATTAATCTACAATTTGTTTTTCACAGATAGTTGCTTTGTCTTGTTTCAGGAATTAATTTGTGGCTGGTCATCCAGATAGTTGCCCCGTCTTATTTCGGGAATTAATTTGGAACCTGCTTTTTGTTGGTCATAGAGATAGTTGCCCTGTCTTGTTTCAGGAATTAATCTCTGACCTGGTCACGTAGATAGTTGCCCCATCTTGTTTCGGGAATTAACCTTGGACCTGTTTGAAAATTGTTGATGATATTCATCTGTTGATTGATCTTTCCTGAAAAGGTAAAGAGTTATTTGTATGCAATTTCATGGTATATGAAATGAATTGCGTAATAATGTTCTCAAAATAAATGAGACAATTCTATATGTGTTTCATATGCATGTGGTATGATGTATGAATGTGAGATGTTGTTGAAATGTATTTGTAAACTTGTGCAGTATTTCTGTCTGGGAAAATAAATCACTGACTGGTGTTGGGGATGAAGAGTATGTGCATCTTCAATCTTGTCTAGAATGCTTCCGCTGGGGATTCTTGTCTTTTGTTTGATGAAACTCTATAGTGGAATGTTGACTTCTTCCTTGGGGAGAAGAGTTTAGGAACATTGGTCGTTAGTGCTCTACTGGAGAATTTAATTCTTATATACCCTGACTGGGGATAAAAGAGATGGATAATCTTGACTCGTCCGAGGAGGACAATTCTTATATACCATGACTGGGGATAAAAGTTCAGGAACATTAGTCATTCATTGCTCTACTCGGGAGTTTAATTCTTATATACCCGATGTGATACGGTGGGAGAACTGACTTGAGGTTTTGTGTTTGTTTTCGCAAATGTTTCGGTTGAGCAAGAGTCGCCACCGACTTTTTATTTTATCCTAAGGAAAGGTTAAAAAGCACAGCAAAAACCTTTGAGATATTTTCTTGGGTTCGGGGGGTAGATTATAGAAAGGGAAGGTATTAACACCCTTTCTATCCATGGTTATCCACAGGCTCTTAGTTACTTGCTTAGATCATTTACCTTGCATTTTCAATTGTTTGAAATGGTGCTTTGTGTGTGTGTTTGAAAAGGTTTTGAAAAGAGGCCATTTGTTGTGGCAACCTTTGCAATGATCCATGTTTGGATGTATACAAAGGTGTACTTATCTTTTGAAAAGTTTTCAATGTTTTTGAAAGTTGTTTTGGAAGTGTTGTGGAGTGTGGTTTGGAAAAGTAGGCAAGTGTGTTTTGCAAGTTTAACAAGCAACTAAGAGTTGTCTACCCCTAAATTTACTCAAAGGTTTTTTTCTATGTTTTAACCCTTTTAACAATTTTGTTCCACCATTGTATTTGGTGGACAATCTTGTGTTAGGATGTTTACGGGACGGGCGCGGGTCATCGTTTAGACCATGATTGCAATGGTGCCAAGTGTCTTTGGCAACTTTTTCCTTTAAGGGACTTGATCATTTTTAGGCAACTTTCGAAAGTGTCATCGAGGGACTATGATCATTTGATTTGTTTTGTTTTGCCAAAGACACCCAACATGCAACATGGCCCATTATTGAAGGCAACAAGTGGAGTAACCCTAGGGGTGCAAGTGTGATTGGTGTTGTCCATTTTCATGCTTTGTTATCTTTGAATTAGGTCAAGCTATTTTTTATTCGATTTTTGCATACAAAACCCTAAGTCTATCATGGCATATTTAGAAAGCTTTAAAGTGCGGAATTAAAAGTCTAAATTATTACAAAGTAATCATGGGAATGGGGGTACAAATGTTCAAATGGGGACGAGACTTTAATAGGAGAATGGTATCCCAATATTTACAACCAAATCGAATTATCGCAAATGTAAAATGTATCAACTGTACAAGAATAAACAAATGTGTATGTGTAAATGTATTTGTGTAAGTGTGTGATTATTTATTTACAAGTGAAATAGAATAATAAAAAAGTTAATTTTGGATATTTTCATGTTTAGGGCAAAAACCCTAATTTTGCAAATAAATAGTATTAATTATTTATTATATACAATATTTATTAATTATATACAAAAAATAAATAAAAAGGAAGTATATTGTAAAAAGGTGATTTTTGAGGTCAAATATTAATAAAAAATAAAATGTATTATTTTGTATTTTTATCCTAAATATTCTAATAAATATATAAGTATTTATATTATGTATTAAATATATTAAATATATACAAAAAATAAAGATATTTATTAATTACAAAAAAGTATGTTTTTTATAAAATGTTTTCAAAAGATAAAATAAAATAAAATCAGAAAATAAAAATGTATTTGTATTATTTTTAGTATTTTGAATAAAAAAAGGTATTATATTTATTTATGTACAAGTTCAAAATAAAACAAATAAAATCCAAATAAAATGCAAAAAATGTGAGAAAAATATTTTTAATGTTTTTTCATGTTTGAATAAAAATATAAAATCAGAATCAAAAAGAAAAATCAAAAATAACAAATATATCACATAATGGGCCAGGGGGGTGCAAATTAAAAAAGGGGGTGCAAAAAGCAGGTTGACTCATGCCCATCCCAAGTCAACTCTGTCTTCAACCTCTAGACAGATTCAAACAAAAACGCGCGCCCTTCCTCCATCTCTGAAATCTCCTGATTCCTTGACTTTTAACAAAAACTCACAACACAAACATTATAGAGCATCATGTCACGAGTTCATACATATAAAAAACTTGATCTATCTCTCAGAAATGAGAGAGAATTTCTTCTCCCCCAATTTCTGACCTAAGTTTTTTCCAATGTTCAGGTTCAAAATACTCTTAGCACACACAATATAAATGAAAAGTAACTATATGGATGGCTTCAGGGCTATGATTAGAACATGCTTTCTTCACAAACTTAAACCTAACTATGCCTGGATAGAGAGATAGAAGTTCAAAAACTTACCTGTTCAGCTTGAATCGTGTATGACAATGGAGGTACTTTCAATGCAATGTGAGGACTTATATAGCTTGCTTGAGGTCCAGGGATGCTTCTCCAACCTTTAGCTTGCTTTGGAACTAACTGAAACGAGCTATGGAAGTTAACCTGCACAACTGAAAAAATGAAAATGGTGAACTTGGTTAGAGGTGTTACAGTCTGTAGCTAGGTCTTGGGGTAGCTTGTATGGATGTTATGGAGTGTGTATGAACCAGCTTTGGCCAAAACACACGAGCAAACTGAGTTGTGCAACTCAATCTGCAGGGATGCCATGTCTTGTGCAGAAAAATGGTGTTTTGATGTTTAGGGAGGTATTGAAGGTGGTTGGCTCGTGTTTCAGGTCAGGTTTGATGTTTGGAAAGTGTTCAAGAAGTTTGCTTTGGCTAGTTGTTGCAGCAATGAGAGATGTTAGTTATGCAAGTTTTCCTCTTTCTTAAGTCAAAAATGCCAAGTTGGGTTACAAGCTTATGCAGGCCCCCTAAACATGCTGCAAAGTTTGTTCTTGATCAGTGGGATATGTCCACACATTTGTGCCTCAGAGATTTGCTTCGTACTTCTTAGATTGTAAACTTGACATAAAGTGTAACTTTACTAGAATAGATAAAATGCTTTTTCCATTTTAAGACTAATCCTTCATGTAATGACCAAATGCATAAAATAACATCTTGGCACAATGGTTTAGCATTGAATTATTGAGTGTTAATGGGATTAGAGGCCTGTAACCTAACTTGTGCAAGCTGAGTTTGAAAATGCATAGTGTATGAACACGGAATTGGTCAAGAACAAAAGTGACTTTTGCCCAACTTTGCCAATTCGATTCTCCCTAACCACAAGGGTGTTTGAGAAGTTCTTGGACAATTTGGAAAGCTTGGAATGTGTACTACAATCCATATTTGTAATGCAAGTTGAAATTCCAAGTGGAAGCATGTGAAAAGTGGCCATGAAGTTAGGCAAAAATCCTGCCTAAAATAGGTTAAAAAATTTCTAAGTTAAGAGTGTTTTGCACCCTGGTTCCAAAAATCATAACTTGAGCTACAAGATTATTTTGAGGAAACTTTGTGAATCAAAGTTGTAGATTTTGCAATGGACTATAACTTTCATGGTTTGAGTTTTGTTTGAATCCAAATGTATCTTGATGAAAAAATGGGACAAAGTTAGGCAAAAATTAGGAAATTTTATAACTTAGAAAATTTCTAAGTTATGAAATTTCTTCATTTGAAACACTAATTTGTAATTTTTGATTTCTTGATGAAAAAATTTCATAATTTGACATGTCTTGATGAAAAATGAATCTTGACACTTGATTTTGACCAAAAGTCAAAGTTTGACTTTTCAGTATACAGTCAAATTTTGCTCAGTTGACTGGAAAATTCATCTGTCAATCTTGTGCATTTGGGATCTTTTGAACTTGTTGAATATGTCAAGACCATGCCATTGAGTCCTTGAGTCCATATGTGAGCTTGTTTTGCCATTGGCTAGGTCAAACAGTCAAAAATTGCCTTTGTGCAGTCAAAACCCTAAAAATGACCATTTTGCCCTTTTGGTGATCTGATCAAATTTCGTGTGGAATTGTGATCCAAACTTGACCAAATGGTTCATATGAGTTCATAATGTTGATTTGGGTCAAAAATCATGAAGTTTGACTGTCAATTGACCACAATTGACTTTTTCCCCAATACAGCTGATTTCTAGGTCAACTGTCCAATTGACTGGGCAAAGATGGGAATCAAGGCTTGAAACTTGGTATGGATAAACTCGTGAGTCCAACATGAAGCATGAAAGTCACTTTGGGCATTTTAGGTTAAAACATCCTTGTGTAAACTCAAACCCTAATTTGGGTCAACAGTGCAAGGAGAAGTCTTGAGCAGAGCAAACCCTAACTGGATCTTGAGCTCCAAGGGTCTTGTGGTGAGAAAATGTTGATGCAATGGGAGGGCAACTTTTGGGGTACAACACCCGGACTGGGGATAAAAGAGATGTATAACCTTCCGACTCGTATGGGGAAAATAATTCTTATATACCCTGATTTGGGATAAAAGAGATGCATAACCTTCTGATTCGTCTGGGGAAGATAATTATTATATACCCTGACTAGGGATAAAAGAGATGGATAACCTTCTGACTCATCTGGGTAGGATAATTCTTATATACCCTAACTGGGGATAAAAGAGATGGATAACCTTCTGAGTCATCTAGGGAGGATAATTCTTATATACCCTGACTGGGGATAAAAGAGATGGATAATCTTCCGACTCTTCTGGGGAGGATAATTCTTATATACCCTAACTGGGGATAAAAGAGATGGATAACCTCCCAACTCATCTGGGGAGGATAATCTTTATATACCCTGACTGGGGATAAAAGAGATGGATAACCTTCCGAATCGTCTGGGAGGATAATTCTTATATACTCTGACTGGGGATAAAAGAGATGTATAATCTCCCGACTCGTCTGGGAAGGATAAAGTTGACTGATATTTGGTCCAATTCCAAGTTTCGTAGAAACTCTCTGGGGATAATGGCAATTTCACTGGGGAGAATAATTTTGTCGGTGATTCATAGCAATCTGGGGAGATTGTAATCTGTTGGGGAAATAAACCCTGTTGACAAAGAAATACTCTGATGAGGAAACAAATTCTCCTGGGGAAATTGAATTTTGCTAAAGAGAGGAAATCTGCAGGAGTTTTACAGTTTTCAAACTCAGTTGGGGAAGAGAATTTCCATGAACTGTACTGATTGGAACTCCGTAGGTGGGCGATATTGTTGGGGAGAAGATCATATTCCTTTATCCGCTAGGGGGATCTGCTGGTGAGTATGACTATGTTATCGGCTGGAAGATGCCCCATTTTATGTTTGAAGACATTTTAGACTTGTCGGGAATGTATCTTTGTTGAAGATGAGCTGGTGAAGATGACTCTGTGGGGATGACTTGAACATTGTCCTATCTCCTAAAGTCCTCGGCAAATGCTGATCAGAGTGATAAGTCTTTTATTGATAGACAAGTGATGAGATAATGGGACATAGCCGTACGCTTTAATCCTTAACTTTTGCTTGAACTGACTTTTCAGATTTTCAGTCCATCGGGATACCCTTTTTTCCCAAGCCGCCTTTTCAGGTTTTCTACTTGTCGGTGTACCATCTTTATGTATATATATCCCTAATTTTTCCCAAACCTTTTTGGTTCACCGGGATGCCCTTACTTTTCCCTAGGCCAGTCAACCTAGTAGGTCTTTTTTATGTGTAGTATCTTCCGACTATGTCTGCATTCACAGGGTGCAGAAAATTGTCACTGTTCATAGTAGTAAGTGTTGTAGCAATGCCAGAAAATGTTTGCTTGATCGCACGTGACCTTTCATATGTGGGAGCCCGTTTTCCCCTGGGGTTAGTCTGGTGCACCTGATGTTTGAAGTTTTTGATCAAGTTTTTGATAGTCATGACCTTCCTTAGTATTTTTCTAAGAACTGTCATGGAAGGATCCAAAGACATGATATTGACACCATCTGATACTACTAGCACAGATAAGAAATTTGACAATACCGAAGATTAAAATTTCAAAGTTGTTTTTGCTGAAACTCATGATCAATGTAACATCCTCCAGTGATTCATATGGAGATCTACCCCGGGCTATTCAGGACTTTATGAGAGATTCTTTGAATCTAGACTTGACTGCCACAGATGAGTTGAACAAAAGCATGTCATGCCCCCTTGATTATGGAAGGTTTTTCATTGGAAGTGTCTTTCCATTTGAAGTGATTCCGTTCATTGAGAGGATATTCGTTCATTAGATATTTGTCATGTGAATTTCTCTGTTGTTAAACAATTAGTTATATGCAAACAGTGATATTTAAAATGTAAAGCTTATGTCTGTCTTGAAGAAAATGTATTTTTTTAGTAAAACAAAATTTGCAAGAATATGATATCAACTCAGGATTTATAGCGAGCCTTACAAGAGTCATGATACTTTTTGTAACTATATGCTTTCAAACTAACCCATGCTTCAGTTAGGACTTTTAAGGGTTGTAACGTTCACGGTTTAAGAAACAAAGCATAAGGCTCAAAGTTTATTTGTACCCGACCCATTCTTTGTGATGTTCTTTAACCCTATACTCAGTTAATTACGCGTCTGGATTCCAATTGAGTCTGGAATGATGTTTTGGTGATGGTTCAGATACTGGAAGTTTATTTGAGAAGGTCGTCATTTTCTATTGTCGAGGATTTGTAGAGACCTCTTTTTGATTTTATTATCCCTACCTTTTTCCTGAACTGTTTCTTTTGTAATTACAGTCAACGGGATGCCCCAGTTTTTCTTAAGTCTCCTTCATAGGTTTTAACTTAGCGAGCTATCTTTTTTGAAAGATAATGATTGACTGTTTTATGGGGAACCATCTCTGTCTTTTGATTTGGAAGGACATCTCCAATGGTATTTACTGTGTACAAAGTGAAAGCTTACGACTGAATACACATTTGAATTAACTGAGAAACTACCCTACCCCCGATTATGATTAAAGGTTTCAATTTGCATGAAAAAAACTCATACTTATTAAGCTCAAAGGGCTTGACTAGGTATTATCTTCCTTATAACTCCACTGTTTAGGATTTGAAACAACACATGTACATCGTCAACAAGGTCTGTTCAAAAGAATATTGTAGAGATCACAGTGTTTTTTCATCATCCTCCCTCTAAAAGCTTATAACTTTTAATCGAGAGTTGAATATCACAAAAGGAAGTAAAAGCATAGTTTAAGTATAATGAAAACGAAGGGATTAATTCAAGACAAACATATGCAATGCATTAATGAGGACAACGAAAAGTATGACATAAAGATAAATGTTTGAACCAACTAGAGAAATTACAAACGAAAATTCGAATGAACAAAAAGTTTCTCCGTCTGAACTTGTCACTTTAGATGGCGTGCCTTGCAACTTTGGCATTTGGGGGATAACAGAAGAACTTGATCTGACCATCTTGCATGAACTCGACAATTCCTTCGTCAACCAGGTCCTGGATCTTATGTTTCAACGCCCAACAGCTGTCAGTGTCATGCCCAGGACTGTTGGAGTGGTATCTGCACCTTACATTAGGATTGTGACGGGAAGAAGAAGTATTGGGATTATTATGATGATCCTTCAATGTCACCAGCTTGATCAGTGGGATATGTCCACACATTTGTGCCTCAGAGATTTGCTTTGTACTTCTTAGATTGTAAACTTGACATAAAGTGTAACTTTACAAGAATAGATAAAATGCTTTTTCCATTTTAAGACTAATCCTTCATGTAATGACCAAATGCATAAAATAACATCTTGGAACAATGGTTTAGCATTGAATTATTGAGTGTTAATGGGATTAGAGGCCTGTAACCTAGCTTGTGCAAGCTGAGTTTGAAAATGCATAGTGTATGGACATGGAATTGGTCAAGAACAAAAGTGACTTTTACCCAACTTTTCCAATTCGATTCTCCCTAACCACAAGGGTGTTTGAGAAGTTCTTGGACAATTTGGAAAGCTTGGAATGTGTAATACAATCCATATTTGTAATGCAAGTTGAAATTCTAAGTGGAAGCATGTGAAAAGTGGCCATGAAGTTAGGCAAAAATCCTGCCTAAAATAGGTTAAAAAATTTCTAAGTTAAGAATGTTTTGCACCCTTGTTCCAAAAATCATAACTTGAGCTACAAGCTTATTTTGAGGAAACTTTGTGAATCAAAGTTGTAGATTTTGCAATGGACTATAACTTTCATTTTTTGAGTTTTGTTTGAATCCAAATGTATCTTGATGAAAAAAGGGACAAAGTTAGGCAAAAATTAGGAAATTTTATAACTTAGAAAATTTCTAAGTTATGAAATTTCTTCATTTCAAACCCTAATTTGTAATTTTTGATTTCTTGATGAACAAATTTCATAATTTGACATGTCTTGATGAAAAATGAATCTTGACACTTGATTTTGACCAAAAAGTCAAAGTTTGACTTTTCAGTATACAGTCAAATTTTGCTCAGTTGACTGGAAAATTCATCTGCCAATCTTGTGCATTTGGGATCTTTTGAACTTGTTGAATATGTCAAGACCATGCCATTGAGTCCTTGAGTCCATATGTGAGCTTGGTTTGCCATTGGCTAGGTCAAACAGTCAAAAATTGCCTTTGTGCAGTCAAAACCCTAAAAATGACCATTTTGCCCTTTTGGTGATCTGATCAAATTTCTTGTGGAATTGTGATCCAAACTTGACCAAATGGTTCATATGAGTTCATAAAGTTGATGTGAGTCAAAAATCATGAAGTTTGACTGTCAATTGACCACAGTTGACTTTTTCCCCAATACAACTGATTTCTAGGTCAATTGTCCAATTGACTGGGCAAAGATGGGAATCAAGGCTTGAAACTTGGTATGGATAAACTTGTGAGTCCAACATGAAGCATGAAAGTCACTTTGGGCATTTTAGGTCAAAAATCCTTGTGCAAACTCAAACCCTAATTTGGGTCAACAATGCAAGGAGAAGTCTTGAGCAGAGCAAACCCTAACTGGATCTTGAGCTCCAAGGGTATTGTGGTGAGAAAATGTTGATGCAATGGGAGGGAAAATTTTGGGGTACAACAGTTGCCCCTGTTCAATCTTCTTAGACCTGAGGATGTAGATTGGCTTGTGTGCCTTTCGTGATCCGAGGGTGGAAGATGATTGAACACTAGAGTGCCCAGAAATTTGCACTCGCATAATGGAGTATCAGCAATGTGATGGCGGGAATGGGCTTATAGATGCCATTTGGAGAGATGGTGGATAGGAGGATGGGCTTATAGATGCCATCGGGGGTGTGACAGAACCTTGTCGGGAATGGGCTTATAGATGCCATTTGGAGGTGTCGATCGCGTAAGAGATTCCTTAGCGAGAACTTGCATATTTCGAGAAAGGAAGATGGTTTCCTGGCCTGTTACAGGTGTTGATCTTCAAACTCTTCATGCAGATATGCCCTGGCTAGGTACAGGTATCGAATCTACAATCAATTTCTCACAGATATGCCCTGGCTAGATACAGGAATCGAATCCGGAACTTCAAAAGGTTGCTTACAGACGTGCCCTGGCTGGATACAGGTATCGAATCTCTAAACTATTCATGCAGATATGCCCTGGCTAGGTACAGGTGTCGAATCCACAATTAAATACTCACAGATATGCCCTGGCTGGATACAGGAATCGAATCTGGGATTGGCCGTCTACAGATATGCCCTGGCTGGATACAGGTGTCGAATTTGGAAATGGTCGTCTACAGATGTGCCCTGGCTGGATACAGGAATCGGATCTGGAATTGGTCGCCTACAGATGTGCCCTGGCTGGATGCAGGTATCGAATCTGGAATTTGTCGTCTACAGATATGCCCTGGCTGGATACAGGTATCGAATCTCGAATTTGTCGTCTACAGATGTGCCCTGGCTGGATACAGGGATCAGATCTCTAAACTTTTCATGCAGATATGCCCTCGCTGGATACAGGTATCGAATCTACAATCAATCACTCACAGATATGCCCTGGCTAGATACAGGTATCGAATCTGGAATTGTGATAGTTGATAGTAAACATTTTTGGATTGAACTTTTTCCTGAAAAGGCAAGAACATTAGTTGTATGCAATGTCATGATGATGTCATGATGTTCTAAAAAATAAATGAGATCGTGTGATATGATGCGTATATGGATACGTCATGGTGTATGATAATGTGATGAATGTATTTTTGTCTAGGAAAATAAATCCTTAACGACTGCCGGGAGTTTGTGGAATCCTAGGCTGATGTTGAAGAGTAGAGTTCTTCGCTTCCGCTGGGGATGATGGTTGCAAGAATAAACCGGTAGGAGAAGATGACTCCGTCGGGGGATAAACTTGCAGGGGATAAGCCGAGGAGATGCGTTCGTACTCTGCAGGGGATAAGCTTCCAGAATCTATTGGGGAGGATGATTCAACTCTCCTGGGGAAACTTCTCAGACTGTACTGGGGGAATGGCTCCACTGGGGTGTCTGGTATTCCGCTGGGGAACAATCTTATATTAAGACTATCGGGGATGCTTGCTGAGGAATGTCTATACTCCGCTAGGGAATGTTGAGATCTTCTGGGAATACCCAACTTCCTTAAGGCTGACAGTAGACTAACTCTGCTTGGGGAGAGTATCGCTGACTTGCTAGGGGAATATTGTGCCTTTTCGGGGCTGACGGGAGACCAACTCTGCCTGGGGAGAGTATTGCTGAATCTGGTCTTACTTTGTGGGGAGTTGAGGTAACTTGGTTACATTCTTCAGCCGAACTTACCTTGGTACCTCGGTGGATAGAGCCACTAGATCGCTTGGACAACTCTTTATTGCCCCTGTTTCTGATGTCATCTGTAATTAGTCCTTTGTTTCGCATGCAAATATTTGTGAGTTAGCAATTAGTGTCAAATGCATATATCAAAAATGAACATTGGACGTTCTTTGCAAAACAAAACAAAAGAAGGAAAAACAATGGATAATTTATCTGAAAAAATTGAACTTGTATTGATTTTGAAATTCGCCGGTAAATAGGCGTTTTATGTACAGGAGGCTGACGTCCTAGTAAGAGAACGTCGCCGAAAAACATAGAGTTTATACAATTTTGTGAAAAGAAAACAAAACATCTATGTGAAAAATAATCCCACTGGGTTCCAACTCTGCTATCGCCTTTATGTCTTCAAGCGTCTCATCACTTTGCTGCTTAGTTGAAGATGAAGCAGATTGATTGGCGACGTCTGAGCCCGATAGTTGATGCCGAATTCTGGATGCAAGGTGATCCAATGAGACATAGTATTACGCTTTATCCCTAACTTTTGCTTGGACCGCCCTTTCGGGTTTTCAGTCCACCGGGATACCCATTTTTGCCCAAGCCGCCTTTTCAGATTTTCGACTTGCCGGGTGTACAGATTTTTTTCATTTCATCCCTTATTTTTGCCCGAACCCTTTTGGTTCGCCGGGAAGCCCTTATTTTTTCCTAGGTGTGTCAACCTAGCGGGTATTTAATTCATGCGTAGTATCTTTTTACTATGTCTGCATTGGCGGGGTGAGGAAGGTCGTCACCATCCATGGTGGTTAGAATCATAGCTCCTCCTGAGAAGATATGTTTAACCACAAACGGCCCTTCGTACGTAGGGGTCCATTTGCCCCTGGGATCACTTTGAGGAAGAATGATGCGCTTGATTACCAGGTCTCCGACTTGATACTCTTGTCGTCTGACCTTCTTGTTAAATGCCCTGATCATCCGTTTTTGGTACGTCTGACCATGACAAATAGCAGTGAGTCTCTTTTCGTCAATTAGGTTTAATTGATCAAGCCGAGTCTGGATCCAGTCTTCTTCGCTCAAATCTGCATCCTTCATTATTCGGAGAGAGGGTATCTGGACTTTAATAGGCAAGACTGCCTCCATGCCATAGACCAAGGAAAAGGGAGTTGCCCCGGTTGACGTCCGTGCTGAGGTACGGTACCCATGAAGAGCAAACGGTAACATTTCGTGCCAATCTTTGTAGGTCACTGTCATCTTATGCACAATCTTCTTGATGTTCTTATTCTCTGCCTCGACAGCCCCATTCATCTTCGACCGGTAAGGAGAAGAGTTGTGGTGCTGTATCTTGAATTTCTCGCAGAGCTCAATGATCATATTGTTGTTAAGATTGGTACCATTGTCCGTAATGATCCTCTCAGGTACACCGTATCGACAGATCAGGTTGTGCCGAATGAACCGTGCCACGACGTTCTTGGTTACGGTAGCATAGGAAGCTGCTTCAACCCACTTTGTGAAGTAATCAATCGCTACCAAGATGAATCGATGCCCGTTAGATGATGTAGGTCTGATTTCGCCGATCATATCAATGCCCCACATTGCAAAAGGCCAAGGTGTTGTCAAGACGTTCAGAGGAACCGGAGGAACGTGCACCTTATCAGCATAGATCTGGCATTTATGACAAGTTCGAGAGTGCTGATAACAGTCGGCTTCCATTGTGGACCAGAAATATCCTGCCCGAAGGATTTTCTTTGCCATGGTATGTCCACTGGAATGTGTTTCGAAGGTACCTTCATGTAGCTCTGCCATGATCCTTTCTGCTTCAGTCTTATCCACACAACGCAGTAAGGTTGAATCATGGTTTCGCTTGTAGAGAATGCCATGGCTGAGGAAGAACTTTGCCGCAAACCTTCTCAGGAACTTCTTGTCATTAACAGATGCACCCTCGGGGTATTCTTGCGCTTCAAGGTACCTCTTCACTTCATGATACCAGGGTTTTTCTGTTACCTCTTCGGTCTCGAGATCGCAACAATGTGCAGGTTCATACAACTTCCAGATAATGATCCGGGGCGCCTCGTTGTCCCATTTGACTTTGAACATAAAAGACATCGTAGCCAATGCATCCGCCAACTAATTCTCCTCTCTTGGGAAGTGTTCAAAGGTTATCTCCTCGAAGTGGGGAAGCAATGTCAGCACATACTCCTTGTAAGGAATACGATTTGGGTGTTTCGTATCCCACTCGCCTTTGATCTGATTGATCACGAGAGCGGAATCTCCGAAGACACTCAAAAACTTGATCCTTAAGTCAATTGCAGCTTGAAGACCCATGATACATGCCTCATATTCTGCCATGTTGTTGGTGCAGTTGAAACATAGCCGGGCGGTGAGTGGAGTATGAGTGCCTTTAGGGGATATGATCACAGTGCCGATACCATTACCCAAAGCGTTCGAGGCTCCGTCAAAGTGCATAGACCATCGGGATCCTTCCTCAGGTCCTTCATCCGGTCCAGGTACTTCACAATCAGTCACTACCATGATATCCTTGTCTGGAAATTCAAAGTTCATCGACTGGTAATCGTCCACTGCCTGATGTGCCAAATGGTCTGCCAATACACTTACCTTGATTGCTTTCTGAGTCGTGTACTGGATGTCGTATTCCATCAAGATCATCTGCCATCTTGCTATTCTTCCGGACAAGGAAGGCTTTTCGAATATGTACTTGATTGGATCCATTTTTTAAATCAACAGAGTAGTGTGAGTCAACATATACTGTCTCAGCCGGCGAGTAGCCCATACCAAAGCGCAGCAAGTTTTCTCGAGCAGTGAGTATCAGGTCTCACAGTCGGTAAACTTTTTGCTAAGGTAATAAATGGCGTGTTCTTTTCGGCCAGACTCGTCATGCTGCCCCAGCACACACCCCATTGAGTTGTCAAGTACTGTCAAGTATAAGATTAGAGGTCTCCCTTCAACCGGTGGCATAAGAATGGGTGGTTCTTGGAGATACTCTTTGATTCTTTCGAAAGCGGTCTGACATTCATCATTCCAACGTACTACTTGATCTTTCTTCAGCAGCTTGAAGATTGGTTCACAGGTAGCAGTTAGATGTGAAATGAATCAGGCAATGTAGTTCAATCGTCCTAGAAAGCCTCTGACTTCTTTCTCTGTCTTGGGAGTTGGCATCTCTTGTATGGCTTTTACTTTGGCAGGGTCCACTTGAAGCCTTTGTCGCTTACGACGAAGCCTAGCAATTTTCCAGATCTTACCCCAAAGGTGCACTTGTTTGGGTTCAACCTCAGCTTGTACAACTTCAGACGGTCAAACAGCTTCTGCAGATGGTCAAGGTGTTCCTCCTCAGTTTGGGACCTTGAAATCATATCGTCGACGTATACTTCTATCTCGTGATGAATCATATCATGAAATAAAGCAACCATGGCACGTTGGTAGGTTGCCCCAGCATTCTTCAACCCAAAAGGCATGACCTTGTAGCAAAAGGTGCCCCACTGAGTAACAAAAGTGGTCTTCTCCATGTCTTCAGGAGCCATCTTGATCTGATTATAACCGGAGAAGCCATCCATGAAGGAGAATACTTTATGCTGAGCTGTGTTGTCAACCAGAACGTCGATATAAGGCAGAGGGAAATCATCCTTAGGGCTGGCCCTATTCAAATCCCTGTAATCAACACACATTCTGACCTTACCATCCTTCTTCGGCACCGAACCACGTTGGCAACCCACTGAGGGTAAGAAGTCACCGCTAGAAACCCGGCATCAAATTGTTTCATAACCTCAGCTTTGATTTTCTCGGACATTTCTGGACGCATACGGCGGACCTTCTGTTTTATCGGAGGGCAATCTTCCTTGGTAGGCAGGTGATGAACCACAATGTCGGTATCCAACCCAGGCATGTCTTCGTAAGACCAGGCAAAGATTTACACATAGTCATGTAGCATCTGAATCAACCGTTGCTTCACACTGAGCTCTAGATTGGCACCAATCTTGACTTCCTTTCTGTCTGTCTCAGTACCCAGATTTACCGTTTCCACTGGCTCTTCATGTGGATGAATGGCCCTCTCTTCCTGGAGTAACAGTCTTGCAAGCTCACCAGGCACTTCACAATCATCTTCACCTTCGTCTTCGGCTAAGTTGATCAGATTTTCGAAGTCATAACTGGCAGTAGCAGAGTCGTTACCACTGAGATCCAGAATGGATTGGAACCTGTATAGGTGAGTGTGTGTAAATATAGCTATTTTGCAATATAAAATAAAGAAAGAAAAGGAGCGCAAGATTTTGAAATGCAACAAACGTCCAATGTTTTTATTAATGACATATGAAAATGACACACAAAAGCCCTCACAAATGAAGCCACGGTGCCCCGGGTAAGACACCGAGCCATAAAAGTTTCAAAATATTGTCTGTTACAAATTCAAAACAAAAGAGTTCATTACTGAGTGACAAAAGTAATAAGTGTGAAGTCTTTGGCAGTCCAGTTACTCGGTCCACCGTCGGTTGTTGGGTAGATCCAAATGTCGAGTTCAGATTCCTCCACGTCGTCTTCAATAGCATTTACTCCCGGGTTGGTGATGAACACAGGAGGTCTTCCAATCCTCGCCTTACGAACATCCCTCTGAGCCTCTGCAGTGAAGCCTAAGCCAAACTTGTCAGTCTTTGGAGTGAAGTCAGGAAGTCGGCCCCAGTTTGCACACTCACCCTTCTCGATAACAGCCCGGGCATCCTTTAAGGACGCCATCTTCAAAGGAGGGTCTTCAATCACAGTTTCAGCTGATGCCAGTGTCTGAGGCACCTCTTCAAAGTGTTGAAAGGGGGTCTCAATGAACTCCCCATCCATTTCTATGTACCAGGACGAATTGAGGTGGCTGACCATGTATTCTTCTTCCCCCTGAACTGTAACAATTTTCCCTCTAACCGGGTACTTAAGCTTCTGATGTAGTGTGGAGGTCACAACTCCAACCTTGTGGATCCATGGACGACCCAGCAAACAGGAATAGGATGGCCGGATGTCCATCACATAGAATGTTGAATCAAAGACCTGCGAACCAACCCTGATTGGAATGTCAACTTCACCATGTACCATCCTTTTTGAACCGTCAAAGGCTCGGACAACAATGTTACTAGGCTTGAGCTCCAAACCCTCACAATCCAACCTGTATAGGGCCTTCTTGGGTAATACGTTCAATGAAGAACCGGTGTCTACCAACACATGGGCAAGAGTAGTGCCCCTGCATTCAATGGAGACATGCAGGGCATCGTTATGGTTCTTTCCTTTGGCAGTCAGATCGGCATCAGAGAAGCCCAAACCATTATCGGCAGTCAAGTTGGCCACACAATCGGTAAATTGATCAGCAGATGTTTCTTGTGGCACATGGGCCGTCTTCAGGAAGGAAATCAGGGCCTTGGCATGGGCCTCTGAACACAACAACAGTGATAGCATAGAAATTTTAGAGGGGGTGTGCCCCAACTGCTCAACTACATTGAAATCACTCTTCTTGATAATCTTGAGAATCTCTTCCATCTCTTGCTGGGAAGCTTCAACATTGGTTGTCTTTGGTGCCTCCGTTAGGGCAGGAAAATCAGTAGCAATCCCTTTGCCCCGAGCGTCAGATGACTCAGCAGCAGAGGTAGAAACAGGAACTTGATCAGGAAGGGGAACAGGCACACTTGCAGGTGTATTGATAAGAGGTTTCTGAATAGCTGGTGGCGCAATATCTGGTGAGAACAGCCTACCACTGCGAGTGACTTTGGCAGGCCTGGTGATGTTACTGACGCTGGTACTAGTATCAAATTCTTGCTTTACTCCAAGAACATAAACATCTGCCCCATAGTGCCATGGGACAGCTTTGTCAGACGTATAAGGGAGGGGCCCCGGAACAGTGATGATGATAGGAGCAATCTTCTGAGTGGACATGATTTTGATAGGCTTCTTTGAGAGGGCCTTATGAGGGTTGTTGAAAATAGTAACAATAGAAACTTCTTCAGCAGGGACAGCAGGGACATCAATCTTCTCGAACAAGATCTCTTTGCTATCCATCAGGTTTTGGATACCTGATTTCAGCAAAGGACAACCAACAGGTGAAACAACACATAGAAGGAAACCTTTACCACATCCCGGAAATAAACCGGCTAGCAACAGGTTCCTCTTGACAGTCAGCAACGGAGTAACAATATCTTCCACAGAGGCTACATACAAGTCTTCTTCCACAACATTCACTCCATTTTGGGGCATGAGAGCAGTCACAACATTGGGTCTTTCGGGCGCCTCAAACTGTATTTCTTTAGCATCAATAAGGTCCTGAACCTTATTCCTCAGAGCCCAGCAATCATCCGTAGTATGCCCCGGGCTATCAGAGTGATAAGCGCAACGGGCGTTGGGGTTGTACTTTGGAGAAGTTGTGTTTACCACCTTTGGAGCTTCTTTGACAGTTACCAGATTGGTTGACAGTAGCTGCGGAAAAATCTGAGACAGGGTCATGCTGAGTCGAGTGTACTGCCTTTTGGGCCTCTCACCTCTTGGCTGGTTGTATTGCTGAGGAGCAGCAGCAGGCTTTGAAATTACCAACGCGTTGACAGTTTGACGGCGTTCCAGTTTGATTTGTCTTCTGGAACCATAAACAACACTAGCTTCCTTCTTGAAAGGCTTCTTTTCAGTACTCGCGGAGGCACCTTTCTGTATCTTCCCCGACTTGATACCAGCTTCTATCCTCTCACCAGTTAAGATCAGGTCTGTGAACCCAGCAGAAGAATTACCAATCAGGTGGTTGAAGAACGGACCAGACAGGGTCCCTAGGAACATGTCAACAAGCTCACGGTCAGTCAGCGGTGGCTGCACCCTGCCAGCCAGGTCTCTCCATTTTTGCGCATACTCCTTGAATCCTTCGCTCGTCCCCAGTGACATACCCTGGAGTTGGGTACGCGTGGGAGCGAGGTCAGAATTGTACTGATACTATTTATAAAATGCAGTAGCCAAGTCCTCCCAGTTTCGAATATTGGCTCCATCCAGCTGATAGAACCATTCGAGTTGAGACCCCGAAAGGCTATCCTGGAAGAAATGGATCCATAGGTTTTTGTCTGCAGTGTAAGGTTGGATCTTCCTTACATATGATCTGAGATGAAGCTTAGGGTAAGAAGCCCCGTCGTACTTTGCAAAGGAAGGCGCCTTGAACTTGTGTGGGATCACCACCCCAGAAGATAAACCTAGATCTCCAAAATCCAGCCCTGGCACATTTTGAATCTCCATGGCACTTAAACGGTCCTTTAGTTGCTTATATCTGTCTTCGGCAGGAGGGTACTGTTCATCATTGTAATCCGTCTCGTTATCGAAGACCATAGGACTAGGAGCCCTTCCCCCTTGGGGACTGTCTTTCTCTGCAGAGGAAGTAGCCTGATCAGCCTCATTATGTAGTGTATTCCCAAACCTCCGTCCAGTGTTGAACAGCGCGGTCCTCTTCTTCTTCTTCTTCTTCTTCAAGAGCAGAGCCTTCAACTCCTGTTGACCCTGGGCTAAGCTCATGACCAGCTCTTGAAACTGGGCGTTCTGGGCCTGGAGGGCCTTGATAGCTTGTTCGGTAGTAGGCTCGGAAGACATGATGATTGAGTGCTGAAATAAATAGCAAAGAAGATTAAGCAACCTGTAGAATAAGGGTACATGTTATGCATATGATGCAATGAGATGCTTATGATTTATGTTTTCAAAGACAATCGGGATTCAACTTTGTAGACAAAAAGGAAACACACTTCATTAGATTCAAACTTTTAAATTGTTCAACAATTTGCCCTTAGGCATTACAAGAATGAAAATACTGAAAAGGATATAAAAGCTGTAAAAGAAACATCCAAAGCCCATCAGTGCTCCCATGGCCTCCTCTTCTCAGTACGGATATAGTCATTCAGGATCCGCTCTTCCTCCAATTGCTTAGTCAGCTTCTGGATCTTTTGTTCCTGTTCGTTGAACTTTTCCCGATAATAATCCCGTTTTTCCTGTAGCTGCGCCCAAGATCTCTTTAGTGTATCAACATCAGTGGGTATCTGAGGAGGGAGGACAGTTGGAGGAACCCCGTCTTCATCGAGAAATTCAAGAATGACAGGCCTGACAACTTCGTATGGCATACCTAACTTCTGAGCACGGATGCGGACCCATCTGCAGTAGGGTTCCATTGGTAGAGAAGTCTTCGATCCTAACTCATGTGGGTCAGCTTTGTGAATTCTGTCCCAAGCCTTGATGAATCTGCGGCGCAGCTCGTCACTGTCTACCTGAAACTCAAAACTGAAGTGAGGAACCAACATCTCATGAGGCCCTGCTCTTCTGGCTCTTCCAAACTGACGGAGAGCTAAACATGGATTATAAGAGATTCCTCCCTGGGTACCGATCAATGGAACATTAGGATATTCTCCGCAACGATCAATAACGGCTACCTCATCCAAACCTGTGAGAGTCCAAATGATGTCCTTATCAGTGAGAGACATTAACCTATTAGCCCAGCCCTTTCCTTCTTCATTCTTCAGCATGAACTTAGGGAGGTGCGAAATAAACCACCTCACTAACAAAGGAGCACAACACCACGGAGTTCCCCGTCTTCGGGCAGTGCGAGCATAGAGCTGTTGCAGGATATCACCCAAGAGAGTGGGTACAAGGTTCCTAGAGATGAAGATCCTTATGGAGTTGACATTAATAAAGGTATCAGGATTTGGAAACAATACCAGACCATAGATTAAAAGAGCCAGAATGTCTTCGTACGCCTTGAAGTCTAAGTCATTCCAGAAACTATTAGCTTTGCCAACCAGAAATTTAACCAAAAAGCCCTTAACTCCACTTCTAGTTTCCCAGTTAGCCATTACCTCTTTTTTGGTCAAGGGAAGGGCTGCAGCAATCTCTTCAGGCCTAAGAGTCTTCTCCCAACCAGTGAATGGAGTCTTCTCCAAAATAGGGATACCAAGAAAATCAGATAATTCTTCCAGGGTAGGGACCAGCTGGAAGTCTTGAAAGGTGAATCAATGATACATGGGATCATAAAACTGGGTCAGGACACTCATCAGTTGTTGGTCCCAGTTTGAAGTGACTAACCCAAGGAGAGAACCATTCCCCTTGATGAAGGAAGTATTGTTTGGAATCCTATCAACCAATTCCTTGAGCAAAGCAGGTGGTTGAACAAAGTTGAGCCGGATAGTATTCCTACGCATGGGCATCATGATGTCCTACAAAACAGAGCAAAGATGAAACCCTCTTGTCTTTGAAATGGGTCAGTCCTTATGCAGGATGCATGCAATGGTATGATGGTATGATGTTATGATAAAGCACACCACAAGTATTCACAAAGGCAAGCATGATAAGGCACACAAGTCACACAAGACACCCCTTAGGGTTTAGGCCAGCATGAAGTTTAGGTATTACCCTCTTTTAGTTTCGTTGGTTAAGACCTGTCCTATCAAAAGTAACCGGGTTCTAGAGGATCTCAATATCACTGACTACCCTCAATCGGTCATAACACAAGCATCACAATCTTTTCTTACGGCCAGAACCATCGCAAGAGTTTAGCCTCAATGAGTGTAGCATACTGCTACCATTCTATGGCCAAGTTGGGTCAATTTAGGGTTCTAAGGTCAGTTGGTGTTTAATGACTCCTTAGAAGACCCATATTCTCCTTGTTGCAACACAAGGGATATCGGTACAGACCAAGGTGTCACACCAACGTAGCCACTGCTTCACCCATGTCGGTCTATGCCAGACAGGTCCCTCACAGCATATGCTACCTAAAAGGGGATTCCCCAGATCCGGGTTAGGATCTATGAAACTCCGATGCAAAGCCCACAAATATAAAAGCAAACAAAGAAAACAATTGAAAACAAGTAAATGATCTAACCCTAAGGTAACCCCACTTTTAAGTTATCCCCAGAAGAGTCGCCAGTTCTGTGATACAGTGGGAGAACTGACTTGAGGTTTTGCGTTTGTTTT
Organism: Vicia faba; assembly: GCA_948472305.1. Classification (NCBI taxonomy): domain Eukaryota; kingdom Viridiplantae; phylum Streptophyta; class Magnoliopsida; order Fabales; family Fabaceae; genus Vicia; species Vicia faba. The sequence goes on along the minus strand of OX451738.1, from coordinate 277,146,216 downwards.
CACAAATGTTTCGATTGAGCAAGAGTCGCCACCGACTTTTTATTTTATCCTAAGGAAAGGTTAAAAAGCACAGCAAAAACCTTTGAGATATTTTTCTTGGGTTCGGGGGGTAGATTATAGAAAGGGAAGGTATTAGAACCCTTTCTATCCATGGTTATCCATGGGCTCTTAGTTACTTTCTTAGATAATTTGCCTTGCATTTTCAATTGTTTGAAATGGTGCTTTGTGTGTGTGTTTGAAAAGGTTTTGAAAAGAGGCCATTTGTTGTGGCAACCTTTGAAATGATCCATGTTTGGATGTATACAAAGGTGTACTTATCTTTTGAAAAGTTTTCAATGTTTTTAAAAGTTGTTTTGGAAGTGTTGTGGAGTGTGGTTTTGAAAAGTAGGCAAGTGTGTTTTGCAAGTTTAACAAGCAACTAAGAGTTGTCTACCCCTAAATTTACTCAAAGGTTTTTTTCTATGTTTTAACCCTTTTAAAAATTTTGTTCCACCATTGTATTTGGTGGACAATCTTGTGTTAGGATGTTTACGGGACGGGCGCGGGTCATCGTTTAGACCATGATTGCAATGGTGCCAAGTGTCTTTGGCAACTTTTTCCTTTAAGGGACTTGATCATTTTTAGGCAACTTTCGAAAGTGTCATCGAGGGACTATGATCATTTGATTTGTTTTGTTTTGCCAAAGACACCCAACATGCAACATGGCCCATTATTGAAGGCAACAAGTGGAGTAGCCCTAGGGGTGCAAGTGTGATTGATGTTGTCCATTTTCACGTTTTGTTATCTTTGAATTAGGTCAAGCTATTTGTTATTCGATTTTTGCATACAAAACCCTAAGTCTATCATGGCATATTTAGAAAGCTTTAAAATGCGGAATTAAAAGTCCTAAATTATTACAAAGTAATCATGGGAATGGGGGTACAAATGTTCAAATGGGGATGAGACTTTAATAGGAGAATGGTATCCCAATATTTACAACCAAATCGAATTATCGCAAATGTAAAATGTATCAACTGTACAAGAATAAACAAATGTGTATATGTAAATGTATTTGTGTAAGTGTGTGATTATTTATTTACAAGTGAAATAGAATAATAAAAAAGTTAATTTTGGATATTTTCATGTTTAGGGCAAAAACCCTAATTTTGCAAATAAATAGTATTAATTATTTATTATATACAATATTTATTAATTATATACAAAAAATAAATAAAAAGGAAGTATTTTGTAAAAAAGTGATTTTTGTTGTCAAATATTAATAAAAAATAAAATGTATTATTTTGTATTTTTATCCTAAATATTCTAATAAATATATAAGTATTTATATTATGTATTAAATATATTAAATATATACAAAAAATAAAGATATTTATTAATTACAAAAAAGTATGTTTTTTATAAAATGTTTTCAAAAGATAAAATAAAATAAAATCAGAAAATAAAAATGTATTTGTATTATTTTTAGTATTTTGAATAAAAAAAGGTATTATGTTTATTTATGTACAAGTTCAAAATAAAACAAATAAAATCCAAATAAAATGCAAAAAATGTGAGAAAAATATTTTTAATGTTTTTTCATGTTTGAATAAAAATATAAAATCAGAATCAAAAAGAAAAAATCAAAAATAACAAATATATCACATAATGGGCCAGGGGTGCAAATTAAAAAAGGGGGTGCAAAAAGCAGGTTGACTCAGGCCCATCCCAAGTCAACTCTGTTTTCAACCTCTAGACAGATTCAAACAAAAACGCGCGCCCTTCCTCCATCTCTGCAATCTCCCGATTCCTTGACTTTTAACAAAAACTCACAACACAAACATTATAGAGCATCATGTCACGAGTTCATACATATAAAAAACTTGATCTATCTCTCAGAAATGAGAGAGAATTTCTTCTCCCCCAATTTCTGACCTAAGTTTTTTCCAATGTTCAGGTTCAAAATACTCTTAGCACACACAATATAAATGAAAAGTAACTATATGGATGGCTTCAGGGCTATGATTAGAACATGCTTTCTTCACAAACTTAAACCTAACTATGCCTGGATAGAGAGATAGAAGTTCAAAAACTTACCTGTTCAGCTTGAATCGTGTATGACAATGGAGGTACTTTCAATACAATGTGAGGACTTGTATAGCTTACTTGAGGTCCAGGGATGCTTCTCCAACCTCTAGCTTGCTTTGGAACTAACTGAAACGAGCTATGGAAGTTAACCTGCACAACTGAAAAAATGAAAATGGTGAACTTGGTTAGAGGTGTTACAGTCTGTAGCTAGGTCTTGGGATAGCTTGTATGGATGTTATGGAGTGTGTATGAACCAGCTTTGGCCAAAACGCACGAGCAAACTGAGTTGTGCAACTCAATCTCCAGGGATGCCCTGTTTTGTGCAGCAAAATGGTGTTTTGATGTTTAGGGAGGTATTGAAGGTGGTTGGCTCGTGTTTCAGGTCAGGTTTGATGTTTGGAAAGTGTTCAAGAAGTTTGCTTTGGCTAGTTGTTGCAGCAATGAGAGATATTAGTTATGCAAGTTTTCCTCTTTCTTAAGTCAAAAATGCCAAGTTGGGTTACAAGCTTATGCAGGCCCCCTAAACATGCTGCAAAGTTTGTTCTTAATCAGTGGGATATGTCCACACATTTGTGCCTCAGAGATTTGCTTTGTACTTCTTAGATTGTAAACTTGACATAAAGTGTAACTTTACAAGAATAGATAAAATGCTTTTTCCATTTTAAGACTAATACTTCATGTAATGACCAAATGCATAAAATAACATCTTGGAACAATGGTTTAGCATTGAATTATTGAGTGTTAATGGGATTAGAGGCCTGTAACCTAGCTTGTGCAAGCTGAGTTTTAAAATGCATAGTGTATGAACATGGAATTGGTCAAGAACAAAAGTGACTTTTGCCCAACTTTGCCAATTCGATTCTCCCTAACCACAAGGGTGTTTGAGAAGTTCTTGGACAATTTGGAAAGCTTGGAATGTGTACTACAATCCATATTTGTAACGCAAGTTGAAATTCCAAGTGGAAGCATGTGAAAAGTGGCCATGAAGTTAGGCAAAAATCCTGCCTAAAATAGGTCAAAAAATTTCGAAGTTAAGAATGTTTTGCACCCTTGTTCCAAAAATCATAACTTGAGCTACAAGCTTATTTTGAGGAAACTTTGTGAATCAAAGTTGTAGATTTTGCAATGGACTATAACTTTCATGTTTTGAGTTTTGTTTGAATCCAAATGTATCTTGATGAAAAAATGGGACAAAGTTAGGCAAAAATTAGGAAATTTTATAACTTAGAAAATTTCTAAGTTATGAAATTTCTTCATTTCAAACACTAATTTGTAATTTTTGATTTCTTGATGAACAAATTTCATAATTTGACATGTCTTGATGAAAAATGAATCGTGACACTTGATTTTGACCAAAAAGTCAAAGTTTGACTTTTCAGTATACAGTCAAATTTTGCTCAGTTGACTGGAAAATTCATCTGTCAATCTTGTGCATTTGGGATCTTTTCAACTTGTTGAATATGTAAAGACCATGCCATTGAGTCCTTGAGTCCATATGTGAGCTTGGTTTGCCATTGGCTAGGTCAAACAGTCAAAAATTGCCTTTGTGCAGTCAAAACCCTAAAAATGACCATTTTGCCCTTTTGGTGATCTGATCAAATTTCTTGTGGAATTGTGATCCAAACTTGACCAAATGGTTCATATGAGTTCATAATGTTGATGTGGGTCAAAAATCATGAAGTTTGACTGTCAATTGACCACAGTTGACTTTTTCCCCAATACTGCTGATTTCTAGGTCAACTGTCCAATTGACTGGGCAAAGATGGGAATCAAGGCTTGAAACTTGGTATGGATAAACTTGTGAGTCCAACATGAAGCATGAAAGTCACTTTGGGAATTTTAGGTCAAAACATCCTTGTGCAAACTCAAACCCTAATTTGGGTCAACAGTGAAGGAGAAGTCTTGAGCAGAGCAAACCCTAACTGGATCTTGAGCTCCAAGGGTCTTGTGGTGAGAAAATGTTGATGCAATGGGAGGGAAAATTTTGGGGTACAACACCCGGACTTGGGATAAAAGATATGTATAACCTTCCGACTCGTCTGGGGAAAATAATTCTTATATACCCTGATTTGGGATAAAAGAGATGCATAACCTTCTGATTCGTCTGGGGAAGATAATTATTATATACCCTGACTAGGGATAAAAGAGATGGATAACCTTCTGACTCGTCTGGGGAGGATAATTCTTATATAACCTAAATGGGGATAAAAGAGATGGATAACCTTCTGAGTCATCTAGGGAGGATAATTCTTATATACCCTGACTGGGGATAAAAGAGATGGATAATCTTCTGACTCTTCTGGGGAGGATAATTCTTATACCCTAACTGGGGATAAAAGAGATGGATAACCTCCCGACTCATCTGGGGAGGATAATCTTTATATACCCTAACTGGGGATAAAGGAGATGGATAACCTTCTGAATCGTCTGGGAGGATAATTCTTATATACCCTGACTGGGGATAAAAGAGATGTATAATCTCCCGACTCGTCTGGGAAGGATAAAGTTGACTGATATTTGGTCCAATTCCAAGTTTCGTAGAAACTCTCTGGGGATAATGGAAATTTCACTGGGGAGAATAATATTGTCGGTGATTCATAGCAATCTGGGGAGATTGTAATATGTTGGGGAAATAAACCCTGTTGACAAAGAAATACTCTGATGAGGAAACAAATTCTCCTGGGGAAATTGAATTTTGCTAAAGAGAGGAAATCTGCAGGAGTTTTACAGTTTTCAAACTCAGTTGGGGAAGAGAATTTCCATGAACTGTACTGATTGGAACTCCGTAGGTGGGCGATATTGTTGGGGAGAAGATCATATTCCTTTATCCGCTAGGGGGATCTGCTGGTGAGTATGACTATGTTATCGGCTGGAAGATGCCCCATTTTATGTTTGAAGACATTTTAGACTTGTCGGGAATGTATCTTTGTTGAAGATGAGCTGGTGAAGATGACTCTGTGGGGATAATCCCGTGGAGATTGCTCTGTGGGGATGACTTGAACATTGTCCTATCTCCTAAAGTCCTCGGCAAATGCTGATCAGAGTGATAAGTATTTTATTGATAGACAAGTGATGAGATAACGGGACATAGCCGTACGCTTTAATCCTTAACTTTTGCTTGAACCGACTTTTCAGATTTTCAGTCCATCGGGATACCCTTTTTTCCCAAGCCGCCTTTTCAGGTTTTCTACTTGTCGGTGTACCATCTTTATGTATATATATCCCTAGTTTTTCCCAAACCTTTTTGGTTCACCGGGATGCCCTTACTTTTCCCTAGGCCAGTCAACCTAGTAGGTATTTTTTATGTGTAGTATCTTCCGACTATGTCCGCATTCACAGGGTGCAGAAAATTGTCACTGTTCATAGTAGTAAGTGTTGTAGCAATGCCAGAAAATGTTTGCTTGATCGCACCTGACCTTTCATATGTGGGAGCCCGTTTTCCCCTGGGGTTAGCCTGGTGTACCTGATGTTTGAAGTTTTTGATCAAGTTTTTGATAGTCATGACCTTCCTTAGTATTTTTCTAAGAACTGTCATGGAAGGATCCAAAGACATGATATTGACACCATCTGATACTACTAGCACAGATAAGAAATTTGACAATACCGAAGATTAAAATTTCAAAGTGGTTTTTGCTGAAACTCATGATCAATGTAACATCCTCTAGTGATTCATATGGAGATCTACCCCTGGCTATTCAGGACTTTATGAGAGATTCTTTGAATCTAGACTTAACTTCCACAGATGAGTTGAACAAAAGCATGTCATGCCCCCTTGATTATGGAAGGTTTTTCATTGGAAGTGTCTTTCCATTTGAAGTGATTCCGTTCATTGAGAGGATATTCGTTCATTAGATATTCGTCATGTGAATTTCTCTGTTGTTGAACAATTAGTTATATGCAAACAGTGATATTTAAAATGTAAAGCTTATGTCTGTCTTGAAGAAAATGTATTTTTTTAGTAAAACAAAATTTCCAAGAATATGATATCAACTCAGGATTTATAGAGAGCCTTATAAGAGTCATGATACTTTTTGTAACTGTATGCTTTCAAACTAACCCATGCTTCAGTTAGGACTTTTAAGGGTTGTAACGTTCACGGTTTAAGAAACAAAGCATAAGGCTCAAAGTTTATTTGTACCCGACCCATTCTTCGTGATGTTCTTTAACCCTATACTCAGTTAATTATGCGTTTGGATTCCAATTGAGTCTGGAATGATGTTTTGGTGATGGTTCAGATACTGGAAGTTTATTTGAGAAGGTCGTCATTTTCTATTGTCGAGGATTTGTAGAGACCTCTTTTTGATTTTATTATCCCTACCTTTTTCCTGAACTGTTTCTTTTGTAATTACAGTCAACGGGATGCCCCAGTTTTTCTTAAGTCTCCTTCATAGGTTTTAACTTAGCGAGCTCTCTTTTTTGAAAGATAATGATTGACTGTTTTATGGGGAACCATCTCTGTCTTTTGATTTGGAAGGACATCTCCAATGGTATTTACTGTGTACAAAGTGAAAGCTTACGACTGAATACACATTTGAATTAACTGAGAAACTACCCTACCCCCGGTTATGATTAAAGGTTTCAATTTGCATGTAAAAAACTCATACTTCTTAAGCTCAAAGGGCTTGACTAGGGATTATCTTCCTTATAACTCCACTGTTTAGGATTTGAAACAACACATGTACATCGTCAACAAGGTCTGTTCAAAAGAATACTGTAGAGATCACAGTGTTTTTTCATCATCCTCCCTCTAAAGGCTTATAAATTTCAATCGAGAGTTGAATATCACAAAAGGAAGTAAAAGCATAGTTTAAGTATAGTGAAAACGAAGGGATTAATTCAAGACAAACATATGCAATGCATTAATGAGGACAACGAAAAGTATGACATAAAGATAAATGTTTGAACCAACTAGAGAAATTACAAACGAAAATTCGAATGAACAAAAATCTTCTCCGTCTGAACTTGTCACTTTAGATGGTGTGCCTTGCAACTTTGGCATTTGGGGGATAACAGAAGAACTTGATCTGACCATCTTGCATGAACTCGAAAATTCCTTCGTCAATCAGGTCCTGGATCTTATGTTTCAACGCCGAACAGCTGTCAGTGTCATGCCCAGGACTGTTGGAGTGGTATCCGCACCTTACATTAGGATTGTGACGGGAAGAAGAAGTATTGGGATTATTATGATGATCCTTCAATGTCACCAGCTTGGCTTTTAACATGTGTTGTAATGCTTGAGCCAATGACATGTTGGTTTCGGTAAATCATCTTTTGGGTGTATTCTGCTTACACTGATTCCCCTGTTATTGTTGGTGAGGACATTGTTGGGCTTGCGACGTAGTAGAAATCCAGAAAGGCCTACTTTTAACCAAGTCAACTTCATGTCTCATCAGAGGTTGATTAAGGATTTGATCCCCAATTCTAGTCGTTCGTCCCATACGGTTGTATTCGTCTTGATGAAGTTTGTTGATGAGATTTCTCAACTCTTCTTGTCCCTGAGCTAAGTTTTGGATAAGAGCCATTTGTTCCATCATCTGGATTCTCATCGTTGCCATCTCAGCTTGCAATTGTTCCAACTGGTCATCCTTGTTGTTTTTAGGATTCTTCTTGGTCATGCTCTCAGTGAGGAATGCTTTCAATTCCTCTTTCCTCTTGGATAGGTTCAGGAACATTTCTTTGAATTGAGCATCTTGAACTTGGAGATTTCTGACGGTCTGTTCCAGAGCCATCTTTACTGAAATAAAGAGTAAGCAGGTGAGAAAACTTATATGGGTAAAACTTGTTATGACATGATTCATGATATGTAGATGCAATGTTTTCAAGGATTTCGTGGGGTAAACAGAAGAAAATGTTAGAAGTCGAATCTGACTATAGTTTTGATTGAATAACTTTGTAACGTTGAATGTCCTTCTACGAGAATTAAGCTCACCATGTCGAGTGGGTCCTAGCCTTTGATTTGAGATAACGTGCTTTCGTCTTTGACAACATTTGGTTAGAGGAAAATAAATCCCCTTACCCCTTGTTAGACGCTGGTTCATTATACTTTGACGGCATTTGGTTAGAGGAAAATAAATCCTCCATCCCCTTGCTAGGCTCCTGGTTCATGATAACATGCATCAATGGCCCATGAGATCCTTTAGCTAGTCAGCGAAAATGATATGGTATGATGTTATGATGTGTATGTTATGCACCAAGCAAAAGTGTTAGGTGATGAAGATAAGTAAGTCTTGCAAGAAATCCAGGTTATGGGATAATGACTACAAACAAGTCCTGCAAGGAATTCACGTCGTTAGATAATGAATACAAACAAAACCTGCAAGGAGTTCAAGTTTTTAGATAGTGAAAACAAGTAACCTTAGGTTAAAGCTTGCATGGGGTTTATAGGTAAATACCCTTTTGAAACACTTGCAACCCTAAACCCTTAATGAAACAAAAAAAATGAGTTGACATGTCTTGAAGCCTTAGAAGCCTTGGTAGCCTTGATTAGTTGGAAACCCTAAGAGAATGTCTTGAAGAAAAGGGAGGGAAAATTTTGGGGCCACATGCATATGCATAGTAACAAGTTGCATTTCACGTTGCATATTGAGCTGTCGTGTTGATGAATTAATTATTATGTTTTGTTGATGTTTTATTGTGATTGATGTTGTTTAAAGTTGTGAAGTGGTGATTTTACATAGACTAATTCTAATGTAATATTATCATACATCTGGTTATATTGTTCGATATCTCACCCCTTCTGTTTGAATGTTACCCCGATGTTGGTAACGTGCAGGTAATCCAGAGTGAAGGATGTTTACCTTCATTAGTTCGAGTAGGTGTCATTGCTCTGATATGTAACACTCGGGGGGGGGGGGGGGGGGGGAGGATGAACGCTTGTTGTTTTATTGTTGTTATTATTTTCGTTGATTAAACCTCAAGTTATTGTTTGTTAAATACTTATTATTTGAAGTAGTTTAGTTGGACAAATATGATATATTCATTTAAGTTGATATTTGATTCCCAAAACTTGACAATGTGTTACTTGTTAAAGGATTAACAGCTAACCTAATAAGTATAAGCCAACTATGTGATCAAGGATTCAAAGTTAACTTCACCACGACAGAATGTCTCATTTGCAATGAGAAGAATGAAGTTATTATGAAAGGAATCGGATCTAAAGACAATTGTTATTTATGGGTTCCACAAGAGTTGATCCTCTCCTCAACATGTGATTTAGCCAAAGAAAATGAAGTTAAATTATGGCATAAAAAATTAGGACACTTGCATCTGAAAGGAATGAAAAGAATCATATCTGAAGAAGCCGTGAGAGGGATCCCTAAGCTCAAGATAGAAGAAGGGAGAATATGTGGTGACTTCGAGATTGGAAAGTAGACTAAGATTTCACATCAGAAGATCCAACATCTTACTACATCAAAAGTTCGGGAACTTCTTCACATGGACCTTATTGGACCTGTACAGGTTGAAAGTCTTGGTGGAAAGAAGTATGCCTATGTTGTTGTAGATGAGTTCTCTAGGTACATATGGATAAGTTTTATCAGAGAAAAATCAGAAACTTTTGAAGTGTTTAAAGATCTTTGTCAAAAACTTCAAAGGGAAAAGGATAGTCATGGAATCAGAAGTGATCATGGAAAGGAATTTGAAAATAATAAATTTACTGATTTTTGCTCTTCTGAAGGAATCAGACATGAATTTTCCTCTCCCATTACGCCTCAGCAAAATGGGATTGTGGAACGCAAAAATAGAACCCTTCAAGAATCTGCCAGAGCTACAATTCATGCTAAGAAGTTACCCTACTACTTTTGGGATGAAGCTGTGAATACTGCGTGTTATATCCATAAAAGAGTCACTCAAAGGAAAGGTACTTCAGCCACTTTGTATGAAATGTGGAAGGGAAGAAAACCTACTGTCAAATACTTTCATGTTTTTGGAAGTAGATGTTACATCTTAGCTGATCATGAACAAAGGAGGAAGATGGATCCCAAGAGTGATGACGGAATATTCCTAGGTTACTCTACAAATAGAAGAGCCTAAAGAGTATTTAACTCCAGAACCAAGGTTATGATGGAGTCCATAAATGTTATTATTGATGATAGATGATGGAATGATGAAGAATATGTCCTAGAAGATGTTGGAACGTCCTTGTCTGATATTCCAATAGAATCAAATGACAAAAGTATTGATTCTAATCCACCTCAAGAAGATCCTGAGCCCAGTCATCTCAATAAAGGGCCTTCAATTAGAACTCAGATAGATCATCCTAAGGAGCTTATCATAGGAGATCTAAATAAAGGATTTACTACTAGATCAAGAGAAGGGATATCAAACTATTGCTTTGTTTCAAAAATTGAGCCTAAGAATGTCAAAGAGGCCTTAACTGATCAATTTTGGATTAATGCTATGCAAGAAGAGCTAGTTTAGTAGAAAGTTTGGGATCTAGTTCCAATACCTAAAGGGATAAATGTGATTGGCACTAAATGGATGTACAAGAATAAAACTGATGAAAAAGAGGTGGTCACTAGAAATAAGGCAGGATTAGTTGCACAAGGATACACTGAAATTGAAGGAGTTCACTTTGATGAAACCTTTTCCCCTGTATCCAGACTTGAATCAATCAGACTACTCTTAGGAGTTGCATGCATTCTGAAATTTAAACTGTTTCAAATGGATGTAAATAGTGCCTTCTTAAATGACTATCTGAATGAGGAAGTTCATGTGGAACAATCTAAGGGATTTGTTGATACAAGTTTTCCTAAATATGTTTACAAACTGAAGAAAGCTCTGTATGGATTAAAGCAGGCTCCAAGAACTTGGTATGAGAGATTGACAGAATTTCTTGGTGAGAATGGATATAGGAAAGGTGGCATAGACAAAACTCTTTTTGTCAAGGAAGAAGAAGGGAAGATCATGATTGCACAAATTTATGTTGATGATATTGTATTTTATGGGATGTCAAATGAGATGGTTTAACATTTTGTCAAGCAAATGCAGTCATAATTTGAGATGAGCCTTATTGGTTAATTAACCTACTTTCTTGGTCTGCAAGTTAAACAAATGGAAGACTCCATATTTTTATCTCAGAGCAAGTATGCGAAGAATATAGTAAAGAAATTTGGGATGGAAAATGCCAGTCACAAAAGAACACCTACTCTCGCACATTTGAAGTTATCTAAAGATGAAAAAGGACTAAGTGTGGATCAAAGTCTTTATAGATGTATGATAGGAAGTCTTCTATAACTCACAACCAACAGACCTGACATAGCCTTTGTTGTAGGGGTGTGTGTTAGATATCAAGTTGATCCTAAAGTTATCCATGCCAACCATGTGAAGGAAATTCTTAAATATGTGAATGGGACAAGTGACTATGGTATGTTATATTCTCATGGATCTAGCTCTGCTTTAATTGGTTATTATGATGCTGATTGGGAAGGAAGTGTTAATGATAGAAAAAGTACCTCAGGAGGATGTTTCTTTCTTGGAAATAATCTCATATCTTGGTTCAGTAAGAAGCAAAATTGTGTCTCTATCCACTGCTGAGGCTGAGTATATTGCTGCAGAAAGAAGTTGTTCTCAGTTGGTTTGGACGAAACAAATGTTAACAGAATATAATGTCAAACAAGATGTCATGACATTATTCTATGACAATCTAAGTGCCATAAATATATCAAAAAATCCTATCCAACACAGTAGAACCAAACACATTGATATCTGTCATCACTTCATAAGAGAGCTTGTTGAAGAAAATATTGTTCCCTTAGAACATGTAGCTACTGAATTATAATTGGCTGACATTTTCACTAAGGCTTTGGATGCAAACCAGTTTGAGAACTTAAGAGGAAAACTAGGGATTTGCATATATGAGGGTTTGTAGAAATTAAGGGTGTGTGGGAATATCATTAAAGTGATATTGTATTATTTATGTTTCCAACAAATCAAATTTTGTAAGTAATCATTTCAAGACTATCTCAAATATTTCCCCACACGCTACGACATCACTTCCTTCTACTTTCACAAACTCTTCATTCTCCTTTACAGAAAAATAACCCTTGTCATTCTTCATCTCTTTGCCAAAAAATCTTCAAAGATGTCTCAACATCATTAATCGTCTCCCTCAAAATCTGTCAACCATCCTGAGAAACTCTCCCTTGACAGAGTACTTGACGTTACTCCTCTAACAATTATCTCACCTCTTGAGAAGAAGGTCAACAAACCCAGATCGTCACATGCATAAAAGTCTAAAGACGATGTTAACACTTCTAAAGGTAATACTTCTACTGCTACTGATGATAGGACAGAAGAAGTCATTGCTAATGTTGATAGAAGCATTAGAAGGCTAGTAGACACAATGTTAAATGAAGGTTTTGTTGTGCTTGGGATTTCTACTCCTCTTGCTCGTATGTCTGCTCTGACTGACGAAGGAAATGACACTAAAAGTGTTGTTGAATCATCCATCTTCAAGAAAGATGCCGCTGAAAGCAAACTTGACAGGCTTGCTACTTCTGCTCTAGAGGAAGTGGAAGATGATGTTGAACAAGATGTTGAGAAGAACTCCCCTGCTAAGGAAGATGTTGTTTTCTCCAAAGCTAGAGAAAATCAAAATGATGAGAATGTGATTAATGTTGATGAGTTGTCTGACAATGAGCTCATTTCTAATGTGGTGCCTGGAATTGCTAAAAGGCTCAAATCTAGGAAAGTGAAGGATGTGAATGTCACACCCCCTGCCAAGATTCTCAAGAAGAAAACTATGTATGGTCCCCCAAAGCCCGGGAGTAAAGTGGTTTCTCCCTCCAACCAGAGAAAGGTTAGACCTGGTGACTCCTCAGGTGATGATGAGGATGATATCCATAACATCTCTCTTGTGAAGAGATTTAAAAGTAAGAAGAAAGTTGTATTAGCAGAAGAAGCTGACTATGATTATGATGTCGAGAAAGATGTCCAAGACATCTCTCCTATTAAGAAGTCTGCGAGCAAGAAGCTCTCTGTTAGGGTACCTGATGCTCCTCTTGACAACATTTCCTTCCATTCTGTTGGGAATGCTGAAAAGTGGAAATATGCGTTTCAAAGAAGAATTACCCTTGAAAGAGAATTGGGAGTTAGTGCTCTGGAATGCAAAGAAATTATGGAGTTGATATCTTCTGCTGGATTGATGAAGACTATTACCAGGTTTGAAAAATACTATGAGACTCTTGTTAAGGAATTCATTGTTAATATTCCTATTGACTGTGCTGATCATAAAAGTAAGGAGTATAGGAAGGTGTTTGTTAGAGGTAGGTGTGTAGAATTTTCCCCTGCTGTCATCAATAGATTTCTGGATAGGTCTGAAGATGATTATTGTGAGTTGGAAGTAACTGATAATCAATGTGCAAACCCATCACTGCTAACCAAGTGAGTGAGTGGCCCTTGAAGAATAAGCTTCCTGTTAGCAAGCCAAGTGTGAAATATGCTATCTTGCATAGAATTGGAGTTGCTAACTAGGTTCCTACCAATCATACCTCAACCATTACTATTGGCTTAGGAAAGTCTATTTATGCTGTTGAAAACAAGAAACTGTTTGATTATGGTGCTTACATTTTTTAACAGACTATTAAGTATGCAGGAACATGTGCCATCAAGATGCCCATTGCCTTTCCATCCCTTATTTGTGGAATTATTCTTAATCAACATCCTGGAATTATGAATGGTAATGATGTATTTTGCAAGAGGGAGTCTGCTCTGACCCTTCACTTCAAACTGTTTTCAGGAAAACATGTCCCAGACATTGTTTTGACATCTGCATCTACTGAAAACAAGACCTCAACCAAGGATGACATGATTATTGAATTAAGGGAAGCCTGCAAAGAACTGGATAATGTGATAAGAGTTAGCTCAGCAAGAAAGCTAACTTTTGAAAAGATGATCAAGGAGCTGCAGAAGGACAACAACTTTGATGATATAGTGACCACTAAAGGAGGAGATTCTAGTGATGAAGGAAGATCTGACTCTGCCAAGTCTACTGGTCCTGAAGATAGTTAGACTATTTGTTATTTATTTGTTTTGACCCCTTTGTTTCTTTTTAGCACTTGTATGTGCTTGACTTTTGGCTTCTATGGTCTGTACCTATATTTCTGACACTCTCTTGAATGCATCCTTTTATTTAGCATATTATGACTAAAAAGGGGGAGAGAAACTGACTGACCACTGACTGAGGGGGAGCTTAGTACTTAAGGGGGAGCCTCATGTCTCAGAAGATGTTCTGACATCTTCCTATGCTAACAGCTAACTGCTAACTGAGTTTTTGTTTTGCTTATGCTACTGCTCTGATAATGTTCTGATAACGTGCTTAAATAATGTTTTAGCCAAAATTTGCCAAAGGGGGAGTTTGTAAGTGTTTGTTGGCAGCAATTTTGGTAAAACATTGACTTGATAATGTTTTGCAAAATGCCTTGACATTTGAAGAAAATTGTTTTGAATGATGTCAAAGTAGATGTCTTGACATCTGCCTCCTGAGCTGAACGAAACTTCATATCTGGTTTATGTTTTCTATTTCCTATTTTTATGCGCGCCATTATTCAGGATCTGTGACTGATAGTTTGCGAAAAATATGGAGGAATATTTTTCTATTTGCATTATCCTTATGGGTTATATCTTGGCCTATTTTCATGGAAGTATTCAAAAGATTAGAATATTTGTTTTTCAGCCCAAGCCCATTGATGCACCTTTATAAGAACTTGCATCCTTATTCATACCACTGCAAATTTTGAAGAATAATACTGTGATACGGTGGGAGAACTGACTTGAGGTTTTGCGTTTGTGTTCGCAAATGTTTTGGTTTAGCAAGAGTCGCCACCGACTTTTTATTTTATCCAAAGGAAAGGTCAAAAAGCACAGGAAAGACCTTTGATATATTTTCTTGGGTTTGGGGAGTAGATTATGAAAAGGGAAGGTGCAAGCATCCTTTTCATCCATGGTTATCCATGGGCTCTTAGTTACTTGTTTATATCACTTGCTTTTGCTTTTCAATTGTTTGAAATGGTGCTTTGTGTGTGGTTTTGAAAAGAGGCCATCGTTGTGGCAACCTTTGTAATGATTCTTGTTTGAATATATACGAAGGTGTATTGTCTTTTGAAAAGATTTTTCAATGTTTGAAAGTTTGTTTTGGGAAATGTTTTGAAATTGTGTTGTGGAGTGTGTTTGAAAATAGCAAGGATATTTTGCAAGTTTTGATCAAGTAACTAAGAGTTGTCTACCCTATTTTACTCAAAGATCTTTCCTACACATTTTTAACCCTTTTGACAGTGTTGTTTTACCATTGCATTTGGTAAACAAACTTGTATTAGGATGTTAAACGGGACAGGCGCGGGTCATCGTATCGACCACGATAGCAATATTGCCAAGTATCTTTAGCAATTTTTGAGGGACTAGATCATTTTGTATAGGCAACCAAGTTAGCATCATCGAGGGACTATGATCTTTCGTTTTTGATTGATTTTGCCAAGATACCTAGCATGCATACCATGGCCATTTGTTTAGGCAACCAAGTGGAGATAACTTAAGGGTGTTGGTGTGAGAGTGTGTTTTGTTGCATGCATGATTTTATCTTGAATTAGGATTTTCTATTCCATTGATTTTATCTTGCCATACATATCCTAATTACTAGCATTTACATTTGAAAATAATAAAAATGCGGAAATGTAAAATCCTACGCTATTACAATATTTAGGGGATGGGGGATACACACTTGTACATGGGGGGTGGTTCAACGAGAAAAATAGATAAGTAAAGAAAATAACAAGGGGAAGAAAAAGAGAAAGAGAGAGAGGGCTAGCGCGCTGCTGAGAGGAAGTCAGAAGTTCTGACCCAGGCCTGCTGCATGATATCAACCTGTTAGTGAAAATGTATGAGTCAGAACTTCTGACTCTAGTGCCTTGCAAAACAGAAACCTGTTAGTGGGAAGGTCATAAGTTCTGACTCCCATGCACTGCAAGACAAAAGTTTGTTAGTGGGGAAGTCAAGTTCTGACCCTGCTGGAAACACAATAATTTTCAGAAGTTCTGATATTATTGATAGCAAAAAAGGCCTCAGAAGTGCTGACGTCAAAGTCAGAGCTTGGTTTCCCCCCGTGCTAGCCAAAACGTCTGCAGTTTTATTATTTTTCCACAAAACAGACGGCATGCCTAGGATAATCTCAGTAGGTGTCAAAGTGTTTCAGAAGACAGAACCAACAAGGTCACAAACAGGTTCTACACTGATTCACTTCCTACTTAAGCATTCAGAGGTATGAAAATCCTCATAACACATACAGCAGCAACATGATATCTACATTGTGTTTATTAAGCATGCAAAGCGTATGATGCTTAGCAGCGTAATGAGAGTCAGCAGGTGCTTACCTTGCTGTTGGAAGAAAATCTGTGAGTTGGAGCTATCTTTAGCTCTGATGGTGTTCTGGACAGGTTCTTTTTAGAATGGGTGGATGGAGATGATGTATGTATGTATGGTCAAAAACTGTATGGCCGTTCTCTATTCAGGAAGCAAACTGGGTATCAATGAAGTTTGGAGGCAGGAAGTTCAAAGTTATGAAACACTAGGGATTTTGGGCAGAGTTTCACAATGTTTTATTACTAGAGCTTTATGTTCCTCTTCTAGCAAATTTTCTGGATGTTTCTTCACGTCCCTTTAAAATGGACAATGGTGTCCTATTTATAGGCAAGACTTTGTGAATTTTTGAACGTTAAATGGCGCCAATATTATGCAGTAGAGGTTAACTTGTTCTTGAAGGAAGTTCATGAAAAGTTGTGATGATGGACAGCTTTTCAGCCTAGGTTGTAACAGTAAGTGGGGATTAAGGAGAAGTGACACCTATAGGCGAAAAGTGACGCATAGACCCATGCCTAAGCCTGCACAAAGGTGTTACCAAGCCACACGTGGAGAGACCCCTTGGATGAATGTTCAAAAGTGGTTGTGAGCATTAATGAGCATTAAATGGTGATGAGATTTGTCAAAATCCAAAATCTTGTAATAGGAGATTTTGCATCATTACCTAAAACCTGAGCCAGCAGTTCTGCTTCACCAAAAAGAACAACGTAAACCATGCTATGACCTTGGCCTCTTGCTGCCTCAGCAAATTCTGAGAGTTTTCAAGACTTCCCAGCATGCTCCTTTGATCTGCCTTTAAAAACTCTGGACTTAGTGATCCTGCTTCAGTATTTTACCCAATCTGCTGATCCTATTACCTTCTGATCCCAGTATGTTCTGAAGGAGTTTCAGGCTTTGTTGCCTTCTTTACACTTTTCCAACAAACTCTAGCCGAACTTTGCGTAACTGCTGGAAGAGCCATGTTCTGAATGAATGTTATGTGTTGAGCCCGGTTTGCAACTTCTGACCGTTTCTTCCTGGAGGTTGGTTCAGAAGCTCTGAAGTGCCATTTTCTTCTTAAACACTTTTCTTTTAGAAAAAATTCTAAGTATTCAGAATTTAACTTTTCCAAGGTTAAAGTTTTGACTTTTGAGCTTGCAAATGACCATTTTGCTCTTGTAAATTGTTTACTTGGAAAGGAATGATGATAAAGGGCTTGGATTTGTTTAAGAGAAAATTTGAGAATTCAGGATGAATTCCTGAAGGATGAGAGGGCAAATTTTTGGGTACAACAGTTGCCCCTGTTCAATCTTCTTGAACCTGAAGAGTTAGATTGGCGAGCTTGGCCTTCCTTGACTCGAAGGTAAAAGAGGATTGGACACTAGAGTGCCCGTAAATTTTCACTCGTCATAGTATAGCTGAGGGAATGGGCTTAAAGATGCCATTTGGAGGATGTGACAGAATCTTGTCGGAGATGGGCTTAAAGATGCCATCTAAGACAAATTGATCATATAAGAGATTCCTTTGTGAGGGAACATATACCTGTTGTTGAGGAGTACTATACCGGGGAATGTTGGTCTCTGTTGTAATAGAAATAGAACTTCAGTCGTCTGTTATTCAACTGGGGAGTCATCTTTCGGTTGGAGAGGTGACAGTGAATTGTTATCTGGTCAACATCCAGACTTTACAGTCTCGTACTTCCTATCTGGTCAACATCCAGGCTTCAGAAGGAAATCAAATGGTTATCCGGTTGCCTCCGGGTTTCCCTTTGACTTTGAGGCCTACCAATATCCGGTTGAATCCGGGCTTCAAGGTAATTGGCCGAGTAAACTGCTATTTGGTCAACATCCAAGCTTCACAGTGTACCTTACTGCTATCTGGTTAACATCCAGGCTTCACAGTCTTTTCTTCCTATCTGGTCAACATCCAGGCTTCGGAAGAAAATCAAAATGGTTATCCGGTCGCATCCGGTTTTCCCTTTTGATTTGGGGCTTACCAATATGCGGTTGAATCTGGGCTTCAAGGTAATTGTCCGAGTAAACTGTTATTTGGTCAACATCCAAGCTTCACAGTGTACCTTACTGCTATCTGGTCAACATCCAGGCTTCACAGTCTTTGATTCCTATCTGGTCAACATCCAGGCTTCGGAAGAAAATCAAAATGGTTATCCGGTCGCATCCGGTTTTCCCTTTTGATTTGGGGATTACGGATATCCGGTTGAATCCGGGATTCAAGGTAATTGGCTGAGTAAACTGTTATTTGGTCCACATCCAAGCTTCACAGTGTACCTTACTGCTATCTGGTCAACATCTAGGCTTCACAGTCTTTGCTTCCTATCTGGTTAACATCCAGGCTTCGGAAGAACTTGCAGGGGATTCTACTATTTTCCGGTCGAATCCAGGCTTCAGTATAGTCCAGGTATTATCTGGTCGATTCCAGGCTTCATAACTAAAGTAGGAATCTACCCCTTTATTTGAATAAGCAAATAAGAGGGCATCCGTGTTTGGAGCATCTCTAAGCCGTTTTCCGAGTTTTAAACATCTGCTTTAGATATCTATTGATTTTTATCTGAAAAGGGTAGAATGTTAGCTGAAAACACAAAGTCATGTTGCATGAAATGCATGATGCAATATGATGTGTTTTATCAATGTTTATGATTTATGAATGTAATGTATGTGCATGTAAGCTGATTAGCTGTCTTGCTGAGGAAAATAAATCCTTGGGTAGCTGGAGATAATAAAATCTTTGACTGCTGTCGGGGAAAATAAATCTACGACCACTTGTGGAGATTCAAGATCTTTGACAACCTCTGTGGGGAAAAGCTATACTGCTGGGGAGATCAGGAGTTTGGGTTGTATGCCAATCTACTGGGGACTTCAAGAGTGAGGATCTCCGTTCTATTGGGAATATCAGGGGAACACTGAATGGTTTCCGTTGGGGATTAATAGATCAAAATTTCATCTCTGCTGGGGATCTTCAAGACATGCTGATTTGATCGTGATGACTTCACGGGGGAAGAATAACTCTCTGAGGAAATATCTGGTTTTAAAATGACTCTTCAGGGATAAGGGGGGAAACTGGATGGTCTCCACTAGTGTTTAAAGGCTGAAGTTTTGGCTCCGCTTGGGGAAGAAAGTTTCATTTTTACTGAGGGTTTACCGTTCGAAGTTTTGCTCCGCTGGGGATCGGGAGTTTGAAAACTCAATTATGATGGGGATTCTTGAAACTTAACTCTGCTGGGGATATTCATTTCAAGGCTTCAACTCTGTTGAGGGCCTGGATGATGTATTGCAGGGGATTTCTCCTGGATTAGCCTAAAGACACTTTCCTATACTTTCATCCTATCAGTAATTATTCTTTCTCATTTCGTTTTATTTGTAAGCAGTGATTATATTCAAATGCATATGCTCATTTAATAAATCATTGGACGTTTTCAAATAAAACACAAGTGTAAAAAAAGAAAGAAAAGGCAAACAGTTTTCTGCACTTTGAAGTAAATTTGTATTAACTTGTGTAAGTATTTTGTACAAAGGAGACAGACACCCTAGTAAGAGAATGTTGTCATAAAAATGAGAAAAAATTTATACAAAGAAAGGTGGCTATGTGTAATAATTCCATGGGGTTCCCATTCTGCTATAGCCTTCGCAACTCTGAGTATCTTGTCCATTCGTCGCTTCGTCCGCAGATGATTGGATTGATCAGAATCTTGGAGCTTGTCCGTGGAGAGATTGTCCTTAAATTGATCTGCCGAGACATAGTCATACGCTTTAATTCCCTAACTTTTGCCTGGACCGCCCTTTCGGGTTTTCGATCCATCGGGAAACCCTTTTCGCCCAATCGCCCTTTCGGGTTTTCAACTTGCCAGGTGTACAGATTTTTTTTGTTTATCCCTAATTTTTGCCTGAACCGCCCTTTCGGGTTTTCGATTCACCGGGATGCCCATTTTTTCCCAAGTCGCCCTTTCGGGTTTTCAACTTATCGGGTCATTTATGCGTAGTATCTTTTGACTATGTCTGCGTTCGCAGGGTGCGGCAGGTCGTCACCGTCCATGGTGGTTAGAATCATAGCCCCACCAGAAAAGATGTTTTTGATCACAAATGGTCCTTCGTAAGTAGGAGTCCACTTGCCCCTGGGATCACTTTGCGGCAAGATGACCCGCTTGATTACAAGATCTCCGACTTGATATACCTGACGTCTGACTTTCTTGTTAAAAGCCTTGATCATCCACTTTTGATATGTCTGACCATGACAAACAACAGTAAGTCGCTTCTCATCGATCAAATTAAGTTGATCAAGCCGGGTATGAATCCAATCGTCTTCATTTAAACCAACATCTTTCATAATCCTCAAGGAGGGAATCTGAACCTCCATAGGTAAAACAACTTCCACGCCATATACCAAAGAAAAGGGGGTTGCCCCGGTTGAAGTACGCGGCGTGGTACGATATTCGCGCAGAGCAAACAGTAACATCTCATGCCAGTCCTTGTAGGTGACTGTCGTCTTTTGAATGATCTTATTGATATTTTTGTTTGCAACTTCAACAACACCGTTCATCTTTGGCCGATAGGGAGATGAATTATGATGTTGAATCTTGAACTACTCGCACAGAGCAGTGATCACAGTGTTATTCAGGTTTATACCGTTGTCCGTGATGATACGGTCAGGGATACCGTACCAGCAAATGAGGTTCTGCTTGATGAAGCGGGCAACCACATTCTTTGTAACGGAGGCGAAGGAAGCTGCTTCGACCCACTTGGTAAAGTAATTAATAGCCACCAGGATGAAGCGATGTCCATTGGACGCCGTAGGCTTGATCTCTCCAATCATTTTGATTCCCCACATTGTGAATGGCCAAGGAGTTGTTAGGACATTGAGAGGAACTGGAGGAATATGTACCTTGTCAGCATAGACTAGGCATTTATAACAAGTACGGGCGTATTGATTGAAGATGTGAAAAACACAAGAAGGGGTGGTTGAATTGTAAAACTTAAAACAAATGGATTGACAACACAATATTTTTATCCTGGTTTGTTTGATCTCAAACTACTCCAGTCCACCCGTCAAGGTGATTTCGCCTCTCTTCAACGAGGTCTTAATCCACTATTTTAAAGGATTACAACAGCTACTTTAACACCTGTTAAAGTCTTCTTGAGTACAACCACAATCCGATTAATCTCAAAGAACTTCTTTTACAAATGAATTGAACTAGTGTGTATGTTGTTTTCTTACAAAACTGTATATCACAACTGTGATAATTACACAAACTAAGATTGGAATAAAATGACTTTGCTAAAGCTTTGAATGAGCGTGGTTTGAATAGCTTAGCAAAATTGGGTGTGTACGTACGTGCTTCTTTTCACAAGCAGTCCTGTTTATATAGGCAAGCAAAGATACATTGTCCATAAAGCAGGTTTAATGATAATAATGCACTTTCCTTTTGTAGAAGATCTTTGTCTGAAGAAAGCCGTTAGCATTTAATTCAGTCTTGAATAACTAGTAAAACTTCAGAATCTTCTTTGCTGTATCTGCTGATAATGCTTCAGAGTGTTTATGACTTGGTAAAGATGTCTTTGATCAGAGTCAGAGTGTATTTGTTAAGGCGCAGAGTCTGGTCATCAAACTTCAGTGTTTCAGCGTGTAACATAGGTTGCCGATCTTCTAATGCTGATTCTCTTCTGATGCTAATTCCATCAGAACTTCTGCATATACAAAGCATAATTTTAAGGAGCATAATTGTTCTTTGAATATACATTAGAAATAGTATTATTCTATGTATTTTGTTATCATCAAAACTTTAACCAAGGATTGTAGAATCAAACTATGTTCTAACAATCTCCCCCTTTTTGATGATGACAAAAACCAGATTTTTCAATAAAGAATAAATAACAAAAGGTATAGAGTTAAGAAGAAAAATTCCCCCTGAGTTGATTGCTTCCTTTTAATTCCATGAGTCTTTGAGCATCAGAATCTTACTGTATCTTTCAGCAGAGTTTTGTACCTGTTCAAGCTTTTTAGAATAGAGAATTTAAGTTGATTAGAATGTTTGAGACTTATGTCTCAGTGATCCGTTATTGAAAATATCTTTTTCTTTCTCCCCCTTTTTGTCAGTTATCAAAAAGAACACATAATTAGAGCCAAAATAAGTTGATATTAAAATAGAATCAATGATAAGTTCAGAGCTATGTAGAGAATATTACAGAAAAAACAAAATTTTTAAACAGGGAAATCTAAGAGGGAGGAGGAAGACGCGTGAACAAAGCTTCCAACAAGCCCTTGATTTGGATGTTGGTTTCCTCCTGCTTGGTTAACATGTTCTTGATTTCCAAAATTTTGTCATCCTGTTTATCCATTCTTTCCTGCATCAAAATATCAGATCTCTTCAGGTCTTCTAAAGTCTGCCTTTCATAGGAGGAAGCTTGAGGATCTTCAGAAACTGGATGCTTCTCAGAGCATTCTTTAATGTCCTCTTTTTGACTCAGTTCTTCAGCAGGAATCATCTGCTCTGGAGTATCAATCAGATTGAGATCTTCTGACTCTGGTTGAACTTTGTCTGCTGGACGGTGTTCAGACCAGGGAGCATTGTCCAGAGGGAGGACTTCTTCCTTGAGTAGTTGGCTCAGAACTTGATCTTCAAAGACTTTTAGCAGGTTGCTGAAGTTCTTTTGAACTTGTCCGTAGCTTTGTTCTTGCATTTTATGAGTTTCAGAACATACCCATTTTCTGAAACTTTTCCAAAGATAATCTGATGCAGCAGGATCAATCAACTCAAGACTAGCTTGCTTCAGTGAAGTTATCCACTTCTGCAATTCTGTTTCAAATATCAATAAACTGGTACCAACATCTGGTGTAGGTTCAGATGGTTTTGGTTTTGGAATGGCTGTTTTGTTGGTTATGGAAGCCAGGCGTTCAAAAACAGTTAAGTCAATGATAGTTTTGGCATGGTCATTTAGATTAATATTTGATGAGGAAGTGGAAGAGTCTGGGATGATTATTAGACTTGTTAGGGTGTTTGGTGGAGTTGATTCTAGTGAATAAGGAATTTAGGGAATACTGATGGTCAGGGGTATACTGATGTTCAGAGGTTCAATGATTCCAGGAATGGGAATGGGATCAGAATCAATAGTTTGGTTGGATTGAAGGTGATGAAGTTCTGGTCGCAGGATTCAGGGGGTTGGACCTTAGAAGTTTGTACTTCTGGTTTTAATGGTTCATGTTGTGGAGAAGGTGGATGAGTTTCTGTTAGTGGAGAGAGTGGAATTTCTGGATGAGGTGCTTCTGAAATCGTTTCAGAGTTTGGATTTACTAGTATGGGAGCAGATATATGTTGGTCAAAGGTTTCAATATCTGATAGAACTTTTGCAAGTTCTTGTTGTATTACTTCATTATTTGGATTTATAGGTAGGGAGTGAGATCCTCTAAGAGTTAAAGTTTCTGAGGGGTCAAATTCAATGTCAAAGTCATCAAGTGTTTGTGGAGTAGGGTTTTCTGATTGAGTGGGGATTGGTACAGATGTTGATACAGATACTGAATCTAAAATAGTTACAGAAGAAAGATTACCTCTCTTTTTAGGAGTCCGCTTGGATGATCCTTCTTCTACAGCCTTCCTTTTCTTGTTTTTCTTCAACACAACTTCTGGAGCCTTCTGCTGCAGATCCTGAATGTTTATATATGGTGATGTACCGTCAGCTTTGCATGCATCCAGATATTTGACTATTATCTCAGGTTTAGAATCAATCTCTGAGAACATGGGAAAGTTATCCAGAGGGATTCTTCTGCTGGAGATTGTTTCAAAAGAAGTGACATTGGGTTCCTTCTTGATGTTCTCAATTAACTTCATCTTCTTCATATTCTTTGCATTCAACTATTTGCCAACAGTAGCTTCTAAAGAGCTGATTTCCTGAGCTTCTGTTAGATGATCAATCAGCTTATTCTCTGTTAGAATATCTGATATGAGCCTTCCTAGGGGTATCCAGTCCCTTTTTGTGCGCTCCTCTTCTCTGGTCTCCTTAACACTAGTCCTTAGATGGTTGAACATCAGATGAGCCAGATTCACCTTAATCTTCTGGGAGATGAAGTAGATCAGAAACTGATGATCAATATTGATGTAGTCAGGAGAGCTGGTTGGCTTCCTGTGGTTTATGTATCCCAGAATAATCTTAGCCCATATTCTGTGATGGTCTTTTAGATCCCTTATCTTGCTGGAGGGAAGACCCAGAGTGAAGATTTCTCTAGCAATTAGGGCGACATCAGCACATCTTTCAGCCATGTTTATGCATCTTACGCTACCACCACTGTAGCCTATCAACCTTGCAATAAGGTCTTCAATTATGACTATCTTCTTCCCCATTATGTATGAAGTAACTTGATGGTTGGAAGGTGAAGCGTGAATCCAAAATTTCTTCACAAGGATTGGGAACGTTGGACCTACCAGACGGTCAAAATACTTGTTCCATCCTTGAGCCTTTACTTCTTCAGAGAGATTGAACCCGTTCTCCTGAAAACTTTTAAAGTCCACAATCAATTCTGAGAGTACTTCTAGATTTTTGATGGGCGTGAGAAGAGTTCTAAAGGGTTCTTCATATTGTTCTGAAGAATCTGTTCTCTGAGCACTGGCAGTTGGGTTGCTTGAGGAAGCCATATTCACACAGAAAGTTTTGAGAAGAAATTGAAAGGGTTTTTGAGAAAGATGCAAATTGAAATCAATTAGTTTGTAGAGAAAGTGAAAGTGAAAGTGTGTAAAGAATGAGAAATGTGTTTAAATAGATTTTGAAAAAGATTTTGAAAACATAAACGGCAAGAGAGAGAAATAAATTATAATGACTATGAGCATTTAATGACAGCTGATTTTAGGGGATTCAGAAAGATATTGGAAAGGTTACCCATGACATGTGTCCCAATGCATCCAATCAGCGCTTTTGACCTTTCAGAAAAGTGAACGCGTTTTCAGACTCAGAAAGTAGCTGATGAATGGATGACAACTATTTGCTTGAGTGAACAGCACATTTCTATCCTTGAAATGAAGCGCTCAGATCTTCATGGATAGATTCTGATACAATCTGTACTTCTAAAGATCTGAAGGAAGATTGATCAGTAGTTCATAGAAAATAACCAAAGTTCTGAAGGTTAAGATATGGAGATAAAACTGTTTTATTCTGGGCAAAGCTTCATGCTGAGATGTTTCAGAATGAAGTTAAACCTATCTTCAGAAAGAGGTTTTGTAAAGGCATCAGCCCATTGATGGTCTGTGTTAATAAATTTTAAATTGAGAATCCCTTTCTGAATATAGTCCCCAATAAAATGATGTTTTATTTCTATATGCTTAGCCCTAGAATGTAAGATAGGATTTTTACTGAGGCAAATAACAGAAGTGTTATCACAGAGGATATGGATGTTACTCTCAAATATATTGAAGTCCTCAAGTTGACTTTTCATCCAGAGCATTTGCGTGCTACATCCAGCTGCTGCTATGTATTCAGCTTCTGCTGTTGATAGAGCTATAGTGGATTATCTTTTACTGGACCATGAGATCAGATTTTCTCCCAAAAACTGGCAGCTTTCAGAAGTTCTTTTACGTTCTACTCTGTCTCCAGCAAAATCAGCATCACAGTATCCTACTAAGCTGTAATCACTTGATTTTCTATAAAACAGACCCAGATTAGTAGTACCTTTCAGATACTTGAAAATTCGCTTAACTGTTGTTAAGTGAGATTCTCTAGGATCTGATTGGAATCTAGCACAAATGCAAACACTGAATAGAATGTCAGGTCTTGAAGCTGTTAGATAGAGAAGAGAACCAATCATACCTCTGTAGATCTTCTGTTCTACCTTGTTACTTACCTCTTCTTTTTCCAGAATACACGTGGGATGCATTGGAATTCTTGAGGGCTTACATTTTGAGAGATAAAATTTCTTCAGAAGTTCTCTGACATATTTTCTCTGATGAATGTAGGTTCCTTCTGGAGTTTGATTAATCTGAATGCCCAGAAAGAACTTTAGTTCCCCCATAAGGCTCATCTCAAATTCTGCCTGCATACTTTTAGCAAACTCTCTTCCCAGAGAGGGTTTAGTGGATCCAAATATAATGTCATCAACATAAATTTGACATACTAAGATGTCATTCTTAACTGTCTTACTGAACAGGGTTGTGTCCACTTTCCCTCTGGTGAATTCCTTTTCTAACAGGAAGTTACTTAGTCTTTCATACCAAGCTCTGGGAGCTTGTTTTAGACCATAGAGTGACTTCTTTAGTTTGAAAACATATTCTGGATTTTTGGAACGTTCAAAACCAGGGGGTTGGTGCACATAAACCTCTTCTTCTATATAGCCATTTAAGAATGCACTCTTGACATCCATCTGATACAGAGTGGTGCCTTTATTAACAACAAATGAAATTAAAAGTATGATAGATTCTAACATGGCGACTGGAGCAAAGGTTTCTGTATAGTCTATCCCTTCCTGCTGACTATAACCTTGTGCTACCAGCTGTGCTTTGTTTCTGATGACTTCACCTTGTTCGTTCAGTTTGTTTCTGAACACCCATTTTGTGCCTATGGCATTGAATCCTTTTGGTTTAGGAACCAGATCCCATACGTCGTTTCTTGTGAACTGATTTAGCTCCTCCTGCAGTGCCAGAATCCAGTCATTGTCCAGAAGTGCTTCATCAATTGTTGTTGGTTCAATCATAGAAACAAGTCCCATGAGGGATTCTTCAAAGTTTCTAAAGGTAGATCTTATTCTGATTGGATCTTCCTTCCTTCCTAAGATTGTTTCTTCTGGGTGATCAATTCTGCTTCTGGATGGTATTTTCTGAATTTGATCAATAGAAGGTGATGGGTTGCTTGTAGTGACTCTTTATGATGTTGAGGGAGTGTCTGTGTTGAGAGACTCTGAGTTGTCTGCAGTACCTGTGAGTTCAACTTCCATACCTGCAAGGAGTTCATTCTGCTTTTGAATTTTGAGAGTCAAGCTTATCATCAAACCGAACACTGATTGAATCTTCAACAATCTGTGTTTCTGTATTGTATACTTTGTACCCTCTTGAGCATTCAGAGTATCCTAACATTATGCACTTTTGTGCCTTAGAGTCAAACTTGTTCAAATAATTTTTTGTATTCAAAATAAAACATATACATCCAAATGGGTGAAAATAGGAAATGTTGGGTTTTCTGTTCTTCCACAATTCATATGGAGTCTTTTCCAGAATAGGTCAGATGGAGATTCTATTCTGAATGTAACACGCTGTGTTTATTGCTTCTGCCCAAAAGATCTTAGCAACGTTAGTCTCGTTGATCATGGTTCTGGCCATTTCTTGCAATGTTCTGTTCTTTCATTCTACAAATCCATTTTGCTGGGGAGTTCTAGGACAAGAGAAGTCATGCAGAATGCCTTTTTCATTAAAGAATAATTCAAAGTCTTTATTTTCAAATTCTCCACCATGACCACTTCTTACTTTGATGATATTTTTTTCGTTCTGAACTTGGTTGCAGAAGGTAACAAACACATAGTGTGACTCATCCTTGTGCCTTAAGAACTTTACCCATGTCCATCTGCTATAGTCATCTACGATTACTAACCCATACTGCTTGCCACTGACTAAGGCAGTTTTTACTGGACCAAATAAGTCAATGTGTAGAAGTTCTAATGGCTTGGAGGTGGAAACAATGTTTTTGGATTTGAAAGCAGGTTTTGCAAACTTTCCTTTCTGACATGCTTCACAAAGAGCATCTGAATTGAACTTCAAGTTAGGAAGTCCTCTGACCAGATTGAGTTTGTTAATCTGAGATATTCTTCTCATACTAACATGTCCCAATCTTCTGTGCCAGATCCATTTCTCTTTGTTAACAGACAGAAGACATTTTACATTCTGACTTTTCAGTTCATAAAGTTTGATTTTATAAATGTTGTTTTTCCTCTTTCCATTAAATAGGATAGTCCCATCTTTCTGACTAACAGCTTTGCATGAATTTTGATTGAAGATTATATCATAACCGTTATCACTTAATTGACTTATGGATAACAGGTTATGCATTAATCCATCAACTAATAAAACATTACTAATAGAGGTAAGATTTCCATTACCTACTGTTCCAGAGCCAATGATCTTTCCCCTCTGATTGCCTCCAAAACCTACGTGGCCTCCAGGCTTAAGTTCCAGGCTTTGGAACATATGCCTTCTTCCCGTCATGTGTCGTGAGCAGTCAGAGTCAAGGTACCATGACTGGTGTCTTTGCTTTGCTACTAAAGATATCTGCCAGATGTATTATTTTATCCTTAGGTACCCACATTTTCTTGGGTCCTGATTTGTTAGTTCTACCAAAACTCTGGTTGAATTTTGGTTTGACAGAGTAATCACTACTTGTATATTTTATGTCATGTGTGTGCCCATATATAAAGTGTGAATTAAGTGGAGTACGTTTTATAACAAAATCCATGGCATTTTTTGGTGTAGGAACCTTACCTTGATATCCTATCCCTTTTCTGCCATTTCTGCTAACCCCATAGATCATTGAAGCCATTTTGCTTATGTCTATGTTTTTAGCTAGAAACTTCTGAAAGTTGTGATCATACTCTTTGATGATCTCATCAGCATTGTTGGGAGTTTCAGGGATTGTTTCCTTCTGAGAGTTTTGCATTTGATTTTCTAATTTTGAAATTTTATCTTTTAACTCAGAATTCTCCAATTTGAGACTCTCAGTCTTATCAGAGTCAGAAGCAAGATTCTTTTTCAGGTTTCTGAATTTGACTCTGATCTGCTGATACCTTTCCAGAATTTCATTAAGGCTTTAAGCTAATTCAGCCTTAGTAAAATTAATAGTAAAGTCAGGGAATACCTCTTTTGTATCTGATTCAGAGTCTAACTCAAGCTTCACTGTCTTCAAATACATTTGCCATGAGAGCTATGTTTGCTCTTTCATCATCTGATTCTGAGTCAGCTTCAGATGTATCAGAGTCATCCCAAGTAGCCATGAGAATTTTCTTCTTTTCTTTTCCAAACTTCTTTTTGGGCTTCTCCTTCTGAAGCTTTGGGCAATCACTTTTGTAGTGCCCTTGCTCGTTACACTCATAGCAGATGATGTCTTTGTAGTTTGCCATTTTGTATCCTGAGGAGCCTTCAGATCTTTTGTTTCCAGAGGAGGATTTTGACCTTCTGTATCTGGAGGAAGATTCATTCTGATTTTCTGATCTTATGGGATTCCTGAACTTCCTTTGCCTCTGCTTCCACAGCTGGTTCACTCTTCTGGAGAGAAGAGATAATTCATCTTCTTCTGATGAGGATCCGTCAGAGGTTTCTTCCACAGCCTGCAAAACTTTGGAGTCAGATTTTCTGTTAGATTTTAATGCTAATGGCTTACCTTGCTTTTGAGGTTCATCTGCTTCTAGCTCTATCTCGTGACTTCTGAGGGAGCTGATAAGTTCCTCCAGAGAGATTTTGTTGAGATCCTTGGCTAGCTTAAGCGCTGTGACCATTAGCCTCCACTGTTTTGGCAAGCTTCTGATGATCTTCTTGACATGATCAGCAGTGGAATATCCTTTGTCAAGAACTTTTAGACTAGCAACAAGAATTTGAAATCTTGAAAACATAGCTTCTATTGATTCATTATCTTCCATCTTGAATGCCTCATACTTATGAATGAGCGCAAGGGATTTTGTTTCTTTGACTTGAATGTTTCCTTCATGCGTCATTCTCAGAGAATCAAACATATTCTTAGCAGTTTCTCTGTTTGATATTTTCTCATATTCTGAATATGAGATGGCGCTTAGAAGAACTGTTCTGGCCTTGTGATGATTTCTGAACTCACGCTTTTGCTGATCAGACATCATTTTCCTGTCAATCTTCTGACCACGTCCATCCACTGGGTGCGTGTATCCATCAGTTACCATGTCCCACAGATCAGCATCATGGGCCAGAAAGAAAATCTCAATTATGTCTTTCCAATAGTCAAAGTTTTCTCCATCAAAGACTGGAGGTTTGCCACTGAATCTATCCCTTTCTTCATTGTTGTCATTGCTAATGTTTTGACTTGGTCCTGCCATTGTGTTTTTCTGACGCTAGATCTTGTACTGACACGGTTAAGTGTTAAAGCTCAAAACCAGGCGCTCTGATGCCAATTGAAGATGTGAAAAACACAAGAAGGGGGGGTTGAATTGTAAAACTTAAAACAAATGGATTGACAACACAATATTTTTATCCTGGTTCGTTTGATCTCAAACTACTCCAGTCCACCCGTCAAGGTGATTTCGCCTCTCTCCAACGAGGTCTAAATCCACTATTTTTAAAGGATTACAACAGCTACTTTAACACCTGTTAAAGTCTTCTTAAGTACAACCACAATCCGGTTAATCTCAAGGAACTTCTTTTACAAATGAATTGAACTAGTGTGTATGTTGTTTTCTTACAAAACTGTATATCACAACTGTGATAATTACACAAACTAAGATTGGAATAAAATGACTTTGCTAAAGCTTTGAATGAGCGTGATTTGAATAGCTTAGCAAAATTGGGTGCGTACGTACGTGCTTCTTTTCACAAGAAGTCATGTTTATATAGGCAAGCAAAGATACGTTGTCCATAAAGCAGGTTTAATGATAATAATGCACTTTCCTTTTGTAGAAGATCTTTGTCTGAAGAAAGCCATTAGCATTTAATTCAGTCTTGAATAACCAGTAACGCTTCAGAATCTTCTTTGCTGTATCTGCTGATAATGCTTCAGAGTGTTGATGACTTGGTAAAGATGTCTTTGATCAGAGTCAGAGTGTATTTGTTAAGGTGCAGATTCTGGTCATCAAACTTCAGTGTTTCAGCGTGTAACATAGGTTGTTGATCTTCTGATGCTGATTCTCTTCTGATGCTGATTCCATCAGAACTTCTGCATATATAAAGCATAATTTTAAGGAGCATAATTGTTCTTTGAATATACATTAGAAATAATATTATTCTATGTATTTTGTCATCATAAAAACTTTAACCAAGGGTTGTAGAATCAAACTATGTTCTAACATTGATGACAGTCAGCTTCCATGGTAGACCAGTAGTAGCCTGCCCTTAGAATCTTCTTAGCCATCGTATGTCCGCTCAAGTGGGTGCCAAATGTGCCACTATGCAGTTCAGTCATGATCTGCTCAGCTTCAACCTTGTCCACACACCGAAGTAGGACACAATCATGGTTGCGCTTGTATAGGATACCATTGCTTAGGAAGAACTTGGCAGCAAATCTCCTTAAGAAGTTCTTGTCGTTGACTGAAGCTCCTTCAGGGTATTCTCGAGTCTTGAGATACCTTTTGATTTCATGAAACCAAGGTTGTTCCACTACTTCTTCGGTATTAATCTCATGACAATGTGCAGGTTCATCCATTCGCTCGACGGTGATTTGGGGAGCCTCAGTATCCCAGTTAAGTTTAAACATGAAAGACGTTGTAGCTAGAGCATCCGCTAACTGATTTTATTCTTGCGGGAAGTGCTCGAAGGTAATCTGCTCGAAATGAGGTAACAATGTCAGGACATGTTCTTTGTATGGGATGAGATTAGGATGTTTAGTGTCCCACTCTCCTTTAATTTGACTGATAACCAAAGCTGAGTCCGCAAATACGATCAAAGATTTGATTCCTAGGTCAATAGCGGCCTTGAGACCGAAGATACAAGCTTCATACTCGGCCATGTTGTTGGTGCAGCTGAAGCAAAGTCTAGCAGTGAAAGGTGTATGGAAACCTTCTGGAGAAATAAGTATCGCGCCGATACCATTTCCAAGTGCATTTGGAGCACCATCAAAGTACAGGGTCCATCGGGATCCTTGTTCAGGTCCGTCATATGGTCTGTTACCTTCAATGTTGTCCAATGTCATAATGTCCTCGTCAGGGAAGTCGAACCTCATAGATTGGTAATCTTCGACAGCTTGATGAGCCAGATGATCAGCTAGCACACTCCCCTTTATGGCTTTTTGGGTTGTGTACTCTATATCGTATTCGGTGAGGATCATCTGCCATCTAGCGATTCTTCCGGATAGAGCAGGCTTCTCGAAGATGTACTTGATCGGATCCATTTTAGAAATCAGCAAAGTGGTATGTGTCAACATATACTGCCTTAGCCGGCGAGCAGCCCATACCAAAGCGCAACAAGTTTTCTCGAGTAGTGAGTAGCGAGTCTCACAGTCGGTAAACTTTTTACTAAGGTAATAAATGGCATGCTCTTTTCGACCAGACTCGTCATGTTTACCCAGTACGCACCCCATTGAATTATCCAAAACAATCAGATACATGATTAACGACCTTCCTTCGACGGGTGGCATCAAGATAGAAGGCTCCAACAAATACTCCTTGATCTTATCGAAAGCAACTTGACAGTCATCATTCCATTCAACCACCTGATCTTTCTTCAACAGCTTGAAGATTGGTTCACAGGTAGAAGTTAGATGAGAAATGAACCTTGCAATGTAGTTTAGGCATCCTAAGAAACCTCTGACCTCCTTTTCAGTGCGGGGGGCAGGCATTTCTCGTATAGCTTTAACTTTAACAGGATCAACCTCAATGCCTTTGTTGCTGACGATGAATCCCAAGAGTTTACCGGACCTGACTCTGAAAGTGCACTTGCTAGGGTTCAGTCTGAGCTTATACTCCTTCAATCTGTCAAACAGCTTCTACAGATGGTCGAGGTTCTCTTCTTCTGTTTGTGAACAGGCTATCATGTCGTCTACGTAGACTTCGATCTCATGATGTATCATATCATGAAAAAGAGCTACCATGGCCCGCTGATAGGTTGCCCCAGCATTCTTCAGTCCAAATGGCATTACTTTATAGCAGAAGGTACCCCACTGCGTAACAAAAGTAGTCTTCTCCATGTCTTCGGGGGCCATTTTGATCTGGTTGTACCCTGAAAATCCGTCCATGAAAGAGAATACCTTATGTTGAGCTGTATTGTCGACCAAAATGTCAATGTGTGGTAGTGGAAAATCATCTTTAGGGCTAGCCCTGTTTAAGCCTCTGTAGTCCACGCACATTCTGACTTTTCCGTCCTTTTTAGGCACGGGCACAATGTTAGCAACCCATTATGGATAGGAAGTAACAGCCAGAAAACCAGCGTTGAATTGCTTCATCACTTCAGCTTTGATCTTGTCAGACACATTAGGCCTTATTCGGCGGACTTTCTGTTTGATTGGTGGACAATCTTCTCTT
Organism: Vicia faba; assembly: GCA_948472305.1. Lineage (NCBI taxonomy): Eukaryota > Viridiplantae > Streptophyta > Magnoliopsida > Fabales > Fabaceae > Vicia > Vicia faba. The sequence goes on along the minus strand of OX451738.1, from coordinate 277,112,658 downwards.
GTAGGGAGACGGTGAACCACAATATCTGTATCCAATCCCGGCATGTCTTCATAGGACCAGGCAAAGATCTCAACATACTCATTCAACAGCTGAACTAAACGCTTTTTGACATTTGGCTTCAGGTTGGCACCCACTTTAACCTCTTTTCTGTCTTCAGCAGTTCCTAAATTAATAGTCTCTAACAACTCTTCATGGGGAAAGATAGCCCTTTATTCTTGTTGCAAAATTCTAGCCAACTCTCCAGGCACTTCAGTCTTCATCACCTTCATATTCGGCATGATTGACCAGATCTTCAGAGTCACTGAAGGCCATAGCAGAATTGTTACCCATGGAATCCGGAGTGGATGGGTACCTGCATTTTGTGAGTATGGGTGTGTGTAAGGGATAGCCACCTTTAAACAAATAAAAATGTAAAAGGAAAGAAAATGAACACAAAAGTTTAGATATGAAAATGTCCATGATTCATTAAAAATGGCATATGAAAATGAAGAATCAAAACCCTTACAAATGGACCTATATGCCCCGGGTAAGGCATAAGGCGAAAAGAGTGTACGAATTGTTTAATAATTATTACAGACCAAACAGGAAATGTTCAAAAGATAAATTACTTATTGATGAAAGTAATGGGAACGAAGTCTTTCGCCTCCCAGTTATTCAGTCCTCCTTCAATGGTCGGGAAAATCCAATCTTCAAAATTGCTCTCATCTTCAACATCTTCCAAAGAATGAACTTCGTGATGAGTGATATTTAATGGTTGTCTTCCAACCCGGGAGTGACGCACAACCTTCTGACCAGCAACAATATCTTTAACGGATGACATCCGGGACACGGGTTTGGTAATGATGGGCACATCAGTCATTGTCTTGGCTACCGCAACTTCAGGAGAAACCTCTTCAAAGTGTTGGAAAGGTGTTTCTATGAATTCACCATCTAACTCCACGTAGCGGAAAGAATTAAGGTGGCTTATCATATACTCCTCCTTACCATGAACTGTTATGATCTTACCCTGGACTGGGTATTTGAGCATCTGGTGTAGAGAAGAAGTGACTGCCCCAACATTGTGGATCCATGGCCTTCCCAATAAGCATGAATATGAAGGACAGACGTCCATCACATAAAACGTAGAGTTAAAAATTTCCGTTCCCACCTTAATTGGGATGTCCACCTCTCCGTGAACCATCCGCTTAGAACCGTCGAAAGCTCTAACAATGATATTACTGGGCTTTAGGGCTAAACCTTCACAGTCCAATCTGTCTAAAGCTTTATTTGGTAGGACATTTAAAGATGAACCGGTATCAACCAGAACATGAGCAAGAGTGGTCCCTCTGCACTCCACCGAGACATGCAGCGCATCATTATGCTTTCTTCCCTTAGATGTTAGATCGGCGTCAGAGAAGCCAAGACCATTATCGGTTGTAAGGCTAGCCACACACTCTTGAAACTGGTCCGCAGAAGTCTCTTGAGGCACGTGTGCCATCTTTAGAAATTTGATAAAGGCTTTGGCATGAGCCTCGGAGCAGAGAAATAGATCCAGCATAGAGATGTTTGAAGGGGTTTGCCCCAGCTGCTCTATGACATCATAGTCGCTCTTCTTAATTATCTTTAAAATCTCCTCCATTTCCTTTTGGGTGGTCTCGGGGATAACCAAAGTCTGAGCCCTCGTCCTGACGGGTGCTTCTTGGATCCCCTTACCTTTATTAGCAGTAACAGCAGAGGGTGAAACTTCGGGAGTAACAATTTCTTCAATAACTGGACTTTGCAAAAATATCTTGACAGGCACAGGAGCACTTGAGAGTCCGAAGATTGCCCTTGGAGGAGCAATCTCCGGAGAGAAGATTCTTCCTCTACGAGTTATCTTACTCGTTCCCGCAATATTTCCTATATCAGGAGTTTCTTCATCGGAACTTTCTTCGACTGATTCGATCTGCTTAACACCGTGGTAGAAAATCTCTCCTCCATAATTCCACGGTATCGTATTGTTGGACTTATATGGGATAGGCCCCGACATGGTAATCTTCAGTGGTACAAACTTTGGATCGGGTTAATCTTAACAGGCCTTTTGCAGGTCTTGGAAAGATTGTCGGAAATGGTGATTATGGCAACATCATTGATTGGAGTAACAGGAGTAATAGTAGCAACAGGAGTTTTCTGAAAGAGGATATCTTGATTATCCATCAGGCGTTGGATGCCTGGCTTCAATAGCGGACAGTCGGTTTGTAGAGACGAACAAAAGTAACAATCTTTTTCACAGCCTGGGAAGATCCTGGCTTTCAACAGATTTATCTTGATCATCGGTAAAGGGGTCATTAAGTCGTCAACAGTGGCAACATACAAATCCTCTTCAATAGCATGGACATTATGACCATGCTTGGGCATTGGGGCAGAAATCACGTTTGGCTTTTCGGGCGCATCGAATTCTACCTCCTTGGCATCTATTAAATCTTGGATATTATTTTTAAGGGCCCAACAGTTGTTGGTGTCGTGCCCTATACTGTCGGAATGGTAAGCGCATTTAGCATTGGCATGATAAAAAGGAGAAGTTGTATTCGGATCTTGTGGCAGATCTCTCAAGGTTGTAAGGTTCAACTTTAAGAGATGGGGGAGGACCTGGGCAGGCGTCATGTTTATTTTTGTGAATTTCCTAGCAGGCCTTCCTCCTCTTTGTTGGTTGACTCTTGGTTGATCGTTTCTAGGTTGATCAGTTGCTGTCTTTTGGATCATCACAGCCCCCACCGTTGACCAGTGCTCTACTCTTCCTCGACCCTTCTGAGAGTAAACAGCTGACACCTCCTTCTTGGCTGGAAAAGGTTTTTTGATAGCAGCAGGAGCAGATGTATCTCTCTGAATTTTACCACTCTTGATGTCAGCTTCAATTTGTTTCCCAGTCAGAATTAATTCAGTGAACCCTGCTGATGAACTCCCTATTAGGTGATTAAAGAATGGACCAGACAGCGTCCCTAAAAACATATCAACCATCTCTCTTTCAGACAATGGTGGTTGCACCCTTCCAGCCAGGTCCCTCCACTTCTGGGCATACTCCTTAAAGCCCTCATTAGAAACCATACCCATACTCTGTATTTGAGTATGAGTATGCGCTAAATTTGCGTTATATTGGTATTGTCGGTAGAAAGCAGCAGCCAGATCCTCCCAGTTATGAACATCAGATCTCTCAAGTTGATAGAACCATTCCAATTGTGTACTCGACAAACTATCTTGAAAAAAGTGGACCCATAGATCCTTATTAGAAGATTGAGGTTGCATCTTTCTGACGTAGGACAGCAGATGCATCTTCGGACAAGACAAACTGTCGTATTTAGAAAATGTAGGCACTTTGAACTTGGGGGGGAATGACAATCCCAACAACCAACCCTAGTTCTTAGAAATCCAACCCAGGTACTCTTTGTACCTCTATGGCTGCCAGCCGGTCTTCCAGATTTTTATACTTATCGTCCACAGGAGGATACTGCTGCTCGGAGTAATCTTCATCCTCTTCTTCCTCTTCAGCTTCAGATTCGGAAGGTACCACAACTCCTTTTCCTTTACCAACCCCTTCATCAGACGTCGAGGGGAAATCCAGAACTCTCCTAGCTTGGTTCTCAAATCTTCTTCCCATAGTGGCCACACCAGCCCTTTTCTTTTTCTTCTTTTCTTTTTCCTTCTCTTTCTCTAACAGTGCTTTAAGATCCTCTTGACCCTTTGCCAAGGTCATGAGGAGTTGTTGGAATTGCGAATTCTGTGCTTGCAGATTGTTGTACCCCAAAATTTGCCCTCCCATATTCTTCAAGATTTTCCAAGATCAAGCTTCAAAATCTCTCAAAGGTTGCACAGTCCAATTGCCTCCTAACACAGTCAAAATTAGGGTTTTGGTTCTGGCAAAGAAATTGAAGTTTCCAAGGGTCCAAACAAGTCTCACATGCCTACATACATTGTCAAAAATCCATATGCCAAGTTTCAAGACTCACAGCATCAAATTGCACAATCAAAAACCCTAAATGCCTCACAGTCAACTACAGGGGCAAAATGGTCATTTGACAGTCAAAAGTCCAAAATTTTTGGTCAACATCTTATTTTCAAGCCACAAACATCATTTGATCAACCCTTGATCATGATTCTCAAAGCATGGCTCAAAAAGTCTCAAGATGCAAAAGTTTCTATTTTTGGACAGCTGAAAAAGTCAACTGCAAATTGACCAGGGCATAACTTCCACATGGTTTATCATAAAAATTCCATCCAAAGCTAATTTTGAAGAGAATGACATTTCCTACAACTCATTTTCACACTCCAAGTCCAAGAAATACTCTCATAAAAATTTATCAATTTCAACATTATAGGTCATTTTCAAAAGTCAACAAAAAGGAACTTTAAGTCAAAGACCATAACTTGAGATTGGTAAATCTAAATGACATGGGACCAAAGGCATTGGTTAGAGAACTTCAAGACCTTTCCAAAATGTCCAAGAACATGATCAAAGCTTAAAAATTGAGCAAGATATGCCTTGTAGAAGTTGGGAAATGTTTGGGAATTTTGAAAAGTCAACTTTGCACAAAAGGCTTCAAAAATGCTAATGGGCCTCAATTTCTTCCATGAACCATTACCCAAAGGCCATGCACGACCCATTGACCTCCAAGGGAGTTATTTTCTCATTTTTGATTAATTATTTGAATTTTTGTTATTATTAATTCACTTAATTAAAATTAAATATGAAAAAATAGCAAATAATACCTTTCAAATCTTTTTGTGCAGAGTTTTCATCCATTATGAATCAAATATTTCGTGCATCACTCAAAAGGGAAAGTTTCTACATGATTGGCAATGATTGGCATAAGAAAGGATTGAAAAAGATTGAAATTGATCTCATTGAAAATCCAATCTCCAAATCATCAATGCATGGATTATAGGCTGGTTTTTTTAACCTAATTCATTCATATACATATGCACAATTGAAACATAAAGGATTAGACACAAGAAGCTGCGCAGAGAATCAATAACAAACTTGCAATTTTGGACAAAAAAGTTGAAAACTGTTTTGATACCTAGAGCTCGTTTCAAGGCTTGAAAAGTATTCCAATACACTCCTGATACTACTAGGAAGCATTTGCAATCAAATCCAGGCCTCCATACCCGAAGAAGTGGTAGAACGATGTCTTACTTTTCATGAAATTATCCATTATCGTGTTTTGATTTTTAAGCATTGTTCATGCATTTTGTTGATTGATTTATACTAACATGAATGCTCTGAAGCTAATGGTACTACTCAATTGAACTAATACTGCCTGTACAAGAATCCACCATTAACGTAGGTTAGGGTTTCAGAAGCTTCAATTTTGGGGCTTTACACATATGGTAAAATCAGGCCTTAAAACTGGTACCATTGAAATCGTGACCTCCAAACGAATGGAATCCACACCTCGCGCCCTTTTTATTTTTGACTATCGTCTAATCGCTATTATTGCAGGTCTGGTTTAGTGGGGGTTTAAAACCCCCGCTATTTGCTTTTATTTACAGGGAAAAGATGGAGACGAAGCTTATATGTACAAGCGTGAATGGAGGGTTCAAATCCTGGCGCGCAAATTTTTGTTGACACCACTAACCATTGTTTTCACATATTATATTTTCCAATCACTATGTTAACAAATACGCGCGTTGGTTCAGTTGGCTGTTGCGTTGGCATGCAGGTACTGGGACCTGGGTTCGATTCCCAGGTCCCCTTGTATATTTCATAATTTTTCCATAACATGCTTCTGTGTAGCGCCTCTCCCAGGGTTCATCATGCATCCTCACCTGCTTGCTTGCCACGCGCCCAGGAGATCTCATCCAAAGGCCATCACGTGAATTCCACCATGTACGCTGGTCAACCATGCCATACGCAATTCCAGAAGGTCCAAAGGGCCTTGCATTCTTGGGCCAAATTTCTCAAATAAAACCTCCAAAAGGGTCTGAATACCCCCCATGGTTTGTTCAATTTTCAATTTTTATTTATTTTTCCTTTTATTCTTTTAATTGTTCTTTTTAATTAATTGTTTTCTTTAAAAATCCATAAAATAATTTTCACCATGATAAATACAGAAAAATACAAAAAAAGTTTTATTGTTATTAACATCAATTTAATTCACCATTATTTTTGTAAATAAATTTTTTAATAATCAATTTAGTAAAATTAGGTTTTAATTTTAATCTTTTCTTAATAACTAAAATATGTAGAAATTAGGTTCTTTTTAGCATTTTTATCTTTTTCTTAATAAATAATTTCTTCTTCTCATTATTGTTATTAATTATTAATTATTTTGTAAATACCCATGTAATTAAATAATTAGTATAAATTAAGTTAAAACTTTAATCTTTTTCTTTAATAAATAAAAATAATTTAGAACTAGGATTTCATTTAATTTCTAATTTTAATTAATTTTCTTTATTTCATAAATACCAAAAACCATAAAAAATAATAAAATAATTTCTTTTCTTAATTTAATAATTAAGTAACTTTTAATTTCATTTAATTTCTTTAAAGGGTCCAACGCCCTCGAACACTCGATTCTAATTTCTTTTCGCGCATTGATTTTATTTTATTCCAAATATTATGTAATTGCTCAAGCCTTGTAATAGTAATTAGGAAATTTATTTACTTTCTGCATTTTATTAAAAAAATGGGTCTTTGTTAATTTGGCGATGTATAGACCCGCGCCTTGTAATAGCGTAGGACCTTTATTTTCCGCATTTTAATTTCCGCACCTTTAAACTGCTAATCGCATGAAAGAATGAATGGCCAAAAATAAAAACAACGCGTAGATCACCAAATGCATGACAAGATAAAATATAACTGAAAACAATACACAAATTCACACACCACTCTTAGGGTACGCCTCACTGTTGCCTTGCCCCTCGAAACGTGGTCGTCAAGTATATGACGTTTTAGTAAGTCCTTATGTCCATGTCCATGGTATAAGGGTAGCTTCTAAGGTGCCCTACTGTTGCTCTGGTGACCACACTGTCCCTAAAAACAAATTGACCCGAACACCTCCAATGGTGGTGCTACCTACCTCTCAATGGTGGGATGGCACTACCTTAAGGACATTTACACAGCCTAATTCCTTAGGGTAGGTAGATGACTCATAGATACTTCCTCTAATTCAAAACAAATCAAAACTTCTTTTCACACCGACACTTTCAAAAAAGCTTTCCAAAACAATTTTTCAAACACTCTTGAGGACTGATACAAGAGTCGATCTGAAATCTTTAAACGAAACTTTTTCAAACCCACTCACACTTTGAAAAGTAAACACTTTTGAAAACACAATGAGCAAGTACCTAAGAGCCCATGGATAACCATGGATAGAAAGGGTGCTAACACCTTCCCTTTCTATAAATCTACCTCCCTGGCCGAGAAACTATCTCATAAGGAATTTTGCTGTGCTTTTGTCCTTTCCATGTTGGAGAAAACAAAAGACGGTGGCAACTCTTGCTTACCGCGACATTTCGCGAACCAGCGTTAAACAGTCAGTTCCAGATCCGTCGATTTCAAAGATCTTTGACCGTCTGCTCTATATCCATCTTGCTGAAATAAACAACAGAAAGATAAGGAAACCTGGTGTGAAGACCTGTTTATGCATATGATGAATGATATGTATTCATGTAATGCATTTAAGGATTCAGAAATTCAAAGTTGTTGCAAACAAAAAGAACACACGTCGTATTAGTAAGAAGAAATTTTTTAGTACATAAATGCCCCATGGGAAAAATATTACAAAATTCTTAATGTAAAAAGACATTGCGCATCCTCTTTGGTGCGATGTAGGTGTTAAGAGTCTCCTCTTCGTGAAGTCGGCGGGTAAGTTCCAAAACCTTCTTCTCACTGGCATAGAAGTTGGCTTCAAAAGTATTTCGTTCTTCCTTGAGCTGTATCCAACTCTTTTGCAAATCTTCCAATGATGTTGGCATGTCTGGATGTAGGAGGGTGTATGTAACCTCTCCTTCTGTAACAGGCTCTTTGATCACGGGGAGAATGTAGGGGTAGGGAATCATAAGACTCTGGGCGCGGGTCCATACCCACTTGAGGTAAGGCTCAAGGGGGATGGAATTCTTGTGTCCCAGTGTCTTACTATCCACTTTGTTAGGCATCCTCCAAGCTCGGATAAACCTTTGTCGAAGTTCTTGAGCGTCATTGTCAAAGTCAAAAACCAAGTCAGGAATCAGCATGTCATGAGAGCCATCCCTTCGGGCATACCCAAATTGTCTCAGAGCAAAACAGGGGTTGTAGATAATGCCAAGTAATGGGACATTAGGGAATTCCCCACAACGATCAATGATGATGAAATTTTCTCTGGGCCAAGAACACCAATAAACATCAGAATGTGTAAGGGTCATCAATCGTTGTGACCACCTCAAGCCTTGTTCATTCTTCAAGATTGACTAAGGAAGGTGAGAAATAAACCACCTTGCTAGAAGAGGAGTACAACACATGAGAACGCCTCTTTTCCTCATTGTTCGTGTGTAAAATGAGTGTAGGATGTCCCCAAGCAATGTAGGCACAGGATTCCGAGATATGAAAATCTTGACAACATTCACATCTATAAGCTGATTAGGGTTTGGGAACAAGACCAACCCATAGATGAGAAGTGCTACAATCTCCTCAAAAGCTTACAGATCTATAGAATTTCAGCAGTCTTGTGCCTTCTCAAACATAAACTTTTCCAAGAAACCCTTGACACCACTTCTGGTTTCCCAATGACCTTTGATATCAGATGGTTGCATGTGTAAGGCTTGAGCAACATCTTCAGGCTTTGGTTCTCTTTCCGTACCGCTGTAGGGTAGTTGATGGATAATAGGAATCCTCAAGAGTTAAGAAAATTCCTCCAAAGTAGGCACTAGTTGGTAATCAAGAAATATGAAGCAATGGTGTAGGGGGTCAAAGAACTGGAAGAGAATTTCACCATGTCTTCTTCAATGTTGGAGTTGACCAGGTTGAGAAGTCTACCATGTTTTTCACTGAAGGGAGAATTCTCTGAAATCTTGGAAGTGAGCTCCTTGAGTTGAGGAGGGATTCTCACAAGGTTGACCTGAATAGTTTTTCTGCGAAGTGATTCCATGATCTACAAAACAGGAACAAAGATGAAGATCCAAACCCTTGAAATGGTTAGTGGATGCATATGATGCTTTATGATGTTCATGATGTATGCACAAGTATATGTACAAGAAAATCACACAAGATCCTAGTTCCAAGCTTGCATGGGGTTTCATAGGTAAGTACCCTCTTGAAGTTAGTTGGCTCAACCTGTCCTATAAATAGTAACCGGGTTCTAAGGAGCTCAATATCACTGGATTATTTTCTGTGTTCATTGTTTCAGTTTAGCCACTTAACTGGCGACCGAAATATTCCAAGAAAACAACCCTCAATGAGTGTAGTATCGAGTATCTACCAACTTCGGACTGCACCAAAGTCGGTCATCTCACTACCCCTAATAAGGCCAAATGGTCAAGTAAAGGTTCTAAAAGTCCATTAGTGCTTCGTGACATCACTCAGCGGCCCCGTATTCTCTTTGATTGACTCAAAGGCTACCGGTAGCCACAAATATGTCGCACTAATATAGCTATTGCTTCAACCATGTCGGTATACCCCGCACAGTTTCCACAATGTATTGCTATTTACCTATGAATGTTTCCCAAAAACCCGGGTGGAAGATTCAAACCAAACAAGAGAACCAAATGTAAAGCAATCAAAGCAAACAAGATAAGCATGTAAAGGTGATCTAAACCCTAAGGTTACTCCACTTTTCAAATATCTCCCCAGCAGAGTCGCCAGTTCTGTGATACGGTGGGAGAACTGACTTGAGGTTTTGCGTTTGTGTTTGCAAATGTTTCGGTTTAGCAAGAGTCGCCACCGACTTTTTATTTTATCCAAAGGAAAGGTCAAAAAGCACATGAAAGACCTTTGAGATGTTTTCTTGGGTTCGGGGAGTAGATTATGAAAAGGGAAGGTGCAAGCACCCTTTTCATCCATGGTTATCCATGGGCTCTTAGTTACTTGTTTAGATCACTTGCTTTTTCTTTTCAATTGTTTGAAATGGTGCTTTGTGTGTGGTTTTGAAAATATTTTGAAAAGAGGCCATCGTTGTGGCAACCTTTGTAATGAATCTTGTTTGAATATATACGAAGGTGTATTGTCTTTTGAAAAGATTTTTCAATGTTTGAAAGTTTGTTTTGGGAAATGTTTTAAAATTGTGTTGTGGAGTGTGTTTGAAAATAGCAAGGATGTTTTACAAGTTTTGATCAAGTAACTAAGAGTTGTCTACCCTATTTTACTCAAAGATCTTTCCTACACATTTTTAACCCTTTTGACAGTGTTGTTTTACCATTGCATTTGGTAAACAAACTTGTATTAGGATGTTAAACGGGACAGGCGCGGGTCATCATATTGACCACGATAGCAATATTTCCAAGTATCTTTAGCAATTTTTGAGGGACTAGATCATTTTGTATAGGCAACCAAGTTAGCATCATCGAGGGACTATGCTCTTTCGTTTTTGATTGATTTTGCCAAGATACCTAGCATGCATACCATGGCCATTTGTTTAGGCAACCAAGTGGAGATACCTTAAGGGTGTTGGTGTGCGAGTGTGTTTTGTTGCATGCATGATTTTATCTTGAATTAGGATTTTCTATTCCATTGATTTTATCTTGCCATACATATCATAATTACTAGCATTTACATTTGAAAATAATAAAAATGCGGAAATGTAAAATCCTACGCTATTACAATATTTAGGGGATGGGGGATACACACTTGTACATGGGGGTGGTTCAACGAGAAAAATAGATAATAAAAGAAAATAACAAGGGGAAGAAAAAGAGAAAGAGAGAGAGAGGGCTAGCGCACTGCTGAGAGGAAGTCAGAAGTTCTGACTCAGGCCTGCTGCAGGATATCAACCTGTTAGTGAAAATATATGAGTCAGAACTTCTGACTCTGGTGCCCTGCAAAACAGAAACCTGTTAGTGGGAAGGTCAGAAGTTCTGACTCCCATGCGCTGCAAGACAAAAGTTTGTTAGTGGGGAAGTCAGAAGTTCTGACCTTGCTGGAAACACAATAATTTTCAGAAGTTCTGATATTATTGATAGCAAAACATGCCTCAGAAGTGCTGACATCAAAGTCAGAGCTTGGTTTCCCCCTGTGCTACCTAGAACATCTGCAGTTTTATTATTTTTCCATAAAACAGACGACATGCCTAGGATAATCTCTGCAGGTGTCAAAGTGTTTCAGAAGACAGAACCAACAAGGTCACAAATAGGTTCTACACTGATTCACTTCCTACTTAAGCATTCAGAGGTATGAAAATCCTCAGAACACATACAGCAGCAACATGATATCTACATTGTGTTTATTGAGCATGCAAAGCTGATGATGCTTAGCAGCGTGATGAGAGTCAGCAGGTGCTTACCTTGTTGTTGGAAGAAAATATGTGAGTTGGAGCTAGCTTTAGCTCTGATGGTGTTATGGATAGGTTCTTTTTAGAATGGGTGGATGGAGAAGATGTATGTATGTATGGTAAGAAACTGTATGGGCATTCTCTAGTCAGGAAGCAAACTGGGTATCAATGAAGTTTGGAGGCAGGAAGTTTAAATTTATGAAACACTAGGGATTTTGGGCAGAGTTTCATAATGTTTTATTACTAGAGCTTTCTGTTCCTCTTCTAGCAATTTTTCTGGATGTTTCTTCACGTCCCTTTAAAATGGACAATGGTGTCCTACTTATAGGCAAGGCTTTGTGACATTTTGAACGTTAAATGGCGCCAATATTATGCAGTGGAGGTTAACTTGTTCTTGAAGGAAGTTCATGAAAAGTTGTGATGATGGACAACTTTTCAGCCTAGGTTGTAACAATAAGTGAGGATTAAGGAGAAGTGACACCTATAGACGAAAAGTGGCGCATAGACCCATTCCTAAGCCTGCACAAAGGTGTTACCAAGCCACACGTGGAGAGACCCCTTGGATGAATGTTCAAAAGTGGTTGTGAGTATTAATGAGCATTAAATGGTGATGAGATTTGTCAAAATCCAAAATCTTGTAATAAGAGATTTTGCATCATTACCTAAAACCTGAGCCAGCAGTTCTGCTTCACCAAAAAGAACAACGTAAACCATGCTCTGACCTTGGCCTCTTGCTGCCTCAGCAAATTCTGAGAGTTTTCTAGACTTCCCAGCATGCTCCTTTGATCTGCCTTTAAAAACTCTGGACTTAGTGATCTTGCTTCAGTATTTTACCCAATCTGCTGATCCTATTACCTTCTGATCCTAGTATGTTCTGAAGGAGTTTCAGGCTTTGTTGCCTTCTTTACACTTTTCCAACAAACTCTGGCTGAACTTTGCGTAACTGCTGGAAGAGCCATGTTATGACTGAATGTTATGTGCTGAGCCCGGTTTGCAACTTCTGACCGTTTCTGCCTGGAGGTTGGTTCAGAAGCTCTGAAGTGCCATTTTCTTCTTAAACACTTTTCTTTTAGAAAAAAATTCTAAGTATTCAGAATTTAACTTTTCCAAGGTAAAAGTTTTGACTTTTGAGCTTGCAAATGACCATTTTGCTCTTGTAAATTGTTTACTTAGAAAGGAATGATGATAAAGGGCTTGTATTTGTTTAAGAGAAAATCTGAGAATTCAGGATGAATTCCTGAAGGATGAGATGGCAAATTTTGGGGTACAACAAATACATTCTTTCTATTTTAGAAGTCTAAGTCTTTTAATTGTAATACACTCTAGTATTGGTTTAATACTTGAGTTGTTACTTGAGTTGTTAATTGTGGATCATTCATAAGATTTTAAGTATTGAATGATTGAAGTATTTAAAACTTAATAATTATGTTGTTCTTCACTGTTAGTGATTGAAGGGAGTTGAGGATGGCCTCATACCTAGGTGTGTCTTAGGTAGAAGTATAGCACGGGTAGTGATTAAGTGATTAGATCATAAACTGGTTATTTACTGAGGCTCTATCAATTGATACTATTTAGTGGACTTGTCCCTGGCTTGGTAGCCCCTAGAGTAGGTGTTGTTGTACACCGAAATGGGTTAACAATCCCTTGTGTTTTTTACTGCTTTAATTATTGTTGCATTTTACATTTTCCTTATATATTTGTGTCGTGACATCTCCTTCTACATCACATATCGGATACCAGAATTTCATGAATGATTCATGTTCTGGACTGGGCTGGCACCTGACCCACCATTGGGGAGGCCTACTCCAGCGTCTCTACAAAGGCCCAAATCCATGCATCCCAAATCAATGACCATTGGACACTTCCCCACGTGTCCATAACTGCCATCAACCTGCCCTTCGAGAATAACGGGTTCAACTTCTCTATTTCCTCGGGGCAGTTGACTAGGGAGGAGGCCATGAGCAGGACTTCATACACCTGTAACCCTGGCAGTCTTCATTATCGGGCCTTATCGTGGCCCAACACTGAAGACCTTGACCCAATGCTAGGAGCTATAAATACCCTCTCACATGAGAAAGTCATGTATTCATTCACCCACTCACTCTTACTATCATACTTTTGCTCTAATTGCTCTCGTTCTTACTTTGGAATTGGAGTACCTTACAGGTACACCCCTCTCCACTTCACTCAATAAATTCCGTCCAATTCTAGCTCGTAGCCCACTCACGATTCCTTCTTATTCGGTATGATCAGGGGTATCGTCTGTAAGAAACCAGCTTCCCCGTCTTTCATTTACCTAAGTCCAAAGAAACTCTCTCAACTTTCCGATCGTCATGGCCGACCAAGTTAATAACGATGACTGAAATGTTAATTTCTTCGACCTTGGCAACAACAACGATGTTATCGGTCACGAGCTCGATATCAAGGATGAGTTGACTGCGTCCTCCTCCACCCAATCGCAACTGCGTGACAATGCTGACCCTCCCCGATAAAACTATGAGCCCGCTGTGTATCAGAAGATCCCCATTCCTGAGAATGTTGATCCTACGACCAAGGCCTTATTCGCGATGTTCAACCAAACAAACTACATGATCTTCGCGCAGGGTGAACGCCTGATGATGCTTGAACAGACTCGTAGGTCCCCCAAAAAGCACCGAAGACTTGATTCACAAACTCCTCCTCCCTGACGACATGAGGATCACTCCCGATCTCCCCTGCAAAGAAATATACGAGATGATTCTCGAAGTCCTTCTCCCTACCGCCCTGGGAGAGGCCCTACATTGGAGAGGACCCAGCCCGAAGCTGTCAAGAAGCGCGGTCACACTTGCCCGCGCAAGGAACGACGATCCCCTAAATGTAAAAGGAATATGGGCGACAAAGAAAAGAAGACTCGGCCGTGGAACCATCCCCGTGCCCAAGACCTACACAAATACCACAACTACAAGCGGTCTCTCTCCCTTACTCCCCATAACGAAGCCTCCCCCTCTAAAGGAGTATGACGATGTTATAGACCTGGTCGACCACCTCGAAGGCTTCGAGGAGATGCTCCATTATCACAACATCAGGGGTCCTATCAACTGCAGGTTGTTCCCTATGAGACTGGGGAAAAGAGCCATGGACTGGTATAAAAGCCTCCCCCCGGGTCGATCACCTTGTGGAAAAGTCTGAAGAACCCATTCGCCAGCAGCTTCACATTGTCTCACCGACATCCTAAAACTGAGGTCGCCCTTGAGGAAATCATCAAGAGGAGCGACGATACTCTCTGGGAGTACATTGATCGGTTCAATCGCAAGGCCATTCAGAACCTCTGCACCGATCACATAAAGAGGTACCTGCTCGAGAGGGGACTTCTCCCAGAAACTGAATTCAGAAAGGCAGTCGGTATCGAACCTCTTAGGTCTTTTGATGCACTCCTTGACAAAGCATATGCCTACATGACCTTCAAGGAAAAGAAGGAAGCCAATAACGGCTATGATTTGAGGAACCGCGGGCCGACTGGAATCCTGCGACACAATGACGCAGGCTCTCATCGACAAACGGGGGACAAGAGAAAGGAAGAGAAGCCTCGTGACTCCCGCGAGCACAGAGGATCAGCTATGCGATTCACCGAATACACCCCGTTAAATGCTTCTCACGAGCGTATCCTTGCGGAGTGCGCCAATGCTAAATTCAAGGATGGCGGGGTCAGGTGCCCTCAACTAACTCCTTCTAAGCCTGGGGCCGACAACTGTCAGTACCATCGGAGCCATGGTCACCTGACCAAAGACTGCGTCCACTTGAAGGATGCCATCGAGACTCTCATCAAGGCAGGGACACTCAGGCAATACAAGAAGAATGAAGCCCATTGTCGGGATACTCGGAAGGTGAAAGAAATTGAAGAGGATGCTCAACTGACCTTTGAGTCTGGCCCCCTTTAGGTCGAATTCTACATCTCCAGTCCTGAGGACTTCCATATCACTGACGGCCTTGAAGACGACGAGCTCGTGTTCACCCACGGGAGATGGGATAACTTCCTCTCCATGGTCATCTCTGACGGGAGATTCAGTGATGTCTTGGTGAATTCAGCAAAGAGGAAATTCAACGAGCTGATAGACACAGCCCCAGTCCAGGTTGTAAGTCTTAAAAAGTTCAAGGGAAAATCTGAGCCAATCATATTTTATCTCAAGGATCTTCCTGGCGGAGCCCCAAATTCAGCATCTCTCTACTCGTAAGGGAAAGGATAACTTGTATGTACATCGCATCTGGTCAACGAGGGGAGTTCCGTTAACGTGATGTACACCCATATGTTCTGCACCCTGCAACTCAACAATTCTCACATGTCACCATATGTGGGATCCGACCTGCAAGGGTTCAACCGTTCGACCTCGAAGCCATGGGGTTACATCAATTTGTTCATCGTGTTAGAGGAAGAAATTGCATCTCGATAGGTCAGAGTGTGTTTTATGGTGATCGATTACCCCTCTCTTTACAACTGCACCCTAGGTAGACCAATATTGGCCGAGCTAACTGTCGTACCCTTCACGGTGCATTTGAATATGAAGTTCTTTGCCAAGAGGGCCCACATCACAACCATCCATGGAGATATTGCAGCTGTCAGAAGATGTTTCAATGAGGCCTCCAAAGGACAGAACATGATCGACACTGGGGTACAAGCTGCCAACAGAATAACATCCTCAATAACAACGCCTCCCTCGTCGAACAGACTTGCTCAAGTTGAAGAACAACAAGATCCACCAAAGATTGACTCCATTAACCTCGACACCCATTTCGCTAAAGATGAAGTCGAGCCCCCCAATGGTGAATAAGATCCTCTCTAACTTGTCCCCGACGGAGACTTCAAGTTCATCCCCCTCGGTGAAGACCCAAGTTAAATGGTGAATATCGGTGTTGGACTCCCCGACCTAGCGAGGAAGCAACTCAAAGCCTGTCTGAGGAAGAATGTTGATTTGTTCGCATGGAGCGCTATGGAGATGCCCAGACTCGACCTTGAGGTCCTCTGTCGCAAACTTTCTTGGATCCAGCCGCTAAGCTAGTAGTACAACATAGGCATAGGCAATCTTTTGAAAAAGCGGAGGCTACTGAAAAAGTTATAAAAGACCTCCTAGAGGAAAATTTTATTTCCGAGGCTAGGTATTCAACCTGGCTCTCCAATGTTATACTTGTTAAGAAAAATAATAGAAAACGGAGAATGTGTGTTGAATATACTGATCTCAATAGAGCATGCCCCAAAGATGCATTTACTTTACCTAATATTGACATGTTAGTCGACAACTCGGTCGGCTATAAAATTTTATCGTTTATGGATGCATATTCAGGCTATAACAAAATCCTCATGGCAATGAGTGACAAAAATTGCACTATTCATGATAGGGTCGGGGAATTACTACTACAATGTAATGCCCTTCAGCCTTAAAAACACGGGCACAACATACCAGCGGATGATGAATAAAGTCTTCTGCAGTGAGATCGAGGACATGCTCGAGGTATACATGAATGACATGATCATGAAATCTCGAGCGAAAACCAACCATGATTCCCATCTAAAAAGGGTTTTCGACCAAGCAAGGAGGTGCAGGATAAGATTCAACCCGGAGAAATGCATCTTCGAGGTTAAGGCGGGAAAATTCCTCAGTTTCTATATGACCGAACGGGTAATTGAAGCCAACCCTGACAAATTCAAGGAGTTCTCTGAGCTCCCCACGCCAAACTCTAATAAGTTCATACAAGTCTTGAATGGCATGCTCACCTCACTCTTCCGCTTCATGGCGAAATCCGCGAAACACGTACTCCCATTTTTCAAACTCTTGCGTAAAGAGGCGAAGTTCGAGTGGACCAAGGAGTTAAAGCAAGCCCCCATCCACCTCAAGTGAGCCCTTTCATAACCCCATGTGTTATCACAGCCACATAACAGGGAAACTTTGATCCTTTATCTGGTTGTCTCCACCGAAGTCGTAAGTGCGGCCCTCGTCTGCGAGACACCAAACGAGAAAAAACCAGTGTACTTTACTAGAAAAGCGTTGCAAGGCCCCAAGGTCAGATATCAACAAATAAAAAAGGTAGCCTTAGCACTGATTGACGCAGAGAGGAGACTCAGATATTACTTCTTAGCCCACACGGCCTTCGTGCGAATAGATCAACCCGTAAGACATTTTCTAGGTCGACCAAACATGCCCGAATGAATGCTGAAATGGTCCCTACAACTTTTGGAGTTCGGCGTTAAGTACAAAAGCAAGAAAGACCTTAAATCCCAAACGTTGGCTGAATTTGTTGCAGAGATTACCACCCATAAACTCCCCACGAGCGGGAAACACAAGTGGACCATCTTCGTGGACGGAGCGTCTAGCTCGATTGGAAGTGGAGCAGGAATCCTCCTCGAAAATGAGGAGGGTGTTGTGATCAAACATTCGCTCACCTTATTGAAGGTGTGAAGAAAATTCAAGAAAGGGGGGTTTGAATTGGGTTTTCCTTTATGGACAAACTTTCGCTTCTAAGCATTATTCGTTGAACAATGCTTCTGAGTGTTACTTCTTAGTAATTCTCATAATTAAGTTAAGAAAACATAAACTCTAAAGCATAAGAAAAAGTAAAGAACACGTGATATATCTTGGTTCACTTGAGAAACCCCCAAGCTAGTCCAGTCCACCTTACCAAGGTGATTTCTCCTTGAACTTAATGACTTAATCCATTATAACCAATCTGATTACAATTGCACAGGAAACTGCCGGTAATAACATCCAATGATGCATTCATGGATCCAAATTGGATATAACATTCATTGACCCAATAGAATTTGATCCCTTATAATCTCCTACCAGGATTTTCTTCCAATGATATCCATCAGTGACCTCACAAGGCTGACCTTCACTCTGTCCCCTTTGAGATATGACTACGATTGACCCAATAGAAACCACTACCAGGATTTCATAATGACCTTCAATCACTATCTTCTTGAGAACAGAACTTCACTCAGCCTCTCAAGGTATCATGAAACAATTGTTTGATTTACATTTGTTTACAATAATATGCTTCTACAAAAGCTGGATGTAAACAAAATTTAAGCATACATCAGAAGATCCTAATACACACTGAAAATATTACATTGTATTATAGCTTGATGTGTGGTTTTCTTTTATTCAAGTAGCTTCTTCTCGGACAACAACCCAAAGCATTTGAATTGTTGAAGTCTTCTTCTTCATAAGCTTCTGGAAGATTTGTTGATCTTGATGTAGTAAAGAGGATAACTTCTTCATCTTGATTCACCTTAGAACATTCTGGATAACACCCCTTGTTCTATTTTCTTCTATGATCACTTTAGAGCACAACATTATGTTGTGGGTTTGTAACTAGAGCTTTCATGATCATCTTCATTATCGCCTGCGGCTTAGCAAGCTTTGTAAAGCATATGAAATTAAGCATATTGTGAATCAATGATTTCATTATAATCATTATCAACATGATTGAAGAATCATTTTGATAATAGATGTTCTTGTTTTTTTATAGTGGTCGATATCTTTTTGGTTGTATTCCAATAACGATAGCTTTCATTTTTAACATTGAACACCAACAACATTTTAAACATACGATTATTTTCTTATATAGCCAAGCAAAATAGAATCGTTGGCTATTTGAAAAAGATTCATTACAAATAGTGTTGCTACGTCCTTTTCTCTTCCATAATTCAAGCTATTAGAGAGGTAGTGGAATAAGGCTTTTTTGTACTATGTACTATTGTACCATGTTAACATTATATTCTTTCCTTCTGCACATCAGAGTCTATACTTCAGATCCTTCTAGAGTGTTTTGCTACTGTTCAAAAGAACTTGTGTAGCGCAGAAGCGGAACTAATTCTCTTCTAATTTCTTAGTCACACTATCCAACAGAAGTAGAACATGTTTGTTAAGTACTCAACAATAACAAACATTAGAGTATCAAAATTGTTCATACAAATATACCCATTTTTTATCATCAAAACTCAGAGATAATATTGCATAACCAAATCTTGTTCTTACAATCTCCTGATCGGGACTTTATGAGTCTATTGGGATACTAACTGCAAGTATACAGTTTATTCATTCTAGTTTTAAATGATTATCGAACCCACAGAGGCTGAGGATCAATCGCATACGATCTAATGCTACAATTGTTTAACTAAGCGATGAATATTTATTTTTAAGGGGGAAACAATTTAATTAAAAATAATAGTAATAGCTATACCGGTATGTGATAGTCGGACTTCGGGAATTCGGTGAATCGCTTGGCATATAAAGTATTTCGGTAAAAACGAATTGTTTAAAAACCTGAGACATGCACTCTCCTGTTCATGAAATAAGTCATGCTACTAAACCTAGTGGATGCACTTTAAATTTAATAACACTTTTTGAAAACAATTTGAGTTTAATTAATATGTTAAAACACTCTCATGTATTTAAAAATTAATGTTTCGTTACCACTATCTGGGTCAAACCCCAGCTCTCGCATGCAGGTTCTTGCCTTATTTAATTTCTCACTCTCGTGGCAAAATCGTGTTAATTATCCTCTCACTCTAGTGACAAGGGTAGTTAAATTAAACATGGAAATTGGAAACCAGAAATTATTTGTAAATGTTTTTAGCCAAGTTATCACTGAATTCTTTCGGTACTTAGGAGTCACATACCGGTACAATTAATTTATCCAGACATAATATATTCAGTAACTATGCAATTTAAAATATAATCCATAAAAATAAATGACATAATACAAGAATAAGTAAATATCAATTGCATAAAAAACCTGGAAATAACGTTGCTATGGTAATCTTGGATGTTACAAATTCCTTGCAGCTCAATCGAAATCAATAATTGTGTTAATTCTTAGATGAAGAATTAACACTCTAAAACTAATGCTGGAAATAAAAATTACAGTAGATGTAGAAAAAGGGTGCAAAAACAAGAAAATAGAATAATGCAGAAAAATATAAATTTGGCTCTGGATAAATTTCTTCGACCATCATCCATTGAACTACCACATATATATAGAAGAAAATATTGCAGTTGAGAAAATCTTGGAAAAGGCTTGAGTGGAGTAAGACCCGGATGCATGGTTACTGAGTGGAGGAAATATAGGAGAAGAGTTCTGCCCTCACGTTGCCCACGTCTCCACTAATTCATAACGTTGCCCTTTACGCGTGTGACGGTCGTCACAAGGGGGTGACGGTCATAATGCGTTTAAATGGCGCATTACGATCTTAAATGATTTGTGACGAGCGTTCTTTCTAGTTGGGGAGGCGTTACGGTCGTCACAGGGTGTGACAGTCGTCACCGTTACAAAATCTGCAGACTTTGCAGATTTGGTTCCTTCTCTTCTGTTTCTTGTTTAGCTTCCTTCATGTGGTCCTTTTTCATTGATTTGAGTTGATAAATGTTGTACCTGTGAAAAGACACAAAAACTCGGAATAATCGGGAGTTAGACGACTCAATGTATTATAAAAATCGGTAAAAATCATAGTAATTATATGATATGATTTCTCATTATCAAATTCCCCCATACTTAAACCTTTGCTTGTCCTCAAGCAAATAGTCATTCGAAAGGTCGGACAAGTTTTGTCAAGCGCATATGCATGACATACCTTGGATTTTTAAAGCAATTTCGGGAAATCCTCGTCGATTTGGCCAATACTTGAGTGAAACACTAAAGATACGCTAATGACACGAGCAATAAACTTAGTCGTAGGCTTCCATTTCAAACGAGCTATCCAACAGTTCCATTATAATTCTACCCAGAGTTCCTCGTATCTATTTCACCCGGTTTCGTTCTGGCGCAATCACATTAACCCCTTTGTCTTAGCATTCACATAGTGGAGTAACCGGTTAGTGACTTTGATCCTTTTAGCACGGGGTCTGGTACACGAATGTGGCAACCCTACATATTTATCCAAATTGGAGGTTGTGGGGGATCGAGCCATAGCATTCCCTACCGAGTTCAGAACCAGATACCTCTGAACCAACCAACAGTGGATTCCTTCATTATTTGCTCAACTCTTATATGTGATCGTATGTTTTGGTGCACAAAATTTCTTTTCTTTTAGCAGCGAGATAAGAAGGATATTTCAATGATCAGGCATCAAACACTTATATTCATCGATTCTCCATGTGGTTTGTGTCAAGACGGTGCTGACTGCTAGTATAAAATACTAGGGGTTACTTTAGAACTTAAAACTCCAGATATCGGTATAATGGTTATTGAAACAGATTGCGTAAGTAGGAAGTCTACGGTGTCATAACCGTATCGATCTTGTTATGTCGTTTTCGGCTTCCTCAACTTGGATTTCGTTAAAATAGGTATGTCGGGCTAATGCGAAGATAAATTTTTTTTGGTATGGCTAAATAAAGAGAAGAATTTAAATCGAGACATATCATAAAAATTTACTAGTTTATAAAAGATGGAAATGTACCTCTCCCACACTAAATCCGACATTGTCCTCAATGTTGCGGTATATAGGCAGGGAAGTACAATTACAAAAACAAATAGAAAGGAAATGAAACAGAAAAAAGTAAACTACATAGAAAATAAAGAAAACTACTGGTGACCACGTCCTCTAATCCTGGTGCGAGAGCGTCTGCTAAGAGTGGCTTCTGTGTAAGTATCCTGGTAACCAAGGATGCTGACGTCCATCCTTAAGGCGTTGAGCTCTGACAAGGCCTCATCCAACCTCTCATGCATGCTCCGCTGTCCAGTCAAGATCTGAGTGTTTTGAGCGGATAAATACTCATATTGCTCCTGCTGTCTTCTTTCAAGCGATGTGCTCATTTGATTTTGCATATGAATGGCGCGGAGGACCTCTTCAAGAGTAATAGGAGGTGGTGCAGATGAAGGTCCTGGAATGTCGTGGACGGGGGGAGCACTTTCCATCTCTTCTTGCATTTCGTCTGCGGGGGCATTAGGCTGGTCTTCATGAGTAGGAGAACGCCCTGCGGGAGCTGCAGGATCGAACAACCAGTTAGCTCGGTTTCATGCATCGATTCGGTCCCTGCAAGGCAAAGTGATGTTATGATAAACAGTGTTTCTGATCACAGGGTGGAATCTGCCATCCTCCTGCTCATAAATGAGATGTGCGGCCTTGTAGTGATCCAAAGTCAGCAAAGCCGGTGCCATAGAAGGCATATCCGCGAGAGCAGCACCATAGTTTAGAGCTATGGCAAGTGAAGTGACCAACCCTCCGAAATAAAAGGGTTTTCCGCCTCTAGCACAAATAGAGTGGATATGAGCCAGTAAGAACGGGGCGGCGTTGATCTTTTGCCCGGTGAATGCGCAATGCATGAAGAAGAGCTCCTTGGAGTTGAGCTTGTGGTTGCTGTCACGGGCGAAGATTGTGTTGCTGAGGATGCGGTAGAAATAGCGGATGGCCGAATTATGAATGTGGGTGGAATTGAGGTGGTCGTAGGATCCGGCACGGATGTTCATCATACTGTGCCATAAGTTAAAAGCTTCCTCCCTAAAATTATCCGGCACCCGGAGATGGACACCTTCGTCAGAACAGAAGCCTAAAAGTCGTGCGATGTCAGTTTGGGGCAGCTCGTGCTCTATGCCAAACATATGAAACTTGTCCAGGCCTGACAGTTGGTTCGTGGCACCTGGGGGAGTGATGTATACAAAGGAACTCAAAAACTCAAGGGTTAGAATTTCATAAATCGGCCGCGGTTCGCGGTACAGGTTCTATAAATCCACACTCTGCAACAATTGTCAGACACTGTCAAGTAGTCCCAAACTCCTCAAACAGTCAAGATCAACATATCGTGTAGGTTGGAGACCGCGGCGTTGAAACTTTTGGAATTTGACCCGTTGGGTTTCGCCTTGTTCGCCGAATCTGACAGTGAGAGCGGGAGCTTGTTGATTGTTGGCCATGGTGTTTGTAAAACGGATTGAAAAAGGTTTGGAATGAGAATGGGGTAGTGGGTTGATGGGGTTTTTAGTGTTAGAATGTTAGAAGTTTGAAAAAAAATATGGAGTGGGTGATGTTACCGTTAGCAGCGATAGAGGTTGGGAAGTTTTGAGACAGAGATGGAACGGCTCTGTAATAGCAGGTTCTGATATATTGCGCGCGTGACGGTCGTCACGAGGGTGTGACGGGCGTAACACAGTGAAATGTGTGTTACGCTCGTCATGAAGGTGTTACGAGCGTCATGCGTTCAAATGAGAAGAACGTTACACACTTTTTATTTTCTAATATTATAATTTATAATTTAAAATTCTAGTCATAGTAAGCAGTAATAATATTTACAGTAAATTAATAAAAAAATGAAAAATATACTGAAAATGAAATAACATATATGAAATAAAATAATGGCAGTAGGGCAATAAAACTTGAAACTTGATAAATAATTGAAATTTCATTAATCCATAAAAATTGTTTGGAAATAATAATAACTTAAATAAAAAATGATAAAATACTAGAACAAACTAGATTCCTCCCCCACACTTAAACTAAACAGTGACCTCACTGTATGTACAAATGCAAGAGAAGAACAAATCAAGATAACAACGACAATCTCTAGCCACGGGGAGTAGGCAACATATGCTGGTGCATGAAATCCAGTTGGTCTGTCACCAAAACCATGAAAGCGATGAAATCCACTCGTAGAGATGTAAGCTCACCCCGCATTTCGGTAATTTCTTCATGTAAAGAGTTGAGGGTGACAGTAGGTGGAGGCGGTGGTGGTATCTTTGGAGCCTGGGTGGTGGTCTCAGTAGAAACTACTTGCTGCTCCCATGGATCAGGAAACTGGTGGTAACCCGGTGGTGTTGCAGGATCTTCAGCATCACGAGAGGTGTTGGGTACTTCATAGATGTCAACAGTGGAAGGAGACGAAGGCGGTGTAGGATGATGGTGGAGGTCAAAAAGCCAATTTGCTCTATTGTGGACACTAGTTATAGGGTTCGGGAGCATAAAGTGGTGTACAGTCTCATGATTAATTAACAGCTCGAATTCATCTGGCCCAAGATTCCCTATAAAACTAGTGTTGAAGCAAAATTCAATGTTCATTGGCTTGATTCCATAATGTGGTGCTGATCCTAACATAGGCCTTCGGAGTCCAATGGTATTAGAGATCATAGTGACTAAACCACCCAACAGGATTGGTGCATTCGGAGTTTGTATAATACGTTCTATGTTAGCTAGCATATAAGCGACACCGTTTACTGGACGACTCTGAGAAGCACAGTACATAATGAAGAGCTCATCACGTGACACTGATGTAACATTTTTCTCTTTACCAAAAAGGGTATGGGTGATGATCTTATGAAAGTACCTGATAGTCGGGTTGTGGATGGACTCAGAATAAAGGTCAGACGGCTCTGGATGGTTATTGCCAGCAATGCTACCCCAGAAAAAATCAAGGTTAGAATCAAGCAATAGGTCCTCCTGGGTCATAGTAATAACATCAGGGCCATAAGGGAATCCTAACAAGTTGGCAAACTCCCTAAGGTTATAGCGGTAGTCTATGTCAAACAGTCTGAAGGTGATCAACCCACGGTTGAACCCTAACCCATGATTTAGAAGGTAGCTCAGTGTGCTCAGGAATTCAAGGGTCAGCTTCCCGTAGGTACAATATCGTCTCTGAATAGGAGCAGTGTCCCAGCCTATTTGGTGTAGCAGATACATGACACTCTCACGAATGCCTAGGTCAGTCATAACATGGTCATCAGCATAGATTGTAGGACACATCTCACGCTCAGCCAGATCCTCAAAGCGTCTTCTTTGGTGTCTACTTCTCAAGGTGATATTCATGTAGTTTACTCGTGCCATGGAGCTAAATATGAAAGCTAAAGAATTACCCCTGAAAATATTTAATAAATGTTTGAAAAACTAAGTTAGTATTTTCAGGTTAGGAATGTCGAAGTTAAATCAAAAAGAAAAAGAAAGTTTAAAGGAAAAATAAAAATAGAGGAAAAAGAAAATAAAAAGGAGTAATAGATGCAACATGAAAGTTTTAAAGATTAAGAAAAAGAAAAGGAAAATAAAAACATATTAAAACAATAAAAATAATTAAAAGAAAACATGGGTTGCCTCCCATGAAGCGCCTTTGTTTTATGTTGATGGCTCGACAGATAGTACCTATTCAGTTAGGTATCGGGGTAGGTGGCTCACTTAACTGAAGATAAGCTGAATAGTTTAGATTTCCGACGTTAAAGTAGTGCTTTAAGCGCTGGCCATTGACTATGAATGGTTCGATAGAATTTCCTTTAATTTCTATCGCACCACTTGGGAAAACTTTATTAATTTCGAATGGTCCTGACCATCTGGAACGTAATTTTCCCGGGAAAAGTTTCAGTCTAGAGTTGAATAGGAGTACGATGTCTCCTTCCTTAAATTCTTTCTGCGAGATACGCTTATCGTGCCATTTTTTTGTTCTCTCCTTATAGATTCTAGCATTTTCATAAGCGTCTAAACACAATTCTTCTAATTCATGGATATCTAATATTCGTTTCTCGCCAGCAATCTTGTAATTTAAGTTAAGGGTTTTAATTGCCCAGTAAGCTTTATGTTCTAATTCTACTGGCAAATGACAAGATTTTCCATAACCTAATTTAAACGGCGTTGTTCCGATAGGGGTTTTAAAAGCTGTCCTATATGCCCAAAGAGCATCATTTAGCTTGGAGGACCAATCTTTTCTGGTTGTGGCTACGGTTTTCTCAAGGATTTGTCTAATTTCCCTATTTGACACTTCCACTTGTCCACTCGTTTGAGGATGGTATGGTGTGGCTATGCGATGTTTAACGCCATATTTTGAAAGTAGTTTTTCAAAAATCCTAGAGATAAAATGGGAACCGCCATCACTGATTACTAGTCTTGGTACACCGAATCGTGGGAAGATAACATGCTTGAATAGTTTAAGTACCACTCGTGTATTATTTGTGGGTGCAGCGATGGCTTCAATCCATTTTGATATGTAGTCAACAGCTACCAATATATACTTATTTCTGAAAGATGCAGGGAACGGTCCCATGAAATCAATTCCCCACACATCGAAAATTTCTACTTTGAGAATCCCTTTTTGCGGCATTTCGTCACGTCTAGATATATTTCCTGTGTGCTGACATCTATCGCAGTTCATAATTGCTACGTGGACGTCTTTCCATAAAGTAGGCCAAAAGAAGCCAGCTTGAAGTATTTTTGCACAAGTTTTCGATGTACTAGCGTGTCCACCATAAGGGGCGGAATGGCAATGGGAAATGACGTCGTCTATTTCATCGTTAGGAACACAGCGACGATAGATATCATCAGCGCCTCTTTTAAAGAGTAACGGTTCATCCCAAAAGTAGTGTTTAAGATCATGGAAGAATTTGTTCCGCTGTTGGTACATTAAATCGGGTGGTAAAACACCGGCGGCTAAATAGTTGACGAAATCAGCGTACCATGGTAATGTGGTGTTGGTACAAATGGCTTTTACTACCGTAGTTGTTAAAGGTTCATTGTGTTGATCTAAATCGTCGGTAGGAGCTATCTCTAGTTTAGCAATAAGGCGTTCATAAGGGAAATCTTCGTTTATGGGAACACTCTCGGTTTGGATTCCATCTAATCTTGATAAATGGTCTGCTACCACGTTTTCAGTTCCTCTTTTGTCTTTTATTTCCAAGTCAAACTCTTGTAGGAGTAAGATCCATATGAGTAGTCGCGGTTTGGCGTCTTTCTTACTTAGCAAGTATCAGATCGCAGCATGATCCGTGTAAATAATGATTTTGGCGCCCACTAAGTAGGAACGAAATTTATCCAATACGAATACAACAGCTAAGAGTTCCTTCTCTGTAGTGGAGTAATTCATTTGTGCGGGATCGAGTGTTCTGCTTGCGTAGTAGATAGCGTGAAGCTTTTTATCCTTGCGTTGTCCTAGGACTGCGCCTACAGCATAATCGCTCGCATCGCACATTATTTTAAATGGTAGGTTCCAATCAGGAGGTTGCATAATAGGTGTTGAAATTAAGGCTTCTTTAAGCGTCTCAAATGCGTTTAAGCATTTATCATCGAAAATAAACTCGGCTTCTTTCATTAATAATTCAGTTAGCGGCTTAGTGATTTTAGAGAAATCTTTTATAAAACGTCGGTAAAAACCAACGTGTCCTAGAAAACTTCTTATTTCTCTAACTGTTTTGGGTGGTTGAAGGTTTTTGATAATCTCGATTTTTGCTTTGTCGACTTCAATCCCTCTGTTTGATACAATATGACCCAACACAATTCCTTGTCTCACCATGAAGTGACATTTTTCCCAATTGAGCACTAGGTTGACATTGACACATCGTTTCAGTACTAATTCAAGATTTGATAAACACTCGTCAAAACTTTCTCCACAGACAGAAAAATCGTCCATGAATACTTCCATAGTTCCGTCTAAAAAGTCTACGAAAATCGCCATCATGCATCGTTGGAAAGTTGCAGGTGCGTTACATAGTCCAAATGGCATTCTTTGGTATGCAAAGGTACCATAGGGGCATGTGAACGTGGTTTTCTCTTGATCATCAGGATGAATGGGAATTTGGAAGAATCCTGAGTATCCGTCAAGATAGCAGAAATGGGAATGTTTGGCTAAGCGCTCGAGCATTTGATCAATGAATGGTAATGGGAAATGGTCCTTGCGCGTAGCTTTGTTTAGTTTTCTGTAATTAATACACATTCTCCATCCTGTTTGGGTACGTTGTGCCACCGATTCGCCTTTTGTGTTTGTTATAACTGTAACACCTCCTTTCTTAGGTACTACGTGATCTGGACTGGCCCAGTTGCTATCTGATATTGGGTATATGATGCCTGCCTCTAGTAGTTTCTGCACTTCTTTCTTAACGACTTCACTTAGGATAGGATTTATTCATCTTTGATGTTCTCTAGAAGTCTTGCAGTCCTCCTCCAACATAATGCGGTGCATACAGAGAGAAGGGCTTATTCCTTTTAGATCTGATATATTATACCCTAACGCGGTTGGATACTTTCTTAACACACTAAGAAGTTTTTCAGTTTCAATCTTCCCTAAATTGGCATTGACTATAACTGGCCATTCGAGTTCTTTATCTAAAAATTCATACCTACGATCTTCAGGTAACGTTTTAAGTTCTATACCAGTTTTCTTATCAGTTGGGGTAGGATCGGGTGTTAAGGCGAAACATTCCCTTAGGTTGGCATCTAGATGTTCTTGTTTCCAGTCATCATCCTTGAGGATAGTTGGTGTCGGAATTTTCAGCATCCCAGAATAGGTGTCTTCTTGGCTTTCTAGTTATTTGACACATTCATCAATAATATCTAGGAGACATCATGAGTCATCTATAGCAGGGGCTTTGAAGAACTGGGAAAGAATGAATTCTACTTTTTCTTCTCCTACCTCGAAGGTAAGCTTTCCTTTCTTAACGTCAATGATGGCTCTTGCAGTAGCTAAAAATGGTCTTCCTAGTATGATGGGAGTGTTTGAATCTTCCTTTATGTCCGTTATTATAAAGTCAGTTGGTATGTAAAATTGTCCTATTCGGACAGGGATGTTTTCTAGCATACCAACAGGGAATTTGACTGATCTGTCGGCTAGTTGTAGGGACATCTTAGTAGGTCTCATGTCACCTAGTTTGAGCTTCTCGCAAATAGATAAGGGCATTAGGCTAACACTTGCTCCTAAATCGCATAGAGCTTTGTCTATGACAGATTTTCCAATTACACATGGTATGGAGAAACTACCAGGATCTTTTAGCTTTGGAGGAATGTTATTTTGAATTATGGCGCTACATTCGGCAGTTAGCATAACGGTTTCATTTTCAATGATTTTTTTCTTATTAGACAATATTTCTTTTAGGAATTTAGCATATGACGACATTTGGGTTATAGCTTCTGTAAACGGAATAGTAACGTTTAATTGTTTCAGAAGTTCTACAAATTTCTTGAACTGCCCCTCGTTTTTGGATTTTGCAAGTCTTTGAGGGTATGGAATTGGTGGTTTATATGGCGGTGGAGGTACGTAAGGTTTTTCTGAAACCTCTTTGTTCTCATTCGCGTCTTCCTCTACATTCTCAGATTGACCTTTCTACTTCTCTACTACCTTTTCAGGTTTCTGATACATGGTCGGGTTTTGGAGTCTAGGATCTACCGGTTCATCAAGGGCTGTCCCACTTTGTAATGTGATAGCATTAGCGTGTCCTTTAGGATTGGGTTGTGGCTATCCAGGAAATGTACCAGCAGGTGCGGCAGAACTAGCTTGGTGTTGTGCTACTTGGGAGATTTGGGTTTCTAACATTTTATTGTGAGTTGCTAGGGAATCTACCTTATTTTCTAATAGCTTCAACTGTTCACCGGTGTGAACATTTTGATTGAGGAATTCTTTGTTTTATTGAGCTTGATTAGCGATAAAATTTTCCATTAAGATTTCAAGGTTAGATTTATTAGGAATGTTAGGAACATTAACAGCGGGTTTTTGATAACCTGGAGGTACAGCAGGTGCTTGACCAGGTGCATATAAAGCGTTATTGCTCTTATACGAGAAGTTAGGATGGTTCTTCCAACCAGGATTATAGGTATTAGCATAAGGATTACCTTGAGCGTAATTTACATGATCAATTGATATTCCTGCTAAGATTTGACATTCGGTTCCAACATGACCAGGGACTCCACAAACTTCGCAGTTTGGGGTAACTGCAGCCACGGTGGTTGTAGGAGGTAAGGTCAAGCTTTCTATCTTTTGGATAAGAGCATCTACCTTAGCATTAACTTTATCTAGGCTACTAATCTCGTACATCCCACCTTTGGTTTGAGTTTTCTCCACAGATGTTCTTTCTCCTCCCCACTGATAGTGGTTTTGAGCCATATTTTCAATGAGTTGGTTAGCTTCGTCATAAGGCTTGTCCATCAGTGTACCACCTGCGGCGGCATCTATAGAGAGTCTTGTGTTGTACAAGAGTCCATTATAAAACGTGTGGATGATCAACCATTTTTCTAGTCCGTGATGCGGGCACATTCGCATCATATCTTTATAGCGTTCCCATGCATCGAATAGCGATTCAGTATCCTTCTGCCTAAATCCGTTGATTTGGGCTCTTAGTGCAGCAGTCTTGCTTGGGGGAAAGTATCGTGCTAAAAATACAATCTTAAGTCCTTCCCACGTAGTGACGGAATTTGACGAGAAGGATTGCAACCAAGCCCAAGCTCTATCTCTTAGCGAGCTAGGGAAAAGACGTAATCTTATTGCATCTTTACTAACACCATTTGTTATAACTGTGTCGGAAAATTGAACGAATTTTGTAAGATGTTCATTTGGATCCTCGAAAGGATCTCCAGAGAATTGGCGTTGTTGGATAGCTGATATCAATGACGGTTTCAACTCAAAATCATTTCGATTTATTGCTGGAGCAGTAATGCTGTTGTGGGGTTCTTGTTGTGATGGAGCTGCGTACTCCTTCAGTGGACGGGTTCTTTGTTCTTCGGCCATGTCTACTTCTGGATTAGTTTCGGTTTCAGAGGAAGAATTAGAATCTGTTTCAGAATCAATCTTGATTTCGGGTTTGGGTAAAGGAATAGCGTGATTTAAACAGTAATCCCTGACTGCACGTCTTACGGAAAGGATGCATTCAGGTTCGTCCGTCTATTTGTCAAGTGGTTTGCCTTGTGAGCGAGTCCTTGGCATATAAATCGAAAAAGGGTTTCTGTTGCCTAGTCTAAACGCACAACAGAAGAATCTTACTTAATTGACTAATCAGTCCTCGACAACGGCGCCAAAAACTTGATCGGGACTTTATGAGTCTATTGGGATACTAACTGCAAGTATACAGTTTAGTCGTTCTAGTTTTAAATGATTATTGAACCCACAGAGACTGAGGATCAATCGCATACGATCTAATGCTACAATTGTTTAACTAAGCGATGAATATTTAGTTTTAGGGGGGAAACAGTTTAATTAAAAATAATAGTAATAGCTATATCGGTATGTGATAGTCGGACTTCGAGAATTCGGTGAATCGCTTGGCATATAAAGTATTTCGGTAAAAACGAATTGTTTAAAAACCTGAGACATACACTCTCGTGTTCATGAAATAAGTCATGCTACTAAACCTAGTGGATGCACTTTAAATTTAATAACACTTTTTGAAAACAATTTGAGTTTAATTGATATGTTAAAACACTCTCATGTATTTAAAAATTAATGTTTCGTTACCACTATCTGAGTCAAACCCCAGCTCTCGCATGCAGGTTCTTGCCTTATTTAATTTCCCACTCTCGTGGCAAAATCATGTTAATTATCCTCTCACTCTCGTGACAAGGGTAGTTAAATTAAACATGGAAATTGGAAACCAGAAATTATTTGTAAATGTTTTTAGCCAAGTTATCACTGAATTCTTTCGGTACTTAGGAGTCACATACCGGTACAATTAATTTAGATGGACATAATATATTCAGTAACTATGCAATTTAAAATATAATCCATAAAAATAAATGACATAATACAAGAATAAGTAAATATCAATTTCATAAAAAACCTGGAAATAACGTTGCTATGGTAATCTTGGATGTTACAAATTCCTTGCAGCTCAATCGAAATCAATAATTGTGTTAATTCTTAGATGAAGAATTAACACTCTAAAACTAATGCTGGAAATAAAAATTACAGTAGATGTAGAAAAAGGGTGCAAAAACAAGAAAATAGAATAATGCAGAAAAATATAAATTTGGCTCTGGATAAATTTCTTCGACCATCATCCATTGAACTACCACATATATATAGAAGAAAATATTGCAGTTGAGAAAATCTTGGAAAAGGCTTGAGTGGAGTAAGACCCGGATGCATGGTTACTGAGTGGAGGAAATATAGGAGAAGAGTTCTTCCCTCACGTTGCCCATGTCTCCACTAATTCATAACGTTTCCCTTTACGCGTGTGACGGTCGTCACAAGGGGGTGACGGTCATAATGCGCTTAAATAGCGCATTACGATCTTAAATGATGTGTGACGAGCGTTCTTTCTAGTTGGGGAGGCGTTACGGTCGTCACAGGGTGTGACGGTCATCACCGTTACAAAATTTTCTGACTTTGCAGATTTGGTTCCTTCTCTTCTGTTTCTTGTTTAACTTCCTTCATGTGGTCCTTTTTCATTGATTTGAGTTGAAAATGTTGTACCTGTGAAAATACACAAAA
Source organism: Vicia faba (assembly GCA_948472305.1). Classification (NCBI taxonomy): domain Eukaryota; kingdom Viridiplantae; phylum Streptophyta; class Magnoliopsida; order Fabales; family Fabaceae; genus Vicia; species Vicia faba. The sequence goes on along the minus strand of OX451738.1, from coordinate 277,080,119 downwards.
ACTCGGAATAATTGGGAGTTAGATGACTCAATGTATTATAAAAATCGGTAAAAAGCGTAGTAATTATATGATATGATTTCTCGTTATCATCTCCCTCTTTTTGATGATGACAAAAACTATGTATTTTGATGACACAATTTTATTCATATAATCAAACAAAGTGAAAATAGAAAGGTAAGGAATACTTATCCTTTTTATGATACTCCCTCTGAGTTAATGACTTGATGAAGATTGAATATCTTGACTCTGAACCATTTGAGTAAAGCTCCCTCTGGTTCCAATAGATCAGATATGGAGATCTTTAGAGTCTTGACTCTGGATGCCAATGATTGAGATATTGATATTTCAGATAGTCTTCAACTTCTGATTTGCTCAGTTCTTCTGGGTGGCATCTGCTTCTGTTCTTGATTCTTATGTTCTGAATTTCATTTTCTTAGATATTTTACATCTTCTGAACATTATGATGCCAAAATCAAGATAAATTTAATTTTCATAAAGTTCTCAACTTCTGAGCAGTATTGGGTCTATCTGATTCTTGAACATATGTTCACAAAGTGTACATCTTCAATTATATGAGCAATCAACCTTTAAGAGTTTTAACATATTTCTTTCATTTTGACCTCGCTCCGAATGCCTAGTGAACTTGTTCAGAATTCCTCGGTTAATCATCAAATAGACAAGTGTTAGTGGTAAATTCATGCACATTCTATATCATTTTATCATTATGATAAGTTTTTGCATTTATTTAGGTTCATTAAAATCATTATATTTTCCCCCTTTTTGACATCAGCAAAAAGGTAACTATGCGAGAAAAACATTAAAAAACAGCAGAAGTAATTTCAAGCAGTCACATAATAAGAAGATCACAAGCATATTTTTATAGTTTAGAAGCAAAAGGAAAAATAAAATACTAGAGCCTAAGGTTCAGGAGCAGGAGAAGAAATATTTTGCAGAATCAACTTTAGTCTTAGTAGCTTCATCTACCAATTTGGATTCTTCAACTTTTCTGGATTCTTCTGCCTCTTGAGCCTTAAGCCAGGCTTCCTCTGCTTCTTTTACTTCTCTAGCTTCTGCTTATCTTTGTCTTTCAGCAAGTAGTTCAACAAATCTGACTATTTCTCTTATTTCTTTTCTTTCAGTTACCATCTGAACATCCCAAACTCTGGATGCTTTAGCAAAAAGAATTCATTCTTTCAACTTCAGAAGACATCCACTTCTGAATCTTCTTTCAAGAACCATCCATGTCTTGAGGCTCAATACTTGTAATTGCCTCTGCCCTTAATTTTGAAACTCTTTTCATAGCTTTATTTCTAAAAATGTTAATTCATTCATCCAAGGTTTTAGGAACATATTTTTCATAGACAACTATGGCTGGGTCCTTTTCTGAAGGAATTAATTCAGAAGTTATAGGTTCAGTTTGGTTGAGTTGTTCAGTTAAATCGAAAAGATCATACATAGAACATGATTCAGTTGTTGGGTTTGCAAGGGATTCAAGATTATCAGAGATTGTTCTCTCAGACATTTCAAGAACATAAGATGTTTGGAGGTCATGATTTTGAGAGTTTTGGAGTGATTGATGGTAATGAAAGGAAACGTGGAGATTTTGACAAAGATCAGAAACAATAGAAATTTCAAATGAAGGTTGAGATGTGATGATTTATGATAACGATGAGATAAATGGGAAAGAGAAGGTAGAGAAGGGTTGAGATGGAATGTGTTGTACCCCAAAATTTGCCCTCTCATTTATCAAGTTTTTTCTCACAAGACTTCTTTGACTCAAGACAAGATTAGGGTTTGGTCAGCTCAAGACATCTCATCTTGCACTGATAACCCCAAATTAGGGTTTGAGTTTGCACAATGATTTTTTGGACCATCAATTCTTCATGTGAATTTCATACATCATTTTGGACCCCTAAGATTGCTCATGATAGGTTTCAAGCCTTGAACCACATTTTTGATCAGTCAATTGGACAGTTGATCTAAAAATCAGCTGTATTGGGGGAAAAGTCAACCATGGCCAATTTACAGCCAAACTTCATATTTTTTATCCACGTCAACATTTTATACTCATATGTACCATTTGATCAAGTTTGGATTACAACTCCTCAAGAAATTTGATCAAATCATCAAAAGGGCAAAATGGTCAAAATTAGGGTTTTGACTGAGAAAGGGAAATTTCTGATTTTTAACCTAGCCAATGACCAATTGAGTTCAAGCATGATTTCAAGAATTCAATGGCATCATCTTGACTCAATTACATGATTCAAAACATCTCAAGTTCATTGGATTGACAAATGAAATTTGCAGTCAATTGATCAAAAGTCAACTGTACACTGAAAAGTCAAACTTTGACTTTCTGGTCAAAATCAAGTACCAAGGGTCATAATTCATCAAGATATGTCAAAATATGAAAATAGTTCACCAAGAAAACCAAATTTGAAAATTAGGGTTTTAATTTGAAAATTTTCATAACTTAGAAATTTTCTAAGTATAAAATTTTTCTTATTTTTTCTCAACTTTACACCACTTTTTCACCATGATGCATTTTGATTCAAAGAAAGTTCCCAACATGAAATTTGTAGATATCCATTAAATATACAACTTTTCTTCACAAACTTTTCCATAAATATGCTTGGATCTCAAGATATAAATTTGTGAATACATGGTCATGAACTTCTTAACTTAGTGAAATTTTGCCCTAATTTAGGCAGGTTTTAGACCAAACTTCATGGCAACTTTTCACCTAGTTCCAAGAGGTATCTAAAATTTCATTTCAAATATGGATTATATATCACATTACAAGATTTCCAAAATGTCAAAGAACTCTCCAAGATCATTTGTGAGTAGTGAGAATCGAAGAGAGGAAGTTGGCATTTTCTCACTTTTTGTTCAAGCCATTTTCATGAAGAACCAAGTTGAAAATCAAACCTATGCTGGCTATTTCATGTTTTACATGTCCTAAACTTGCTACACACTCCTTAATTAAATGCTTACTCAGTTGACAAAGCCTATATCCATGCTTTTGAACTTTTACACAACTTGTAATTCCATTTTGGGTAAAAAGGCTCCATTGCCATTTTCATAAAGGGCAACTTTTACAAACTTGTCAACTTGGAGCTTTGAACCTGTCCCCTTGATGAATACAAACCACACAGGTCTCAAGCAACTTGTACAAACTCATACCAACCCTAAATCAATCTGGTACAGGCATGAGAGTTTTCTCTTGTCACTTTACTTCAAGTACAAGAAAAGTTGCAAAAAGGCTAGGGCTTGTACAGCTGATAGAGAGCTGGCTTTAGATCATTTCTATACTAATATGCAAAGGATATGCAACACATAAGACCAAGAAAAAGAACCTAAAAAATCTCTCAAGCAGCAAAGCACCAAAATCTGTCCAAAACACACAGTTTCTGCACAAACACATCCAACTCTCATTTGGCTTGTGCATTTTGTGTTTAGAGCATTCAAACACATTACATACTTGATATCAAACTCATCCAAACCATCATCCCTGTTTTATAACCTCTATTTCACTATCTTCCATTGTTAACTTTAAAGCTTGCAGTTGGACTTGGTCAGGGAGTTCTAGCCACTTTAAGAGCAAGGTAAGAGTTAGAATAGATTCAGGGAAGCTCAACGAAGCTCAAGCAATCATCAGGCCTCCATTAAAGTCCATGCATTTCCATACACGATTCCAGCTGAAGGAGGTAATTTTTCAAACTCTATCTCTTTGTACAGGCAACCTCAGGCCACGATCTGTGAATGAAAAATGTAGTTATCATCATAACGAAGCTGTACATATCATTATTTTGCATTTATATTACTTGTGCTAAGAGAATTTGGAAGTTGAAATCTCTGAAAATTTTAGGTTAGAAATTAGGGATTTTAAAATTCTCTTTGATCTTTGATAGTTAGATTACATAATTTATATGGTTGGAATCGTGAGTTAAAATGCTATATGTTTCATGTTATAAGTTTTCATTTTTATGCAAGCATGAGGAAGTTACAGGTTGACTGACCATGGCCTGAGGAAGAGAAGGCAGGACAAGGATGAAGTCTGTTTGGGCTTTTTTTCTTCTTGGGCCTTTTTGTTTTTGCTAAACACTACCACTGATTTGCTATTACACCCCCTGCTAACTCTTTTCATATATTTTTTTTTTCATTTTTATATTTAATACTTTTAATTATTTTCTTTAATGATAAAAAATCCTAAAAAATAATTTATTTATTTTTACACTTTTATTTTATTTTTATATTATTTCTCACATAAAAAATTAATTTATTTTGATAAGATTTAATTTATTTTCTTAATAAACTTATAAATATAATTAAATATACTTAATATTTTTATTTTACATTTCATATTTACAAATACTTATTTTTTGCACATATTTAATTTTTAATATTTATGTATAATATTATTTATTTTTTTATACAAAAAAAATGCACAAAATAATAATATAGAAACGTTATTTTCTTTTAAATGAAAATTAGGGTTTAATCCCTTTCAAAAGAATTAAATATTTTTCCTTATATTTTTTAGGTTTAAATTAAATATTCTTTTACAACAAAAGCAAGACATAAAACATCTTTTCTCACTTGTACATTGCATTACATTTTAAATATTGTATTATATTTATCTTAATTCGCGCAAGTTCGATTTGGTTGTAATAATATATTTAGTTTTATATTTGTGAAAATCCTCATTCAAACTTGTATTCCCCCCTCCCATAAAATTGTTGTAATAGCTTAGTATATTTATATTACGCAATTTATTGCTTTCATATGCCATGATTAGTAATTAGGGTTTGTATGACAAGAACGAAACAAAAAAAATAGAAAACCCTAAATGCAAGATCAAAAGCATGAAAATGATACACTTTGCACACAAACACCCTTAGGGTTTCTCCCACTTGGTTGCCTAAAACAAAATGGCCATGTTACGCATGCGAAGTATCTTGGCAAAACAAAACAAATTTAAGATCATAGTCCATCGATGACTCCATTCAAAAGTTGCCTAAACAAAATGATCTTGGTCCCTCCAAAATGCTAAGATACTTTGCAACATTACTATCATGGTTATACAATGACCCACGCCCGTCCCGTTCACATCCAAAGATAGGGTTGCTTACCAAATCAATGGTAAGTCAACAATGTCAAAGGAATATAAAATGCCTAAGAAAGATATTTGAGTAGGTAGATAGCTTCTAAGTTACTTGCTCCATTTCAAACAAAATCCTTGCTATTTTCAAAACAAACACATACACATTTCAAAAACATCTTACAAACATTGAAAACATTTTCAAAAGACAAACATCTTTGTATACATTCTTACGAACGACAATCATTACAAAGATTGCCTAAACGAATGGCCTCTTTTACAAAAAACTTTCAAAACCACATCAAACACCATTTCAAACAAACCAAAGCAAGTGATCTAAGCAAGTAACTAAGAGCCCATGGAAAACCATGGATGAAAAGGGTGCTAGCACCTTCCTTTTTCATAATCTACCCCCTGAACTCAAGAAAACATCTCAAAGGTCTTTCCTGTGCTTTTTCACCTTTCCTTTTGGATAAAAGAAAAGTCGGTGGAGACTCTTGCTGACCGCGACATTTGCGATAAAACGCAAAACCTCAAGTCAGTTCTCCCACCGCATCACAGAACTGGCGACTCTGCTGGGGACAATTATAAAAGTGGGGTTACCTTAGGGTTTAGATCACCTTTATTTGCTTACATTGTTTGACTTCTTTGCTTTACATTTTAGTTCTTTGTTTGGGTTTGAATCCTCTACCCGGATTTGGGAAACATTATAGGTAAATAGCAATACGTTGTGGAAACTGTGCGGGGTATACCGACATGGTCTAAGCAATAGCTATGTTAGTGTGACATATTTGTGGGTACCGGTAGCCTTTGAGTTAATCAAAGAGAATATGGGGCCGCTGAGTGATGTCATGAAGCACTAATGAACTTCTAGAACCCTTTACTTGACCAACTTGGCCTTTAGGATGTAGTGAGATGATCGGCTTTGGTGCAGTCCGAAGTTCGTAGATACTTGATACTACACTCATTGAGGGTTGGTTTCTTGGGATATTTCGGTCGCCATTAAAGAGGCTTGAGCTGAAACAATGACCAATGGAACAATCCAGTGATATTGAGCTCCTTAGAACCCGGTTACTATTGTTAGGACAGGTTGAGCCAAATAACTTCAAGAGGGTACTTACCTATGAAACCCCATGCAAGCCTAAACTAAGAACTTGTTTTATTTGCTTGTATATGCATACTTTTACATAACATCATGGACATCATGAACATCATATGCACCCACTAACCATTTCAAGGATTTTGGAGATTCATCTTTGTTCTTGTTTTGTAGGATATGGATTCACTTCGCGGGAAAACTATCCAAATCAACCTTGTAAGAATTCCTCCACAACTCAAGGAGCTAGCTTCAAGGATCCCTGAGAACTCTCCATTCACCGAGAGACATGGTCGTCTACTCAACTTGGTCACCTCTAACACAGAGAAGGATATGAAGAAGGTTCTCTTCCAGTTCTTTGACCCTTTGCATCAATGCTTCACATTTCCTGACTATCAGCTTGTGCCTACTTTGGAAGAATTTTCTCAACTCTTGAGGATTCCTATTCTCAATCAACTACCTTTTAATGGTACAGAAGAGATCCAAAGCCAGAAGAGATTTCTCAAGCCCTGCACTTGCACTCATCTGATGTCACAACTCATTGGGAAACCAGAAGTGGTGTCAAAGGCTTCTTAGCAAAATTTTTGTTTGAGAAGGCCCAAAGATGTTGGAATTCCCTAGACTTACAAGATTTTGAGGAGATTGTGGCTCTTCTCATCTATGGGATGGTCTTGTTCCCAAATCCTAACCAACTCATAGATGTAAGCGCTGTCAAAATCTTCATGTCACACAACCCGGTGCATACATTGCTTGGGGATATCTTACACTATTTTCACACTCATACAATGGGGAAAAGAGGTGTTCTTATATGTTGCACTCCTCTCCTAGCAATATGGTTTATTTCTCATCTTCCCCAATCAGTCTTAAAGAATGAGCAAGGATTAAGGTGGTCACAAAGGTTAATGACGCTCAAACATTCAGATATTCATTGGTGCTCTCGATCCAAAGAGAATGTTATCATTGTTGACCATTGTGGGGAATTCCCTAATGTCCCTCTCCTTGGCATTAGGGGAGGCATCACCTAAAACCCATGCTGAGCTCTAAGACAGTTTGGTTATGCCCGAAGGGATGGCCCACATGATATGTTGATTCAAGACTTGGTTTTCGACTACGACAACGACGATCAAGGACTTCGCCAGAGATTCATCCGAGCTTGGAGGATGCTAAAAAAGGTGGATAGCAAGACTTTGAGACACAATAATTCCATCCCTCTTGAGCCTTACCTCAAGTGGGTACGAACCCCCGCTCAAAGTCTTATGATGCCTTATCCTTCCATTCTCCCAGTGATTATTGAGCTTGTTAAGGAGGGAGAAGTTCCATACATTATCCTACATCCTGACATGCCTACATCACTTGAAGATCTACAAAGGGATTGGATACAGCTCAAAGGAGAGCGTGATACTTTCGAGGCCCAATTCTACGCAAGTGAGAAGAAGGTTATGGAACTCACTCGGCTACTTCATGAGTAGCAGACTCTAAATACCTACATTGCACCAAAGAGGATGCGCAATGTCTTTTTATCTTAGAATTTTGTATTATTTTGCCCAAGGGGCATTGATGTACTCAAAATTCTATCTTATTAATATAACGTGTATTTCTTTTTTGTTTAAAACAAATTTGAATTTTTAAATCCTTGAAAGCATTGCATGTATACATATCATTCATCATAAACATAAACAGGTCTTTGCAACAAGTTTCCTCATCTCTCTACTGTTTATTTCAGTAAGATGGATCTCGAATAGACGGTCAAAGACCTTCAAGCTCAAAACACACAGTTTCAACAGTTACTCATGACCTTAGCCAAGGGGAAAGAGGAGCTGAAGACTCTGCTGGAAAAAGAGAAAGAGAAAAAGAAGAAAGAGAAGAAGCCAGCTGGTGTGGTAATCATGGGCAGAAGGTTTCAGGGACAAGCTAGAAGGATCTTATATTTTCTAGCAACATCTGATGAAGGGGAAAGAAAAGGAAAAGAAACGGCAGTTCCGTCAGACTCTGAAGAAGAGGAGGAAGAGGAAGACTACTCTGAGGAACAGTATCCTCCGGCTGATGATAAGTACATACACTTGGAAGAGCGTTTAACCGCTATGGAAATACATAAGGTACCGGGGTTAGATTTTGAAGAGTTGGGGCTGGTATCAGAAATTGTGATCCCACCAAAGTTTAAAGTGCCATTATTTGAAAAATATGATGGAGTGTCGTGTTCTAAAATGCACCTCCGATCATATGTCAAAAAGATCCAGCCGCACTCTGCCGACAAAGACTTATGGGTCCACTTTTTCCAAGACAGTTTATCAGGAACGCAAATTGATTGGTTTTACCAATTGGAAAGGGCCGACGTCCACAACTGGGAAGAACTTGTCGCAGCTTTCTATAAGCAATACCAGTATAATTCAGATTTGGCGCCTACCCATACTCAACTTCAGAGTATGGCTATGGTTTCAAATGATGGTTTCAAAGAGTATGCGCAAAAGTGGAGAGATCTAGCCGGAAGAGTGCAACCCCCTCTGTTTATAAGGGAGTTGGTGGACATGTTCTTGGGAACTCTATCGGGCCCTTTCTTCAATCATCTGATTGAGAGCTCCTCTACAGGGTTTACTGAATTGATATTAACCGGCAGAGGGTGGAAGCTGGTATAAGAAGTGGGAAGATTCAGAAAGATTCGTCTGCCTCTATAGCTGTGAAAAAACCTTTCACGGGGAAGAAGGAAGTATCTGTTGTTTATTCAGAGGAATCAAGGAAGAACTGAATGCCGACCAGCGGTGGGGGCCGTTATGATTCCAAAGCCTGCATCTGATCAACCAAGGAATAACCAGCCAAGGATGGAAAGGCCAGTCCGGCAATTCACCAGGATTAATATGACTCTAGCCCAAGTCTTGCCACATCTTCTGAAATTGAATCTGGAAACTTTAAAGGAGGCCCCAAAGAATCCCAATACTGCATCCCCTCATTATCATCTGAATGCCAGATGCACATACCATTCTGAAAGTCCAGGGCATGACACCAACAATTGTTGGGCATTAAAGAACAAGATTCAAGACCTCATAGACGCCAAAGAAGTTGAGTTTGACGCACTAGAGAAACCAAATGTCATTTCCGCTCTGATGCCTAGGCATGGTCACAATACCAATGCTATCGAAGAAGATTTGTTTGTTGCTACAGTAGATGAACTCTTGACTCTGCTCCCGATCATCAAAATGAACTTGTTGAAAGCTGGGATATTCCCAGGTTGTGATAAAGACTTCTGTATTTGCTTATCCTCGTCAATTGATTACCCTCTGCTGAAGACAGGTATCCAACGTTTGATTGACAACCAAGAAATTCTGTTTGAGAATGCTCCCGTCTTACCCATTCTCGTTGAAGACATTTCAATTATAACCATCTCCGCCAATTCTTCCAGGGTCCCTAAAAGACCCATTAGGATTACATCTGCTCCAAAGACGACTCCACTTAAGATTACAATGCTCGGGCCGGTCCCGTACAAATCAGATAAAACAGTACCATAGAATTACGGTGGAGAAATCTACTACCATGGTATTAAACAAGATGAACTGACTGCCGAAGAAGAAAGCTCTGAAGAAGACAATTCAAAAATTAATATTTCCGGAACTAGCAAGATTACCCGTAGTGGTAGAATCTTCTCTCCAGAGATTGCCCCTCCAAAGGCAGTTTTTGGACCCGTGGCTGTTCCGAAGATTACCTCTGTACCGGTGATCATACCTGTAAGTGCATCTACCGACAAAGCCGACACAATCCCTATCCCTACCAATACTTCCACTGCTGAGAATAAAGGAAAAAGCATTTAAGAAGAGCCCGTCCGGACGAAGGCTCAATCACTAGCTATCCCTGAAACATCCAAGGAGGAAATGGAAGAAATCCTGAGGATAATAAAGAAGAGTGATTATGATGTGGTTGAACAGTTGGGGAAAACCCATTCCAAGATCTCCATTCTAGCATTACTGTTGTGCTCTGAGGCACATGCGAAAGCTCTGGTAAAATTTCTGAAGATGGCCCATGTGCCACAAGAGACGTCTGCTGACCAATTCCAGGATTGTGTGGCCAGTTTGACAGCTGATAACGGCCTGGGTTTCTCTGATGCTGACTTGACACCCAAAGGGAGAAAACACAACTAGGCATTACATGTCTTTGTAGATTGTAGAGGAACAACCCTAGCCCATGTCTTGGTAGACACTGGTTCATCTTTGAACGTCTTACCAAAGAAAGCTCTTGACAGATTGGATTGCAAAGGGCTGATGTTGAAACCCAGTAACATAATTGTGAGAGAATTTGATGGCTCGAAGAGGATGGTCCATGGGGAGGTGGACATCCCGATAAAGGTGGGAACTCAGACTTTCAATTCAACCTTCTATGTGATGGACATCTGTTCCTCTTATTCTTGTCTGTTAGGACAACCCTGGATCCATAACGCTGGTGTTGTCACCTCTACGTTGCACCAGATGATGAAGTACCCGATCCAAGGAAAGATCATAACTGTCCACGGGGAGGAGGAGTACATGATTAGTCATCTGAATTCTTTCTGATATGTGGAGTTGGATGGCGAGTTCATTGAAACCCCTTTCCAACATTTCGAGGAGGTCTCTCAAGAAGTAGCGGCAACCAAGGAAGTATCCTCGATTCCCAAGATCACAAGACCTCCACTTCGGATGTCATCTCTAAAGGACGCAAAGTCAGTAATAGAGAAGGGTGGATGCACCATCTGGGGGCAGCTTCCAGACATTCCGTATAAATCAGACAAGTTTGGCTTGGGGTTTCCTTCAACTGCTCAGAAGGTTGTGCGCCGTGCCCATGCTGGAGGGCCACCTTTGAAGATTAGTAACCAAGAGGTCAACACAGTGGAAGATAGTGAAGAGGATGGCAGCTTGGAATATTGGATATTTCCTACTGTCAACAGAGGATTTTGCAACTGGGAAGCCAGAGACTTTGTCCCAATAACTTTCATCTCTCAGTAATTTATCTTTTACATTTCTGTTGGACTTATAATATTCACAAACAATTCGCACTTTAAAAACCTTGTGTCTTACCTGAGGCACAATGGTCCATTTGTAAGGGTTTTTATTTCATCTTCATATGACATCTAATGAATCATGGACGCTTTTTCACATATAAACCTTTTATGCTCATTGTCTTTCTTTTACATTTTATTGTTTAAAGATGGCTATACCCTTACACACACCCACACTCACAAATGCAGGTACCCCTCCATTCCGGATCCCATGGGTAATGATACTGCTATAGTCTTCAGTGACTCTGAAGATCTGATCTACCAAGCCGAATACAAAGGTGAGGAAGATTGTGAGGTGCCAGGGGAATTGGCCAGACTACTACAACAAGAGGAAAGAGCTATCCAGCCTCATGAGGAGCTGTTGGATACAATCAACTTGGGTACCGAGGAAGATAAAAAGGAAATCAAAGTGGGTGCCAATCTAGAGCCGAGTGTCAAGGAGCGCCTAATTCATCTTTTGCATGATTATGTTGAGATCTTTGCCTGGTCATACGAACACATGTCGGGACTTGATACAAACATCGTGGTACATCATCTACCCACAAGAGAAGACTGTCCACCAGTGAAACAAAAAGTACGCCGCGTGAGACCTGACATGTCGGAGATGATCAAAGCGGAAGTCATGAAACATTTCAATGCTGGATTTCTGGCTGTTACTTCTTATCCTCAATGGGTGGCCAACATTGTTCCCGTGCCTAAAAAGGGCGGCAAAGTAAGAATGTGTGTGGATTATAGAGATTTAAACAGGGTCAGCCCTAAAGATGATTTTCCACTTCCACACATCGACATCCTGGTTGATAATATGGCCCAGCACAAAGTATTTTCCTTCATGGACGGATTCTCAGGATATAACCAGATGAAAATGGAACCTGACGACATGGAGAAAACTACATTTGTCACACAGTGGGGCATGTTCTGCTACAAAGTGATGCCATTCGGACTGAAGAATGTCGCGGCAACCTATCAACGCGCCATGGTAGCTTTGTTTCATGATATGATACATCATGAGATAGAGGTTTACGTAGATGACATGATAGCCCAATCAAAAACTAAAGAGGAACACCTTGATCACTTGCAAAAGTTATTTGTAAGGTTGAAGGAGTACAAGTTAAGACTAAATCCAAACAAGTGCACATTCGGAGTTTGTTCCGGTAAACTCTTAGGTTTCATTGTCAGCAACAAAGGCATCGAGGTTGATCCTGCCAAGGTCAAAGCGATACAAGAAATGCCTGCTCCTCATACTGAGAAGGAAGTCAGAGGATTCTTGGGACGCCTGGACTATATTGCCAGATTCATTTCTCACCTAACATCTACTTGTGAACCAATCTTTAAAATGTTGAAGAAAGATCAAGTAGTCAGATGGAATGACGAATGTCAGATTGCTTTCGACAAAATCAAAGAGTATTTACAAGAGCCACCTGTCTTGATGCCACCAGTCGAGGGAAGACCACTGATCATGTATCTGACCGTTTTAGAGAACTCAATGGGGTGTGTATTGGGGCAGCATGACAAGTCTGGCCGAAAAGAGCACGCTATTTACTACCTGAGCAAAAATTTTACCGACTGTGAAACCAGATATTCACTGCTCGAGAAAACTTGTTGCGCTCTGGTATGGGTTGCTCGCCGGCTAAGACAGTATATGTTGACTCATACCACTTTGCTGATATCTAAGATGGATCCGATAAAGTACATCTTTGAGAAGCCTGCTCTGTCTGGGAGGATAGCTAGATGGAAGATGATCCTAACAGAATATGACATACAGTACACAAACCAAAAATCTATAAAGGGCAGCGTGCTAGCTGATCATCTTGCTCATCAAGCTGTAGAAGATTATCAGTCTATGAAGATTGATATCCTGGACGAAGACATCATGACATTAAACAATTATGAAGAAATCAGACCATATGACGGACCTGAACAAGGATCCTGATGGACCCTGTTCTTTGATGGGGAATCCAATTCACCTGGTAATGGTATCGGCGATGTACTCATATCTCTGGAAGGATGCCATACTCCTTTTACTGCCAGACTTTGCTTCAACTGTACGAACAACATGGTGGAATACGAAGCGTGCATCTTTGGTCTCAAGGCTGCCATAGACTTGGGAATTAAATCTTTAGATGTGTTTGGAGATTCAGCGTTGGTCATCAGTCAGATCAAAGGAGAATGGGACACTAAGCACCCAAATCTTATTCCTTACAAAGAACATGTTTTGACATTGTTACCACATTTCGAGCATATTACCTTTGAGCATTTCCCGCGAGAAGAAAATCAGCTAGCGGATGCTCTATCCACAATGTCATCTATGTTTAAACTTAATTGGGATAACAAGGCTCCACAGATCACCATTGAACAAATGGACGAACCAGCACACTGTCACGAGACTAATACTGAAGAAGTAGTGGACCAGCCTTGGTTTCATGAAGTCAAAAGGTATCTCGAGGCTCAAGAATATCCGGAAAGAGATTCAATCAATGATAAAAAGTTCTTAAGGAGATTATCTTCTAAGTTCTTCCTAAGTAATGGCATCCTGTACAAACGTAATCATGATTCTATTCTGCTCCATTGTGTGGATAAGATTGAAGCTGAAAAGATTATGGATGAATTACATGAAGGTACCTTTGGCACTCACTCTAGTGGGCATACGATGGCGAAGAAAATCCTACGGGAAGGCTATTATTGGTATACCATGGAAGCAGACTGCTATTAACACTCCCGGACCTGTCATAAATGTCAAATCTATACAGACAAGGTACACGTGCCTCCGATTCCTCTAAATGTCTTAACAGCTCCTTGGCCCTTCGCTATGTGGGGAATCAATATGATTGGGGAGATCAAGCCTACAACCTCCAATGGACACTGCTTCATTCTAGTGGCCATTGACTATTTCACAAAGTGGGTCGAAGCATCTTCCTTCGCATCTGTTACTAAGAATGTTGTTGCCCGCTTCATCAAGTAGAATCTTATTTTCCGGTACGGTATCCCAGAAAGGATCATCACTGATAACGGTACGAACCTTAACAATACTATGATCACCACCTTGTGCGAGCAGTTCAAGATTCAACATCACAATTCATCCCCCTATCGGCCAAAGATGAATGGTGCAGTCGAAGATGCTAATAAAAACATTAAAAAGATCATACAAAAGATGACAGTCACATACAAGGACTGGCATGAAATGCTACCGTTTACTCTCCACGGGTAACGTACCATGGCTCGCACATCAATTGGGGCAACACCCTATTCTTTGGTTTATGGCATGGAGGCTGTCTTGCCTATCGAGGTTCAAATCCCCTCCTTGAGAATTATGAAGGATGCATGTTTGAGTGAGGACGATTGGATCCAGACCCAGCTTGATCAACTGAACTTAATTGATGAAAAGAGACTTACTGTTGTTTGCCATGATCAGATGTATCAAAAACGGATGATCAAGGCTTTCAACAAGAAAGACAGATGCCAAGTATATCAAGTTGGAGATCTAGTGATTAAACGTATTATCTTGCCACAAAGCGATCCCAGGGGAAAATGGACTCCTACCTATGAATGGTCATTTGTAATCAAGAACATATTCTCCGGTGGGGCAATGATTTTAACCACCATGGACGGTGACGAGTTGCCACACCCTGCGAACACAGACATAGTCAAAAGGTACTACACATAAGAGACCCGCTAAGTTGACACACCTAGGCAAAACAAGGGCATCCCGGCGAACCAAAAGGTTCGGGCAAAAATTAGGGGTAAAATATAAAAAAATCTGTACACCCGGCAAGTTGAAAATCCGAAAGGGAGACTTGGGCAAAAAAGGGTTTCCCGGTGGACTGAAAACCCGAAAGGGCGGTCCAGGAAAATGTTAGGTAATTAAAGTGTATGACTATGTCTCGTCGGATCACTTTGAGGACAATCTCTTCACTAACAAACTCGTAGCTTCTGATCAATTCAATCATCTTCGGACGAAGCAACAAATAGACAAAATATTCGGAGATACGGAGGCTATAGCATAATGAGAACCCCATGGGATTATCACACATATCTATCTTTCTTTGTATAAATTTTTCTTATTTTTATGACACCATCCTCTTACTAGGATGTCTGTCTCCTTTGTACAAAAGACTTATTCAAAGTGAATACAAAGATATCTCTTTAAAGTACAGAAAACTATTTGTCCTTTTCTTTTACACTTGTGTTTTATTTGCAAAATCGTCCAATGATTCATTAATGAACATATGCATTTGAACATAATTACTGTATACAAATAAACAAAATGAAAAAGAACAATTACTACCAGGTTGAAAGAATAGGAAAATGTCTTTAGGCTATTCCATGAGCAATCCCTACAGTACGTCATTAAGATCCCCAGCGGAGCTAAAACTTCAAACTATTAATCCCTGGTGGAAACCATCCAGTTTCTCCAAGTTCCCCAGCAAGTTGTCTTGAAAATCAACCAGACAACAGCTAATTTTTGTTTCTCCCTAAACTAGGATAATTCCCCGGTAGAGTGGCAGATGACCGAAACTCCTGAACCTTTTTCCAAACAGGAATAAGCCTTCTCCCCCACAGAGTTTTCATTTCTCCCCAATGGAACAAAGACTCCCATCCCCAGTAGAAGTCATCAAAATTCTCTGGATTCCCCAAGCAAATTACTCAAGCAGTATAGGGAATTGCTCACAACAGAATTTTTGTCAATTACTCCAACTTCAAGACATGAAGAATCCACATATCCTCAGCAGCAGTCAAGGATTTATTTTCCACAACAATACAGCAAATCTGCTTACATGCGCATACATTACATCCACATATCATAAACATTGATAAAACACATGTATTGCATCATACATTTCATGCAACATAATTTTGTGTTCCAGCTAACATTTTACCCTTTTTCAGGATAAGATTAACAGCTACTGTTAAAAAATGTTCAATCATGATACAGTCCAGATACGCTCCAGACCCGGATGCCATTCTGTTACTTATTCAGATCCAGACATCAGATACAGTTCACATAGGCTCCAGACCCGGAAGCCATTTTGATACTCATTTAGGTTTTAAGTTCATGATACAGTCCAGATACGCTCCAGACACAAAAGCCATTCTATTACTCATTCATATTCAGATACAATACAGATACACTCCAGACACGGTTTCCATTCTGTTACTCATTCAGATTTCCAAAGTTGATACGCTCCAGACACGGATGTCATTCTGATACTTATTCATATTTCAAGTTCAGATACAGCTCAGATACGTTCTAGACGCGGACACCATTCTGATACTTATTCTTCTGATTTACAACTTACAATTCAACAAACATTCTTGGATGGAATCTACAAGCCCATCTCCAACAAGATTCTATCACTTCTCCAAATGTCATCTTTAAGCCCATTCCCTCAACTAACTTTGTCGAGTGCAAATTTATGGGCACTCTAGTGTCCAATCATCTTTTACCTTTGAGTCACGAACAAAAAAACTCGCCAATCTAACTCTTCAGGTTCAAGAAGATTGAACAGGGGCAGCTGTTGTACCCCAAAATTTTCCCTCTCATTTATCAAGTTTTTTCTCACAAGACTTCTTTGACTCAAGACAAGATTAGGGTTTGGTCAGCTCAAGACATCTCATCTTGCATTGATAACCCCAAATTAGGGTTTGAGTTTGCACAAGTATTTTTTTGACCATCAATGCTTCATGTGACTTTCATACATCATTTTGGACCCCTAAGATTGCTCATGATAAGTTTTAAGCCTTGAACCACATTTTTGATCAGTCAATTGGACAGTTGACCTAAAAATCAGTTGTATTGGGGGAAAGGTCAACCATGGCCAATTTACAGTCAAACTTTATAATTTTTGATCCACATCAACATTTTAGACTCATATGTACCATTTGATCAAGTTTGGATTACAACTCCTCAAGAAATTTGATCAAATCATCAAAAGGGCAAAATGGTCAAAATTAGGGTTTTGACTGAGAAAGAGCAATTTCTGATTTTTAACCTAGACAATGAACAATTGAGTTCAAGCATGATTTCAAGAATTCAATGGCATTATCCTGACTCAATTACATGATTCAAAACATCTCAAGTTCATTGGATTGACAAATGAAATTAGCAGTCAATTGATCAAAAGTCAATTGTACACTGAAAAGTCAAACTTTGACTTTCTGGTCAAAATCAAGTACCAAGGGTCATAACTCATCAAGATATATCAAAATATGAAACTTGTTCACCAAGAAAACCAAATTTGAAAATTAGGGTTTTAATTTGAAAATTTTCATAACTTAGAAATTTTCTAAGTATAAAAATTTTCTTATTTTTTCTCAACTTTACACCACTTTTTCACCATGATGCATTTTGATTCAAAGAAAGTTCCCAACATGAAAGTTGTAGATCTCCATGAAATATAAAACGTTTCTTCACAAACTTTTCCCTAAAGATGCTTGGATCTCAAGATATAAATTTGTGAATACATGGTCATGAACTTCTTAACTTAGTGAAATTTTGCCCTAATTTAGGCAGGTTTTGAACCCAACTTCATGGCAACTTTTCATCTAGTTCCAAGAGGTATCTCAAAATAAATTTCAAATATGGATTATAGAGCACATTGCAAGCTTTCCAAAATGTCCAAGAACTCTCCAAGATCATTTGTGAATAGGGAGAATCGAAGAGAGGAAGTTGGCATTTTCTCACTTTTTGTTCAAGCCATTTTCATGAAGAACCAAGTTGCAAATCAAACCTATGCTGGATATTTCATGCTTTACATGTCCTAAACTTGCTACACACTCCTTAATTAAATGCTTACTCATTTGACAAAGCCTATATCCATGCTTTTGAACTTTTACACAACTTGTAATTCCATTTTGGGTAAAAAGGCTCCATTGCCATTTTCATAAAGGGAAACTTTTGCAAACTTGTCAACTTGGAGTTTTGAACCTGTCCCCTTGATGAATACAAACCACACAGGTCTCAAGCAACTTGTACAAACTCATAAAAACCCTAAAGCAAGCTGGTACAAGCATGAGAGTTTTGTCTTGTCACTTTACTTCAAGTACAAGAAAAGTTGCAAAAAGGCTAGGGCTTGTACAACTGATAGAGAGTTGAATTTAGATTATTTCTATACTAATATGCAAAGGATATGCAACACATAAGACCAAGAAAAAGAACCTAAAAACTCTATCAAGCAGCAAAGCACCAAAATCTGTCCAAAACACACAGTTTCTGCACAAACACATCCAACTCTCATTTGGCTCGTGCGTTTTGTGTTTAAAGAATTCAAACACATTACATACTTGATATCAAACTCATCCAAACCATCATCCCTGTTCTGTAACCTCTGTTTCACTATCTTCCATTGTTAACTTTGAAGCTTGCAGTTGGACTTGGTCAGGGAGTTCTAGCCACTTTCAGAGCAAGGTAAGAGTTGGAATAGATTCATGGAAGCTCAAGGAAGCTCAAGCAATCATCAGGCCTCCATTAAAGTCCCTGCATTTCCATACATGATTCCAGCTGAAGGAGGTAATTTTTCAAAATCTATCTCTTTGTACAGGCAACCTCAGGCCACGATCTGTGAATGAAAAATGTAGTTCTCATCATAACGAAGTTGTACATATCATTATCTTGCATTTATATTACTTGTGCTAAGAGAATTTGGAAGTTGAAATCTCTGAAAATTTTAGGTTAGAAATTAGGGATTTTAAAATTCTCTTTGATCTTTGATAGTTAGATTACATAATTTATATGGTTGGAATCGTGATTTCAAATGCTACATGTTTCATGTTATAAGTTTTCATGTTTATGCATGCATGAGGAAGTTACAGGTTGACTGGCCATGGCGTGAGGAAGAGAAGGCAGGACAGGGACGAAGTCTGTTTGGGCTTTTTTGCTTCTTTGGCCTTTTTGTTTTTGCTAAACACTACCACTGATTTGCTATTACACCCTCTGCTAACTCTTTTCATATTTTCTTTTTTTCATTTTTATGTTTAATACTTTTAATTATTTTCTTTAATGATAAAAAATCCTAAAAAATAATTTATTTATTTTTACACTTTTATTTTATTTTTATATTATTTCTCACATAAAAAATTAATTTATTTTGATAAGATTTAATTTATTTTCTTAATAAACTTATAAATATAATTAAATATACTTTATATTTTTATTTTACATTTCATATTTACAAATACTTATTTTTTGCACATATTTAATTTTTAATATTTATGTATAATATTATTTATTTTTTTATACAAAAAAAAATGCACAAAATAATAATATAGAAACATTATTTTCTTTTAAATGAAAATTAGGGTTTAATCCCTTTCAAAAGAATTAAATATTTTTCCTTATATTTTTTAGGTTTAAATTAAATATTCTTTTACAACAAAAGCAAGACATAAAACATCTTTTCTCACTTGTACATTGCCTTACATTTTAAATATTGTATTATATTTATCTTAATTCGCGCAAGTTCAATTTGGTTGTAATAATATATTTAGCTTTATATTTGTGCAAATCCCCATTCAAACTTGTATTCCCCCCTCCCATAAAATTGTTGTAATAGCTTAGTATATTTACATTACGCAATTTATTGCTTTCATATGCCATGATTAGTAATTAGGGTTTGTATGACAAGAACGAAACAAAAAAAATAGAAAACCCTAAATGCAAGATCAAAAGCATGAAAATGATACACTTTGCACACAAGCACCCTTAGGGTTTCTCCCACTTGGTTGCCTAAAACAAAATAGCCATGTTACGCATGCAAAGTATCTTGGCAAAATAAAACAAATTTAAGATCATAGTCCCTCGATGACGCTATTCAAAAGTTGCCTAAACAAAATGATCTTGGTCCCTCCAAAATGCTAAGATACTTTGCAACATTACTATCATGGTTATACGATGACCCACGCCCGTCCCGTTCACATCCAAAGACAGGGTTGCTTACCAAATCAATGGTAAGTCAACAATGTCAAAGGAATAGAAAATGCCTAAGAAAGACATTTGAGTAGGTAGATAGCTTCTAAGTTACTTGCTCCATTTCAAACAAAATCCTTGCTATTTTCAAAACAAACACATACACATTTCAAAAACATCTTACAAACATTGAAAACATTTTCAAAAGACAAACATCTTTGTATACATTCTTACGAACGAGAATCATTACAAAGATTGCCTAAACGAATGGCCTCTTTTACAAAAAACTTTCAAAACCACATCAAACACCATTTCAAAAAAACCAAAGCAAATGATCTAAGCAAGTAACTAAGATCCCCTGGAAAACCATGGATGAAAAGGGTGCTAGCACCTTCCCTTTTCATAATCTACCCCCCGAACTCAAGAAAACATCTCAAAGGTCTTTCCTGTGCTTTTTTACCTTTCCTTTTGGATAAAAGAAAAGTCGGTGGCGACTCTTGCTAATCGCGACATTTGAGATAAAACTCAAAACCTCAAGTCAGTTCTCCCACCGCATCACAGAATGGGTGTAGAGATGAATGAAAGTAGGTTAGAAATGTGTGTGGTTGATGAGTTAGGAAGTGGTTATGTTGTTTGAGGTAGAGGCAGTTGTTGTTGCAGGTAACATTATAAAGACAGTTTCAAAATCAAGGTTTTATGTAGTTAAGGGAGCAGGATTAGAAACAGGAATAAATATGGTGGATGGTGGAATAGAAAAAGAATTGAAATTATCAGATGGAAGAATGGTGATTGTTGGTTTATATACAAGAATTGTTAAAAATGATGGTGTAAAGGAAATAGATGAAAAAGGAATAGAAGTAGTAACAGAGTCAGATACAATTGAAGTTCCGGTTGATGCTAAAAGAGGATTAATTCTTGCAGTGAAGGTTGTGGATGAACATACATTAACAGTATTAGAAGCAGAGAGTGAAATGATTACAGAAGTATCAGCAGCAAACTTACTAGTTGTTACTGAAGTTTCATTTCCCAGAATGGCGTCTTCCAGAAATCCTAACTTCTTTTTCTTTTTCTTTTTCTTTTTCTTCTCTGGTTCAGAAGAATCCGAGCTTCTATTTCTTTTACCAATACAACAGTCAACACCCTCAGCAGGAAAATCTGAGTAATTAAAGTTTGACATATCATGTCCTTCTTGTTGCATCATTAGAACGTATGCATCCACGTTGGATACATGATCTTGCTTGGAGAACAGAGGATAGTCATTCACAGAAATTCTTTTGTGATGATAACTCTCAGATGGTTCAATCATAGGCTTGACCTTAAGTTCTTCAATCAACCTCATGTTTCTCAAGGTTTTCCCATTAAAGGAATCTCTAATGCTTGGATTTAGATCCTCTTTATAGTTAAATTCTTCAATCAAAAACCTTACCAAGCCACTTTCAACAAAAATATCAATTATAAGACATCCACGGAGAATATTGGAAGATACCTTTTTGTTGGGAAGTGCGGTTGTAATACGGTGGGAGAACTGACTTGGGTGTTTTGCGTTTTATCGCAATTGTTGCGGATAGCAAGAGTGGCCACTGACTTTTCTTTTATCCAATAAAGGAAAGGGTGAAAAGAACATAAAAGACCTTTTGAGAATTTTCTTGAGTTCGGGGGGTAGGTTATGAAAAGGGAAGGTGTTATCACCCTTTTCATCCATAGTAATCTACGGGCTCTTAATTGCTTGATCACTTTGAAATGCTTTGTGTTTGTGTAAGTTTAAAAATATTTTGAAAAATTCCTATGTTTGGAAAACTTTGCAATGATTATCGTATCGTTGAGAATTTATACAAAGTGTTGGTTTTGAAAATATTTGTTGAAAGGAAGTGTTTGGAAAGATGTTTGAAAATTTCAATGTAATGCCATTTTGCAATTATTCTCGTATCGTTGAGAATGTATACAAAATGTTTGTTTTGAAAGTGTGAGGTGTAAAGATTTTTTTAGTTTGTAAGCAAGAAATTACGAGCAATCTACCTACTCAAAAAGTCTTTGTTCTTTTCCTCCTCCTTTAGATAGTATTATCTTACCATTAGTTAACAAGAAACCATATCATTGGATGTGAAGGGACAGGCGTTGGTCATCGTACATTCATAGAAGGAAACTTGTAAGATATTTTAGCAATTGTCGTAAGGGACTAAGATTATTTACTGAAGGCAACATTAAAGGGTCATCGAGGGACTGTGATCTTTTAATCGAGGGTTTTTGCTAAAACATTTTACATTCGAGGGACATGACTGTTTTTTATCTATGGAAACAAGTGTGGGTTACCCTAGAGGTGCATGTGTGCAAAGTGTTTTATTTCAAGTATTTATCTTTGAATTAGGGTTGTCTAATATTTAATTTTGAATCTTGTCATGCAAACCCTAATTACTAGAAATAATAAGGAAAGCGATAAATTGCGAAAATTAAATGTCATACGCTATTACAGTGCTTTGGGAGTGGGGGGTACAAGGTTGTGAATGGGGAGGAAAGCAATAAAGCCTAAATTATCTATTAAAAACCATTGAATATGAATAGAATGTGCAAAATATAAAGAGGAAGAAAGAAATTGTTTTTTAGGGTTTTGATGGAAAAAAGTTTTGATAATTTAACCTAACTAAACTAAGTAAATTAATTTTTTTTTAAAAAGAGATTAATTACTTAATCAAAAAAACTATAATCTAAGTTTATTGAAGAAAATAAACCTAAGTCTAATAATTTGTTTAGAAAATAGTTTGAATATTAGTATTAATTTAGAAAATGTTTTTCCAATGTAAAAGAAAAATAATAGGATTTAATTTAATAAAAAATAAACTAAAATACTTAAATTAAAATATTTTTTATTTAATGAAGAAAAATATATTTTTTGGTGGTTTTTGGTTTAGGTAAAATAAACATATAAATGAAAATAAATAAATAATAAAAGAAATAAAAATAGTTGGGTTGGGGGTTTAAAAATGAAAATGGGTGTGAAAAGTAGTAAAAAAAAGTCCAGGCCCAAAATATTTTTGTTTGTAATCAGAAAATAAAATAAAAAATATATACAAGGGCATGCATGGTTTTTAGTAAAATAGGAGGTATGAGAAAGCAAAAACAAAAAAAAATTACGAGGCCCAAATCAAACAGGTCCAGCGCCTGTTTTGCGATCCAGTGTGCATGGTTTCCTTGGGTTACCATGGGCTTGTCTTATGGTGCATTGGATTTGACTTTATGATGATCACGTGGTAAGGCAAGGGGGTGTACCATGCGCTTTTGGAGCGTGTATGCATTGAATCTGCAAGCAAGTAATATGAAAGAAATAAAAGGGTATCACTGGGGCTCAAACCCAGGTCCCTCCATACCAGTGCCTTATACGCGCGTGCTCTGCCACTCGGGTGGCTTGTACATCCGGTTATGAAACATGTTGCAATAAATTTAAAATAAACCAAGTCCTGAATGTGTCATCTTCTTCTTCCTCGCGCCAGAAACCATGAACAACATCTTTGAATTTTGTAACTTGCTCATTTTTCAACCAAATTCGAAAATGTAAACATGAAAGTTGCTTGAAATTTAACCGCGATTCCAAATATGTAAATCATTTAAGCTAACAATCAAAGATGAGCATGAGTTTTATCTGGTACCAAATTAAACCTAATTTTTTCTGTAAGTTCAACTTCAAAATTTTGTATGCTCATGCAACATAAATGAAATCTAAGGGTATGGTTAGCTTCAGGGCTATGATGTCTATATTTTATCTTTTAAAATCAACGGAAAATGATGCTTGTATAAGGATTTGAAAGTTCATAAAACTTACCTTGAAAATGGAAATCGTGTACTGCGCTTGAGCACTCCTGGAAGTATTGTGATGATCTGAATAGCTTCACTGGACCTCTAGGAAGCTAATGTAATGCTTAATTTTGATTGAGAGTGGCTGCGTTGTTATGGAGAAGTCAATGTGCAAGTTATAGTTTTTGGTTATGGAAGATGAGAAAAATGATGTTATATTTGTGTTTCAGGCATTTGGATAGCTTCAATATGCGATATAGAAGCTTTGTGATAGATTAGAAATGAAAATGCACGATGGAATTTGAAGTTAGAGGTTTATGGTCAGAACTTGCAACAAAATGAAGTTTTTATGCCAATTCTGGTTGCAGAGAGTTTGAGGAGTTAGAAGGCTTATCAATTCGTGTCTTGACTTGTAAACAATGCCTCTATTTATAGGAAAAGATTTGAGGGAAAGATAACATCAGGTTTGCAAGTTGTGGGGTTATGGCTACATGGCTTGTTTTTTAAGAAAGCTTTGACAAACATTGTTCCAAGGCATGGTACAAGGATATCTAGAGTGGTTAGATGCTTTAAACATGTTTATCTGACTTTGTATGTTGAGTGTATGCAGAGGGAGCAAGTTAGAGGCTCAATATAAGTTGACTTTGTGATTAAAGCAACTTTACAAGAATGGAATGGTAACTGTGTGCCATAAATGGAAAATTGGTTTGGACAATGGCTTAATAACTTGGATAATGGCTCAATAAGTTGTGTAAACATTTAATTATGGAGTGATTTAAAAGTTAGAAGCCTGCAAAGCTAGATTTATGCAGCATGGCTTGGTATTTGATCAAGTTTTCATCATAAAAAATGACTTGTAATTCAAGAATGGATGCCCAACTTCTTATCTTTGATTCTCTTAGCTAAAGCATGATCTCTTCAAGTTTTTGGACATTTTGGAAAGCTTGAAACATTTTCTACAACCTTCATGTTGACCGCTTTGGCTAAATCATCTTGGAACTAGGATAAAATTGGTCAGGAAGTTAGGTAAAAAATTTGCATAAACTTGCCAAAATTTTCACTAAGTGTTTTATGAAAAATGTCATGACTTCATGGACTTGTATCTTCAAATATAAGCATTTTTTGGACATCAACCCTCTGCTACAAGGTTGTAGAATTCATAAAGCTCTACAATTTTCATGTTGAAAGTTTCCCTTGAATCATCTTGCATCTTGGTGAAAAAATGTCATGAAGTAATGAATTTATCAAGTATAAAAACACAGAAAATTTCTAAGTATTGAAAACTTTGACTTTTTGTGGATTTTCTTGACTTTATTTATTCTTGATGATCAAGTTTGGTATTTTTTTAGTATCTTGATGAATCTTGACCTTTGAAATTCAATGTTGAGCAAAAAGGTCAAAGTTTGACTTTTTATGTATCAGTTAACTTTTCATCAATTGGTCAAATTTCAACTATCAATCTAATGATCTTGAGAAATGATTTGAGCCATGAAATTAGGTCAACATGTCATTTTTGAGTCCTTGAGATTATGCCTCAAGCCATTAGGTCATGTACTAGGTCAAAAGCCAATGATCAGTCATTCTCAATCAAAACCCTAATTTTGACAATTTTGCCCCTTTGATGATTTGAGCGCTTTTCTGGAGGAATTGTGATCAACACCTGATCAATTGATGGATATGACTTCAAAATGTTGATTTTGGCCAAAAATTATGAAGTTTGACTGTATATTGACCATAGTTGACTTTTTACCCAATACGGTTGATTTTCACTCATCTGAGCAATTGACTGAGCAAATTTGTGGTGAAAGACTTGAAACTTGGTATGAGCAATATTAGAGACATATAATGAACCATGAAAGTCATTTGAGGCATCAAAAGTCCAATTGTCTTTGAGAAAAATAAAACCCTAATTTGGATGCTTAGTGCTTAGGAGGTGAGCTTATCTGATCAAACTTTTGGAACTTCTTAAGCATTTGAGATATTTTGTGAGAAATGTCTTGAGAATAGAGAGGGAAAATTTTGGGTTACAATAGATGCCCCTGTTCAATCTTCTTAAACTTGAAGAGTTAGATTGGCTTGTTCACCATTTGTGGCTTGTGCACGAAGTAAGACTGTTTATTGATTATGTCCGAAATGGGCTTAAAGATTCCATTAAGAGGTAATTGTTAATAGAAGTATCATAATGAGTCTATGCTTGACTGTATCTGAAGACGTATCAGAATAAATCTTTGGTCGATTTAATCTGAGCCAGAAAAAGGTCTACTGAGAGAAGTATTAGAATAAATCTTTGGTCGATTTAATCTGAGCCAGCAGATGCTTGAAAATCTTTAACTGAGAGAAGTATCAAAATAGATCTTTGGTCGATCTAATATAAGCCAGGAAAAGGTCTACTGAGAGAAGTATCAGAATAAATCTTTGGTCGATTTAATTTGAGCCAACAAATGCTTGAAAATCTTTAACTGAGAGAAGTATCATGATAGATCTTTGGTCGATCTAATTTGATCCAGAAAAAGGTCTACTGAGAGAAGTATTAGAATAAATATTTGGTCAATTTAATCTGAGTCAGCAGATGCTTGAAAATCTTTAACTGAGATAAGTATCAGAATAAATCTTTGGTCGATCTAATCTGAGCCAGAAAAGGGTCTATTGAGAGTGTTCATCATGCAGGTATTTTCCTTGTCTTGGCCTACAATCTATTTTGATGATATCGGTCTGTTGATAGATCTTTCCTGAAAAGGTAAGAGTTAGTTGTATGCAGTGTCATGATGTATAAAAGGCATTGCATGATGATGTTCTCAAAATAAATGAGATTGTGTTATATGTGTTTCATATGCATATGTTATGATGTATGAATGTGTAATGTTGTTGAAGAGTATCTTTGTCGAGGACAATAAATCCCTGACTTATTGTTGGGGGATGAAGAGTATGTGTATCTTCAATCTTGTCTAGAATGCTTCCGCTGGGGATTCCTGCTTACTTGTTTGAGGAAACTCCGCTGGAGGTGTTGATCTCTGCTTGGGGAATAGAGTTCAAGAACATTGGCCGTCTGTTGCTCTATTGAGGAATTTATTTCTTATATACCCTGATTGGGGATAAAAGAGATGGTTAAACTTCTGACTTGTCTGGGGAAGATAATTTCCATAAGTTGTACTAATTGAGACTCTGTGGGGAGATTTGAAGAGATTTAAGCTCCTTTATTTATTAAAGTGATTTGTCTGGGAGATTGTGGGGAATGTGCTTTTATTTGTGAAGACTACTCATGAGGGGTAATTTCATAGAAGTGGCTTTGGCGACTTCACTGGGGATAATCTTATGAAAGAGACTATGTGGGGATCTATGGACATCTTGAATGTCATCCCAGCTTCTAGAGTTTTTGAGTAAATGTTTATTCTTGTTCTTATGCGTATATTTGTTAGCAGTTAATCATGTTCATATGCATATGTTCATTCAATTTTAGTCATTGGACGTTTTTGCAAGAAAACAGAAAAAACAAAAAGTTTGGACTTTAAAGTATATTTGTATTTATGATTTTCCTATAAACATGTGAGTTTGTACAAAGAGACAGAAATCCTTGTAAGAGGAAGTCTTCGTGAAATGAAAAACAGTACAAAGTGAAACACACACACACACACACACACACACACACACACACACACACACACACACACACACACACACACACACACACACACACACACATATATATATATATATATATATATATATATATATATATATATATATATATATATATATATATATATATATATATATATCCATGTGGAAGTGATCTCATTAGGGTCCAACTCCGTTATTGCCCCTACGCTTTTGAATATCTCATCCTTTACTGTAAGAAGAAGTTGATAGAACTGGTCTTAAACCATTTGAACTTTTGACCTTGGTAATAAAGCTGGTTGTAAGTGATCCAACGGGACATATTCGTACACTCTTAATCCCTAATTTTTTCCTGGACCACCCTTTCAGATTTTCAGTCCACCAGGATATCCTTTTTTTCCCAAGCCGCGCTTTCAGGTTTTCGACTTGTTGGGTGTATGATCTTTTGTATATATCCCTTATTTTTGCCTAGGTATGTCAACCTAGCGGTTCATTCTTATGCGTAGTATTTTTTGACTATGTACGCATTCATAGGGTGCGAGAAATCTTTGCCATCCATAGTGGTTAGCATCATAGCACCGCCCGAGAATACTTTTTTAACAACAAATGACCCTTCATAAATGGGAGTCAATTTTCCCCTGGGATCTCCTTGTGGCAGAATGATACGCTTTATTACCAAGTCACTAGTCTGGTATACCTGATGTTTGATCTTCTTGTTGAAAGCTTTAATCATGCACTTCTGGTACATCTGACCATGACAAACAGCAACCAGCCTCTTCTTATCAATCAAACTAAGTTAATCCAATCTTGTCTAAATCCATTTGTCTTTGTTTAGGTTTGCTTCTTTCATAATCCTTAGAGAAGGAATCTGAACTTCGACATGCAGGACAGCTTCCACGCCATAGACTAAAGAGAAAGGGGTTGCCCTAGTTGACATTCATGCCGAAGTATGATAGCCATGAAGAGAAAATGGTAGCATCTCATGCCAGTCTTTATAGGTCACCACCATCTTTTGCAATCTTCTTTATATTCTTGTTAGCAGCTTCCACTATGCCATTCATCTTAGGTTTGTATGGAGAAGAGTTGTGATGCTTGATCTTGAACTCCGTGCAGAGATCAGTGGTCATGGCATTGTTAAGGTTGGTGCCATTATCAGTAATGATCCTCTCAGGGATACCATAGCGGCAGATGAGGTTGTGCTTGATGAATTGGGCCACGACATTCTTGGTAACAGAGGCAAATGAAGTTGCTTCAACCCACTTGGTAAAGTAGTCAATGGTGACAAGAATGAAACAGTGTCCATAAGAGGTAGTAGGTTTGATTTATCCGATCATATCAATGCCCCACATTAAAAATGGCCAAGGAGAGGTCATGACATTAAAAGGAATCGGAGGCATGTGAACCTTGTCAGCATAAATTTCGCACTTGTGGTAAGTCCTCGAGTGGTGATGACAATCGGTTTCCATGGTCGACCAACAGTAACCAGCTCTCAGAATCTTCTTGTCCATAGTGTGTCCACTAGAGTGAGTACCAAAGATACCTTCATGCATATCCTCTATGATCTTCTATACTTCCTTCTTGCCCATACAATGGAGCAGAATTGAATCATGGTTGCGCTTGTATAAGATCCCATTTCTCAGGAAGAACTTGGCTGAGAACCTCTGCAGGAATTTCTTGTCGTTGACTGACGCCCCTTTAGGATACTCTTGAGCTTCGAGATATCGTTTCACCTCATGAAACCAAGGCTTCTCCTCTACACTATCAATGTCAATCTCATAGCAGTGCGCTGGTTCATCAAATCTTTCGACAGTAATTCGGGGAGCTTCATTGTCCCATCCTTCCTTGAATATAGAAGACATGGTAGCCAAAGCATCTGCAAACTGATTTTCTTCCCTCAGAATATGCTTATAGGTAACCTCTTCAAAGCATGGGATCAAGGTTAGCACAAGCTCTTTGTAAGGGATAAAATTTGGATGTTTTGTGTCCCACTCTCCTTTAACTTGACTGATGACCAAAGTTGAGTCTCCATATACACTTAAGAATTTGATTCTTAGGTCAATAGCAGTTTTAAGACCCATGATGCACGCCTCATATTCAGCCATGTTATTGGTACAATCGAAGCAAAGTCTAGCGGTGAAAGGAGTATGGCAACCTTCGGGAGAAATGATCACAGCACCAATTCTGATACCAAGAGCGTTGGAAGCTCCATCAAACACCATAGTCCATTGAGATCTTTGTTCAGGTCCTTCATACGGTCCAGGCTTTTCCCATTCTGTAATTAGCATTATATTCTTATCAGGGAATTCAAAGTTCATAGATTGGTAATCATCCACAGCTTGATGTGCCAAATAATCTGCCAACATATTCCTTTTATTGCTTTTTGTGTAGTATACTGGATATCGTATTCAGTTAGGATCATTTTCCATTGGGCTATACTTCCGGAGACAGCTGGCTTCTCGAAGATGTACTTCATGGGATCCATCTTAGAGATTAATAGAGTGGTATGAGTCAACATATACTATTTTATTCGGCGATCATCCCATGACAAAGTGCATCAAATTTTCTCGAGCAGTGAATATCTTGTTTCACAGTCGGTAAACTTTTTGCTAAAGTAGTAAATTGCATGCTCTTTTTGACCAGACTCGTCATGCTGCCCCAGCACCCACCCCATTGAATTCTCTAAAACAGTTAAGTACATGATCAGAGGTCTTCCTTCAACTAGTGGCATCAGAATTGGTGGTTCTTGTAAATATCCCTTGATCTTGTCAAAAGCTATTTGGTAGTCATCATTCCATCTTACCACTTGATCTTTCTTCAGCAGCTTGAAGAGTGGTTCACAAGTAGAAGTCAGGTGAGAGATGAATCGGGAAATGTAATTGAGTCGTCCTAGAATACCTTTAACCTCTTTCTCAGTACGAGGAGCTGGCATTTCTTGGACGTCTTTGACCTTTTCGGGATCAACTTCAATACCTTTGCCACTAACGACAAAGCCCAGGAGTTTATCACACCTCACCCTAAAGATGCATTTGTTGGGATTCAACCTCAGCTTATATTTCTTGAGACTCTCAAACAGCTTGTATAGATGATCAAGGTGCTCTTCTTCAGTTTGGGATCTTGCTATCATGTCATTGATGACACACAAATATGTGATATTTCTGGCTTGATATACACCAAATATTTCTCATACTTTAGTTTGAATTAAATTATTTTATAAGTATTATGCAGGTATTTTTCTATTTTTGCAGATATGCACTGAGCCAAACACTTTTGAAGAAATGAAGAAAAAAGGGTGCAAAAAGTAGTAAAAGAGCCTAAGGAGAAGAAATCAGCCCAAAAGCCCATTACAAGTGTGAGCACGTGGCCCACATGCAAACAATCCCTGACGACCGTCAAGGGGATGTGACGAACGTCACGCTCCATGAAGACCAAGTGACGATAGTCACTTGCGTGTGACGAACGTCACAGCCCATTACTCAACTATCTCCTCATCCAACGGACAGAAACACGTTCAAAGCATAATCCAACGAGTTCCTACATTCTCTCACCCACTCAGTCAAAAGAGAAACGAATGTGACAATTGAATAGCCTATTATTTCTCAATGAAGAAAAGTGAACCGTTCCTACATTTTCGAGAGCAAGGAATCAAGCAAGCACTATAAATAGAGCCTGAGACCACAGTAGAAAGGGTTCTTCTTTTTGACGAGAAAAGTTTAGAGATTATTTTCTGCAAAATATTATTTTCAGCATTATTTCTTTTCAGCATTATTTTCTTTTCCCAGTTATTTCTTTCCAGCATTATTCTTTCAACATTATTTTCTTCTGTACGGTTAAATATATTCTCCGATCGAAGCAAAGCCTACAATTTGTATAGGAGTGCTTCTATCTTCAGAGTTATTACCAGGTTTATGCTTACAAATTCTTATTGCTTATTAATTAATATAATTATGTTTATTTGTGTTTTTCCTTTATATTATTCTGCAATTTGGTTTAATATTATGTCAGGCTAGAAATCCTATACCGGTATGTAAAGTCAATCAACCGAGGGAACAAGTAACTTAGTCGGGACTATTTTTACTAAGAAACTTTCTTTTCTGGCCTAAGTTACTATTTTTCAAATCATTAAATTGTTTTGTTACGGAAGTAAAAAACAGATAGAGGTTAGGATCAACAAAGCGGAAGTTTGAGATCTTTTAACTGGACAGTAGTAATTAGGCATTGGCTTAAAATATAGCGGAAGCACTTTAAAGTTAATTAAGATTTTGTATAGTTTCCAAAAAGTGTTTTTAACTCCTGCGGGATGGCGGAAGCGTACGTTAGGACTTAACTGCATAGCCTAGATCAATAAAACGACAGTGTGAGACGAGGGTTTTTAAACTAGATAGGTTTTATTGAAAACTTTTTTGAAAATATAAAGACGCCTGACAGGTCGCTAGTTCCCGAGGTAAGACTAATGCATATTGGTAATTTAGCTCATTGATTATTAAAATACAACTTAATTTAGTGATTAGTTTCCCTACAACCCAAATCAAATATTCATTAGCTTTAGATTTACATAGTAACAATAGAAAACGGTAGATCGATTCATCAGTCTCTGTGGTTCGATATCTTTTAAAACTACTCGACAAGACTGTGCACTTGCAGTCCGAATCATTGGATACATAAGTACAAATCCCACGATCAAGTTTTTGGCGCCGTTGCCGGGGACTGATTTAAGTCGATATCGCTACTCTTTTGTTACGCAGTAGAGACTAGAGCAAAAACTTCTTTCTTTCTTTTCTATCTCTATTTCTTTTCTTTTCTTTTCTAATTTTGTATGCCAAACACTCGTTGGCAAGACGATCCGTTATACATACAAATCAACGATATCGAGCGTTATCTCAGACTTATACGCCGTATTCAAGAGTACCATCTCTTGCATAACACTCAACCTCGTCAATCACTCGAACCTCCTATTTCTCCACCAACCGAAGAAATGGCTGCAAATCCTGCTCCGCGCCCACTTAAATCCTATGCCATACCCTCACAAGATGAACCACATAATAGCATTGTTGCCTCTCCGATCGAGGCTAACAACTTTGAACTGAAACCCTCTTTGTTATCCGCTGTGCAACAAAACCATTTCTCTGGTGGGTCGATGGAAGACCCTAATCTTCATCTATCAATATTTCTACAGTACGCAGATACAATCAAGAACAATAGGGTCAGTCAAGAAGCAATAAGACTTCGTCTTTTCCCTTTCTCCCTAAGAGACAGAGCAAGAGCTTGGCTCCAATCTCTACCCGCAAACTCAGTCACTACATGGGACGAGCTGAAGAAAGTTTTTCTTGCGAGATGTTTTCCACCAAGCAAAACAGCTATGCTAAGATCTCAGATAAGCGATTTTAGACAAAAGGAGAACGAATCCCTTTCCGATGCTTGGGAAAGATACAAAGATCTGATGAGACTATGCCTACATCATGGCCTGGAAGAATGGTTGATTATCCACACCTTCTATAATGGTCTCCTCTACAATACAAGATTAACAATAGACGCTGCCGCAGGTGGTGCACTTATGGATAAATCCTACACCGCTACCTATGCTCTAATTGAAAGTATGGCCCAAAACCACTATCAGTGGGGAAGTGAAAGAGGACACGCAGACAAAGGTACCACAGAGAAAGCACCGACAAAAGAAGGAATGTATGAGATAAGCGACCTAGACAGTGTCCATGCTAAGGTAGATGCCCTCACCCTAAAGATTGATAATTTGACCGCAATACCTCCAGCCACCGTGGCTGCTATAACTCCCAATTGCGAAATATGCGGAGTACCTAGACATCTAGTCACAGAATGTAAGATCTTGGCAGGAACTCCAGCTGACCAAGTGAATTATGCTCAAGGAAACCCTTACTCAAACACGTACAACCATGGATGGAAAAATCACCCAAATTTCTCATATAAAAACCCCAATGCGTTGTATGCTCCAAACCAAGCACCTGCCGTACCACCTGGATATCAGAAAGCTCCTGCAAATGCTCCTAGTGCACCAAAAAAATCAAACTTAGAACTGATGATGGAGAACTTCATAGCTACTCAAGCGCAAACAAATAAAGACGTCCAAAATCAAAACATACACACTAATGAGCAGATAAAACAATTAGCAAACAAAATAGATGCTTTGGCCACCCACAATAAAATGTTAGAAACCCAAATATCTCAAGTGGCTCAATAACAAGCACCTACAGCTGCACCGGACAATACGTTTCCCGGTCAACCACAACCTAACCCAAAGGGGCATGCTCATGCCATCATATTAAGAAGTGGAACCGAGTTAGATGGACCGCCTGACCCAAGACTATCAAATAAAAGTATGTATCAAAAGGATGAAACGTTAACTGAGAAGGAGAATCAATCAGAGAAACCAAAGGTAGACGAAGAAGATGAAGGAGGAGAGGCCAAAGAAAAAGAAAAACCCTATGTGCCTCCACCGCCTTATAAACCCCAAATCCCTTTTCCTGGTAGATTAGCCAAACCCAAGAACGTAGGGCAATTAAAAAAATTTGTAGAACTTCTGAAATAACTCAATATAACAATTCCTTTCACAGAAGCTATAACTCAAATGCCCTCCTATGCCAAATTCCTCAAGGAAATCTTATCTAACAAGAAAAAGCTAGAAGATAACGAAACAGTAACGCTTACAGCAGAATGTAGCGCGATTATCCAGAACAAGATGCCTCCTAAGCTGAAAGACCCTGGAAGTTTCTCTATACCATGCCATATAGGTAAGTTTGTCATAGACAAAGCTCTGTGTGATCTAGGCGCTAGTATTAGTGTTATGCCTTTATCCATATGCAACAAACTGGAAATGGGTGAACTAAGACCGACAAAGATGTCAGTTCAATTAGCGGATCGCTCCGTCAAATACCCAGTAGGAATCTTAGAAAATGTTCCTGTACGAATAGGCCAATTCTACATCCCTACAGATTTCATAATCATGGACATTAGAGAAGACGAAAGCACACCTATCATCTTAGGAAGACCATTCTTAGCCACAGCTGGAGCTATCATAGATGTAAAAAAGCGAAAACTAACCTTTGAAGTAGGTGAAGAGAAAGTCGAGTTTATTCTAACACAATTCTTACAAGTGCCCGCCATAGATGACACATGTTATCTGGTGGACATCATTGACGAATGCGTAAGAGAAATTGAATGGGAACCAATACCTTGTTCCGAAACCATGAAGATTCCCACACCTCTTATATTCGAAGATAACGAATGGTGTCCTGAATACCGAGACGATAATCTGAGTGAATGCTTAGCTCTGACACTTGATCACATGCCTTGTCCAAGAAAACCGGCATTGGATCTTAAGCCATTACCTAAGACCCTCAGATATGAATTCCTTGACACCGAGTTAAAACGACCTGTAATTGTCAACACGGACTTAGGACAACAAGAAACAGACAAATTATTACAAGTCTTAAGAAAATATCCCTCTGCCTTAGGATACAACATTATAGATCTCAAAGGAATAAGCCCTTCCATATGCATGCATCGTATTATGCTGGAGAACGACTGCAAATCTTCTAGAGAACATCAACGAAGAATTAACCCAATATGGAGAACCGTAGTTAAGGATAAAGTTAAAAAACTTTTGAACGCTGGAATCATATACCCCATCTCCGATAGTCAATGGGTAAGCCCAGTCCACTATGTACCAAAGAAAGGTGGTATAACGGTAACAACAAACAAAGCAGGCGAATCTGTAGTGGAACGAACTATAAGTGGAGCTAGAATGTGTATTGACTATAGGAAGCTAAACAAGGCCACCCGAAAGGACCATTTCCCTCTACCATTCATCGATCAAATGCTTGAACGACTAGCTAAGCACTCACATTACTGTTATCTAGACGGTTACTCCGGATTCTTTCAAATCCCTATTCACCCCGATGACCAAGAGAAAACAACATTCACATGTTGTGATCGGTGGATCTGGAACTGACTGTTTAACGCTGGTTCGCGAAATGTCGCGGAAGCAAGAGTCGCCACCGTCTTTTATTTTCTCCAAATGGAAAGGACAAAAGCACAGAAAAATTCCTTATAGAGATTGCTCTCGGTTCGGGAGGTAGGTTATAGAAAGGGAAGGTGTTAGCACCCTTTCTATCCATGGTTATCCATGGGCTCTTAGGTACTTGCTCAATGTGTTTTCAAAATTGTTTGCTTGCTTTTCAATGTGGGTTTTAAAAAGTTTCTTTTGAAAAATTTCAGTTCGACTCGTACGTCAGAGTGTTTGAAAAATTTGTTTTGAAAGCTTTTGAAAAGTGTTGGTGTGAAAAGATTTCAGTTTGTTTTGAAGAGAGCAAGTATCCATGAGTCGTCTACCTACCCTAAGGAATTCGTCTGTGTAAATGTCCTTTAAAGTAGTGCCATCCCACCATTGAGAGGTAGGTAGCACCACCGTTGGAGGTGTTCGGGTCAATTCGAGTTTTAGGGACGTGGTGATCACCAGAGCAATGGGAAGACACCTTAGAAGCTACCCTCATGCCAGGTTCCCGGATCATGAGGACTTACTAAGACATCCTCTGCTCGACGATCACCTTTCGAAAGGCAACAGTGAGGCGTACCCTAGGGGTGGTGTGTGCGAATTGTGTGTCATGTTTCAGTTATTTGTCTTGTCATGTTTATTGTGATCTACGCTTGATTTTATTTAGGGCCATTCATTCTTGCATGCTTTTTAACAGTTATAAAGTTTACGGGAAAATAAATCTAAGGCTATTACAAAGGCGCGGGTCCACATCGCCAAAATTAAACTGGACCCGATTTAGCGGAAAGTAAATGAAGCAATAAGATAAAAGTGCGAAAAATTTAAATTACAATGCTTTGGGAGAGATACAAAAATTAATTAAACGACATAAAATAAATGCGCAAATTAAATAAATTATGGACATGGGCGTTGGACCCTTTTATAACAAATTAAAGTTAATAAGGAATTAAAATTAAAATTAAAAAAGAATGTTTTTTTTTGGTATTTTGTGTTTTTTAAGATTTTAAAGAAAAATAATTAATTAAAATTAAAATGAAGCGTCAAACCCTAATTCTAATGTTTTTTAAGTTTATTGTGAAAATATTAAGTTTTGACCTAATTTAAATCTAAGTTAATTTACATGCCAAATTTAATTATAGAAAATAAATAAAATGAATATTATTATTGTAAAAAAAAGGAATTAAAGAATCAAAATTAATTAAACCTATTTCTACATATTTTTGGATTTTTATTTATTAAAAGAATTAAAGTTAAAACCTATTTTACTAAATTAATTTACATGTTAATTATCTACAAGAAAATAAATAAAATAAATATTTTTTATGTTTTTATCCTTTTTCTGATTTTTTGATGTTTTTGTATTTTGTTAAAAAATAAATTAATTAAACTAATAAAGAAAATAATAATTTGAAAAGAAATAAAATAGAAAGAAAGAGAAGGCAAACCAATGGGGGGGGGGTAGCCCCAATTTGGAGGTAAGGCCTTAGCATTTCAGGCCCATTTGTGTTATGGCCTTGCTGACTTTTTGCTAGCTTGCTTCAGCGTTGACTGGAGTTTATTGTGCTCCTTGAATCCTTGCCTTTGAATTGGCCCAACTGGACGCGTGGACGATCAGGCTTTGAGGTGTATGGTATGCCCTGGACGTTAGCGCTGCATAAGATCTTGTATTGAAAAATATTATTGAAATTTATACAGACCTGGGGTTCGAACCCAGGTCTTGGACGCTAATGCCTTGGTGGTTTGCCAGCTGAGCCATGAAACATATGTTAATATATTATAAGAAACAAATAATAAAAAAAGAAACAAATGCGTTAGTGGGTTTCTGGCGCGAATTTCAAACTGGCCTATCACGTATTGACACGATGTTGTCTTCTCCAATTTTCCTGAACACACAAAACAAAGGCCACGGTTTCTTATGCGTGGGTTTAGACAGCTTTAGAAGAAATAGCGAATAGCGCTATGTGAATCATAAATTGATCGCGACTACATCAATCTAATCGTCCAGACGCGTTGAACTTAATGGTCTTAGTCCCAGCCTCTAATTTTGCCTGATTGCAAAAACCCCAATTTTAAGGTTGAAGAACCCTAATCTGCATCAATGGCATAATCATGGATATTGCACAAAAACGAAATTAATTGGTATGGTTAGCATCAGAACACAATAACAATCATGAATCAACAAATAAAACTTAAGAAAGATGCTTAAATCATGATGCACGACTCCAAGTTTTCATCTGTACAGTTTTGAGTCATTATACCAATTCTTCGCGTTTTGGTTGATGTTAGGGATTGGCACACGTTCAGAGATTGTCAAGGAAGCTATTGAGACAAGTTTGGAGCCTTGAATCGACCTCTAGGATGCTTTTCAGTTTTGAACTTTTTCAAGAATTTTCAAGTTTTGAACTTTTGTTTTCTGCGCAGCCTTTAGTGTAATGCCATTAGGTTTTGATTCCTGATCATATAGTGAAGCTTTTAGGTCAACAAAATTGGATAATATCCAAGGCATTCATTGTTTTCAATCTTTGATTTTCTTAAGATTTTTCCAAATCTTTTCCATGTGCAATTTTGTTCAATCAGCTCAAATCAAACCAA
Organism: Vicia faba; assembly: GCA_948472305.1. Lineage (NCBI taxonomy): Eukaryota > Viridiplantae > Streptophyta > Magnoliopsida > Fabales > Fabaceae > Vicia > Vicia faba. Next base: position 277,041,990 of record OX451738.1, on the reverse strand, counting down.
ATCCTTCCATAATTGGCTAAGCACGAGATCTTGAGCCTAGAATGTGCATAAAAAGATTTTTTTAGGTCAAGTTTATATTTTCTACATATTTAAATAATTTAAATGAATTAATATTAATATAAATTCAAATAAATAATTAAAAAATGAGAAAATACTTCCCCTTGGGCTTAATGGTCGTGCATAGGCTTAGAATGATGAATCATGGAAGAAAAATGGGCCCATTTGCATTTTTAGGTCATTTGGATCAAAGTTGACTTTTCAAAATTCCCAAAAATTTCCCAACTTCCACAAGGCATAACTTGGTCAATTTTTAAGCTTTTCACATGTTCTTGGACATTTTGGAAAGGTCTTTGAGTCCTCTAACCAATGCCTTTGGTCCCATGTCATTTTGATTTACCAATCTCAAGTTATGGCCTTTGACTTAAAGTCCCTTTTTGTTGACTTTTGAAAATGACCTATAATGTTGAAATTGATAACTTTTTGTGAGAGCATTTCTTGGACTTGGAATATGAAGATGAGTTGTAGGAAATGTCTTTCTCTTCAAAATGAGCTTTGGATGGAATTTTTCTGATAATCCATGTGAAAGTTATGTCCTGGTCAATTTCAGTTGACTTTTTCAACTGTCCAAATATAGTAACTTTGCATCTCTGATTATTTCTGAGCCAAATCTTGAGAATCATGATCAAGCATTGATCAAATGATATTTGTGGCTTCAAAATGATATGTTGACCAAAAATTCGAACTTTTGACTGTCAAATGACCATTTTGCCCCTACAGTTGACTGTAGTGCAATTTAGGGTTTTGACTATGCAATTTTGAGCTGAATGCCTTGAAACTTGATATGAGGATGTTTGACCACATTTGTAGGCATATGAGACTTGATTGGGCCTTTGAGAACTTATTTTTCTTGATCAGAACACAAACCCTAGTTTTGACTGTATAGGAGACAGTTGAACTGCACAAACCTTGGGGAATTTTGTGACTTGGCTTGGCAATTTCTTGAAGAATATGGGAGGGCAAATTTTGGGGTGCAACAGTTGCCCCTGTTCAATCTTCTTAGACCTGAGGATGCAGATTGGCTGACGTGCCTTTCGTAATCCGATGGTAAAAGATGATTGGACACTAGAGTGCCCAGAAATTTGCGCTCACATAGTAGCAGTGATGGCGGAATGGGCTTATAGATGCCATTTAGAGATTGCTGGATAGGGTGATGGGCTTATAGATGCCATCTGGGCGTTGATCGCATAGGAGATTCTTCAGCGAGAACCTGCATACCTGCAAAAGAGAAAATGAGTACCTGACACGTTGCAGGAGCTGATTTTAGATGCTTGGTATAGATGTGTCCTGACTGGTTACAGGAGCTGAGTCTGGAGCTTCAAACGCTGATGAATGAACCAGGGATGGTTACTGCCTTAGCATGGATGGTAAGAGAACCTTGGGCGATTTTAACTTCAACAACGCTCGTTGAGAAAAATCTTGGGTGTCTTCTACTGGGATAAGAATCAGGGAGATCTTAGGGTCGATCTGACTGAACCAGAGGAGGCCTTTGACTGGATAAGCATCAGGAAAATCTTAGGGTCAATTTAACTGAACCGGACAGGGTCTTGGAATATCTTCAACTGGATAAGCATCAGGGAGATCTTAGGGTCGATCTGACTGAACCAGAGAAGGCCTTTGACTGGATAAGCATCAGGAAAATCTTAGGGTCGATTTAACTGAACCGGTCTAGGTCTTGAAACATCTTCAACTGGATAAGCATCAGGGAGATCTTAGGGTCGATCTGACTGAACCAGAGAAGGCCTTTGACTGGATAAGCATCAGGAAAATCTTAGGGTCGATTTAACTGGACCGGTCTAGGTCTTGGAATATCTTCAACTGGATAAGCATCAGGGAGATCTTAGGGTCGATCTGACTGAACCAGAGAAGGCCTTTGACTGGATAAGCATCAGGAAAATCTTAGGGTCGATTTAACTGAACCGGTCTAGGTCTTGGAATATCTTCAACTGGATAAGCATCAGGGAGATCTTAGGGTCGATCTGACTGAACCAGAGAAGGCCTTTGACTGGATAAGCATCAGGAAAATCTTAGGGTTGATTTAACTGAACTGGTCTAGGTCTTGGAATATCTTTGAGACTTTAAACTGCATCTTTCCTGAAAGGTAAAAGTCAGTCATATGCAATGCATGATGTGGATCAAGCAATGATGTTCTCAACATAAAGGAGACTTGTATGATGCAGTGCGTTATGCATGCTATGATGATGTATGTGAAGTTTTATGTATGTTTTCGTCTAGGAAAGTGAATCCTTGACGGGTGCCGGGAAGTTGTATCCTGGGCTGATGTTGAGGAATAGATTTTGCTTCCGCTGGGGATGATAACGGCAAGAATACCGGTAGGAGAAGATAACTCCGTTGAGGAATAAACTTGGCAAATGAAGAGTCTGCGGGGAGAAAAGATACTCTAGCGACTATGCTGGGAAGCGGTACTCTGTGGGGATAGAGATGCTTTGCTTGAATTATTGAGAATGACTTGCTGAGGATACCGTTATTGTATGAAGTGTTGACGGACTTTGCTGGGGTAAGAAGACTTTGTCGACGACGCTCTTTCCATGGCTTTTGGCTGAGGATAACCCAGTTATATCCTGTTAAGGAAATAACTCTTTAAATAAAGCCGGACGACGCGTTCGTGCTCTGCGAGGATAAGCTTCCAGAATCTACTGGGGATAAGCTTACTGCTTGGGGAGATGGATCCCCACTTTCCTGAGGGAACTGGATTGGACTCTCCTGGGGAAGTATTGAACTGTATTGGGAAGTGGCCCTGCTGAATGCCTGGTATGCCGCCGGGGAACAATCTTTAGGGCAAGATTGCCGGGGATGCTTGTTAAGACTGTATGCTGCTGGGGAAGGTTGAGATCTGCGGGAGGATACCCAACTTCCTTAAGTTTGATAGTAGCTTTGCTTGAGGAGAGTGTACTGACTTGCTGGCTCACTCTCTGGGGAATTGGGATGTACTGGTTGAACCTTCCTTGACACCTTGGAGGACAGAACAATCAGATTGCTTAGACAACTCTTTATTGCCCCTGTTTCTGAGGTGGGAGAGGAAGACCTGTGAGGTGCTGATAGTTGTTGATGGACCCACCTTCTTCTGGTAGGCAGATGACAAGATGACGGGACATAGTCGTACGCTTTGATCCCTAACTTTTTCCTGGACCGCCCTTTCGGGTTTTCGGTCCACCGGGATACCCATTTTTGCCCAAGCCGCCTTTTCAAGTTTTCGACTTGTCGGGTGTACAGATTTTCCATTTCATCCCTTCATTTTGCCCGAACTCTTTTGGTTCGCTGGGAAGCCCTTATTCTTGCCTAGGTGCGTCAACCTAGCGGGTCTTTGATTTTGCATAGTATTTTTCGACTATGTCCACGCTCTTAGAATGCAGGTAGGTGCCCCTGGCTGCTTGTGTTGCCATATTACCAGAAGGTGTCTGATCGTGCAAGATTTGTTGTTGGAATTCCTGTCCAATCCCTCAAGTGACTTAGGCGGAGATTTGCCCCTGGTTATCTTGGCATTTTGAGAGATTCTCCGAGTCTTGACTGAATTGCCCCAGATGATGGACAGTAATCACATCTGCCCCTTGATTGGAAGTGCTTTTGTTCACTAGGTATTCATCGTGCGAATTTTCCTGTTGTTCAAACAAATATTTATATGCAAACAATGTTATATCAAAAATGCAAAGCTTATGTCTGTCTTGAAGATTTTGAAAATGCATTCTTTTTCATAAAACAAGTGAATGTTTGTAAAACATGATGTCAACTCCGTATTTACCGTAGGCCTTAAGGAGTCAGGATACCTTTCGTAACAGTATGCTTTCGAACTAACCCATGCTTCAGCTAGGACTTTTGAGGGTTATAACGTGGCCTGGTTCACGGTTTAAGAAACAAAGGATAAAGGCTCAAATTATTTGTACCCACCCGTTCTTCGTGATGTTCTTCAAACCTAAACTCAGCTGATCGTGCGTTAGACCTTGTTTGAGTTTTTGTCCTGACGTTCCAATGATGGTTCAGATATTGATGATTTATTCTGAATAGGCAGTCATTCTTTTTTTGCTGAGGGTTTGTAGGACCTCTTTCTTTTTTGATTTCTGTTATCCCTTTCTTTTTTTGCCTGAACTGTTTCCTTTTTTGGAATTACAGTCAGCGGGATGCCCCAGTTTTGTAAGTCTCCTTCATGGGTTTTGACTTAATGGGCTTTAGTTTTTTTGATTTTTTTTTCCGATAATGACTGCCTTTCTTTATTGATTGTTCGGAACCATCACTGTCTTTTGTTTTTTTTTTGAAAAACTCATTTGGTGCCATTCATTGTGCACTTGGATCAACTAAGAAGACTACCCTGCCCCGGGTTATGATTAAGGGTTTCAATTTTCGAAAATAAAAACTCCTACTTCTTTGGCTCAGATGGGTTGACGAGGGATTATCATCCTTATAACTCCAGTGTTTAGGGATTGAAACAATGCCTGTACTTCATCAGCGGGGTCTGTTCAAAAGCATACTGTAAAGGTTGTGGTATCGTTTTCGTCATCCTCCCTCAAGAGGTTTAGAATTAACGAGAGTTGACATCAGAAAAAATATGAAAACAATTTGCATATAGTGGATGCGAATATATTGATTCAAAATAGACATAAGCGATGCATTAATGTGATAACAATGTTTAACATGAATAAATGTTTGAACAATCAAAGACAAATACAACTTGAATATTTGAATAAACAAAAGACATTCTCGATGATTTGGTGTAGGATCAGTGTTCAAACTCGACCTCCTTGGCGTCAATCAAATCCTGGATCTTGTTCTTCAAGGTCCAACAGTCGTCGGTGTCATGTCCAGGACTGTCAGAATGGTAGGCACATCTCACACCCGGGTTGTACTTGGGAGAGGAAGTGTCAGGATTTTGAGGAGGATCCTTTAGTGTGATCATTTTCGCCCCCAGCAATTGCTGTAATGCCTGAGACAAAGACATGTTGATATCAGTATACTTCCTATCTTGATGCTTTATCCTGCGCCTATTGCTCTTTCTTGGCTGACCGGGCGTGGGATCAGAAATTTGGATTGCCCCTGCATCATGACGGCCCTTTTTACCATGTATAGCATTGGACTCTTTCTTTCCACTGTGGGGCTTTTTTTGAGTATCAGCAGGTGCGGTTTCTTGAATCTTCCCCGACTTGATACCAGCTTCGATTCTCTCCCCAGTCAAGACAAGATCTGTAAACCCAGCAGCAGAATTCCCAATTAGGTGGTTGAAGAATGGACCAGACAGGGTCCCCAAGAACATGTCGACGAGCTCGTGGTCAGTCAGAGGTGGTTGTACCCTTCCAGCAAGGTCCCTCCATTTTTGCGCATATTCTTTGAAGCCTTCGCCTGTACCCATAGACATCCCCTGAAGCTGAGTACGCGTGGGAGCGAGGTCGGCATTATACTGGTAGTGTTTGTAAAATGCAGTGGCTAAGTCTTCCCAGGTACGGATGTTGGCCCCATTTAGTTGATAGAACCACTCGAGCTGAGTCCCTGAAAGACTCTCTTGGAAGAAGTGGATCCATAAGTTTTTGTCAGCTGTATAGGGCTGGATCCTCCTTGTATAAGCCCTGAGATGCAACTTAGGACAGGATGCCCCGTCGTATTTAGCAAAGGCATGTACCTTGAATTTGCGCGGGATCACCACCCCAGAAGACAGACCTAGATCCTCGAAGTCCAGGCCAGGCACCTTTTGTATCTCCATAGCACTGAGCCGGTCTTCCAACTGTTTATACATGTCCTCAGCCGGAGGGTATTGTTCGTCGTCGAAATCTGTCTCGTTGTCGGAGATCACTGGACTAGGCACCTCTCTCTCATGGTGACTGCTTTCCCTCACAGATGGGGTTGTCCTCTCAGTTTCAGTCTGCGGTGTATTCCCAGATCTGCGTCTAGGGCTGAACAAAACAGTCCTCTTCTTCTTCTTGTCCTTCTTCAAGAGCAAAGCTTTCAGATCTTGCTGCCCCTGGGTCAAATTTATGATCAGCTCTTGGAATTGGGCGTTCTGAGCCTGGAGGTCCTTGATAGTCTGCTCAGCTGATGATTCAGGATTCATGGCGATCGGCTGAAATAAACAGCGGAGAAGGGTAAGCAACCTGTCAAAGGGATACCTGCAATGCAATGAGATGTATGACATGCATGCAATGATTTCAAGGACCTCGCGGGGTAAACAAGAAAATTTGTTAGAATTTGAAACCGGTAGCTTGATAGAAGGAGCTTCATGTTTGTTGAGAGTCTTTCTTCCAAGGGTCAAAGGCTCACCATATCAAGTGGGTCATAGCCTCTGACTTTGGTCATCATGTCTAGTTCTGATTTCCAAACAAACTTGGTTAAGGGAACCTTCTTCAAGAGTCGGAGCTCACCCTATCAAGTGGGTCATAGCCCCTGACAACCTTGGCTAGAGGAAAATAAATCCTCTTTGCCCCTTGTTGGACAGTTAGTTCATCATGACCTGCATCACAAGCCCTTGAGATCCTTGAAATGGGTTAAGATATATGCAATGGTATGATGTTATGGTATGCATGGGGTAATGTAGGTAACCCTGTTATGAGTCCCACTTAAGAACTGCAAACCAAAACCTGCAAGAAACTCAAGTAAAACCTGTTATGAGTCCCAATTAAGGACTATAAACAAAACCTGCCAGAAACTTAGCAAACCCTGTTACGAGTCCTAATTAAGGACTGCAAACAAAACCTGCAAGAGACTCAAGTGTCAGACAACAAGCATGCAAATAGTCAAGTACGAAGGCACACAAGTCACACAAGAGAAACCCTTAGGGTTTAGGCCAGCATGAGGTCTAGGTATTACCCTCTTGAAGTTGGTGGGCTCAACCTGTCCTATTAGAAGTAACCGGGTTCTAAGGGTCCCAATATCACGGGATTGCTTTCATTGTTCATCGTTTCGATTTAGCCACTGAACTGGCGACCGAAATATTCCAGGAAAGCAACCCTCAGTTGAGTGTAGTATCGAGTATCAGCCAACCTCGGACTGCACCAAAGTCAGTTATCTCACTACCCTAAAGAGGCCAAGATAGTTCAATTAAGGTTCCTAAGGTCTGTTGATGCTTCACGACACCACACGGAGGCCCCGTACTCTCCTTGACTGAACTCAAGGGTTACCGGTACACACCAAAGTGCCACATCAACGTAGCAGACTGTTTCAACCATGTCGGTATACCCCGCACAGTTCCCTCACAGTCTTGTTGCTACTTTCTAAGAAGGTATCCCTAGATCCGGGTTAGGATCTATAGAACGACCAAGACAGCCCCACAATAATAAAGCAAGCAAAGCAATACAATTGAAAACACAGTGATCTTAGTCCTAAGGTACACCTCACTTTAAAAATATCCCCAGCAGAGTCGCCAGTTCTGTGATCGGTGGATCTGGAACTGACTGTTTAACGCTGGTTCGCGAAATGTCGCGGAAGCAAGAGTCGCCACCGTCTTTTATTTTCTCCAAATGGAAAGGACAAAAGCACAGAAAAATTCCTTATAGAGATTGCTCTCGGTTCGGGAGGTAGGTTATAGAAAGGGAAGGTGTTAGCACCCTTTCTATCCATGGTTATCCATGGGCTCTTAGGTACTTGCTCAATGTGTTTTCAAAATTGTTTGCTTGCTTTTCAATGTGGGTTTTAAAAAGTTTCTTTTGAAAAATTTCAGTTCGACTCGTACGTCAGAGTGTTTGAAAAATTTGTTTTGAAAGCTTTTGAAAAGTGTTGGTGTGAAAAGATTTCAGTTTGTTTTGAAGAGAGCAAGTATCCATGAGTCGTCTACCTACCCTAAGGAATTCGTCTGTGTAAATGTCCTTTAAAGTAGTGCCATCCCACCATTGAGAGGTAGGTAGCACCACCATTGGAGGTGTTCGGGTCAATTCGAGTTTTAGGGACGTGGTGATCACCAGAGCAATGGGAAGACACCTTAGAAGCTACCCTCATGCCAGGTTCCCGGATCATGAGGACTTACTAAGACGTCCTCTGCTCGACGATCACCTTTCGAAAGGCAACAGTGAGGCGTACCCTAGGGGTGGTGTGTGCGAATTGTGTGTCATGTTTCAGTTATTTGTCTTGTCATGTTTATTGTGATCTACGCTTGATTTTATTTAGGGCCATTCATTCTTGCATGCTTTTTAACAGTTATAAAGTTTACGGGAAAATAAATCTAAGGCTATTACAAAGGCGCGGGTCCACATCGCCAAAATTAAACCGGACCCGATTTAGCGGAAAGTAAATGAAGCAATAAGATAAAAGTGCGAAAAATTTAAATTACAATGCTTTGGGAGAGATACAAAAATTAATTAAACGACAAAAAATAAATGCGCAAATTAAATAAATTATGGACATGGGCGTTGGACCCTTTTATAACAAATTAAAGTTAATAAGGAATTAAAATTAAAATTAAAAAAGAATGTTTTTTTTTGGTATTTTGTGTTTTTTAAGATTTTAAAGAAAAATAATTAATTAAAATTAAAATGAAGCGTCAAACCCTAATTCTAATGTTTTTTAAGTTTATTGTGAAAATATTAAGTTTTGACCTAATTTAAATCTAAGTTAATTTACATGCCAAATTTAATTATAGAAAATAAATAAAATGAATATTATTATTTTAAAAAAAAGGAATTAAAGAATCAAAATTAATTAAACCTATTTCTACATATTTTTGGATTTTTATTTATTAAAAGAATTAAAGTTAAAACCTATTTTACTAAATTAATTTACATGTTAATTATCTACAAGAAAATAAATAAAATAAATATTTTTTATGTTTTTATCCTTTTTCTGATTTTTTGATGTTTTTGTATTTTGTTAAAAAATAAATTAATTAAACTAATAAAGAAAATAATAATTTGAAAAGAAATAAAATAGAAAGAAAGAGAAGGCAAACCAATGGGGGGGGGGGGGGGTAGCCCCAATTTGGAGGTAAGGCCTTAGCATTTCAGGCCCATTTGTGTTATGGCCTTGCTTACTTTTTGCTAGCTTGCTTCAGCGTTGACTGGAGTTTATTGTGCTCCTTGAATCCTTGCCTTTGAATTGGCCCAACTGGACGCGTGGACGATCAGGCTTTGAGGTGTATGGTATGCCCTGGACGTTAGCGCTGCATAAGATCTTGTATTGAAAAATATTATTGAAATTTATACAGACCTGGGGTTCGAACCCAGGTCTTGGACGCTAATGCCTTGGTGGTTTGCCAGCTGAGCCATGAAACATATGTTAATATATTATAAGAAACAAATAATAAAAAAAGAAACAAATGCGTTAGTGGGTTTCTGGCGCGAATTTCAAACTGGCCTATCACGTATTGACACGATGTTGTCTTCTCCAATTTTCCTGAACACACAAAACAAAGGCCACGGTTTCTTATGCGTGGGTTTAGACAGCTTTAGAAGAAATAGCGAATAGTGCTATGTGAATCATAAATTGATCGCGACTACATCAATCTAATCGTCCAGACGCGTTGAACTTAATGGTCTTAGTCCCAGCCTCTAATTTTGCCTGATTGCAAAAACCCCAATTTTAAGGTTGAAGAACCCTAATCTGCATCAATGGCATAATCATGGATATTGCACAAAAACGAAATTAATTGGTATGGTTAGCATCAGAACACAATAACAATCATGAATCAACAAATAAAACTTAAGAAAGATGCTTAAATCATGATGCACGACTCCAAGTTTTCATCTGTACAGTTTTGAGTCATTATACCAATTCTTCGCGTTTTGGTTGATGTTAGGGATTGGCACACGTTCAGAGATTGTCAAGGAAGCTATTGAGACAAGTTTGGAGCCTTGAATCGACCTCTAGGATGCTTTTCAGTTTTGAACTTTTTCAAGAATTTTCAAGTTTTGAACTTTTGTTTTCTGCGCAGCCTTTAGTGTAATGCCATTAGGTTTTGATTCCTGATCATATAGTGAAGCTTTTAGGTCAACAAAATTGGATAATATCCAAGGCATTCATTGTTTTCAATCTTTGATTTTCTTAAGATTTTTCCAAATCTTTTCCATGTGCAATTTTGTTCAATCAGCTCAAATCAAACCAAATCCTTCCATAATTGGCTAAGCACGAGATCTTGAGCCTAGAATGTGCATAAAAAGATTTTTTAGGTCAAGTTTATATTTTCTACATATTTAAATAATTTAAATGAATTAATATTAATATAAATTCAAATAAATAATTAAAAAATGAGAAAATACTTCCCCTTGGGCTTAATGGTCGTGCATAGGCTTAGAATGATGAATCATGGAAGAAAAATGGGCCCATTTGCATTTTTAGGTCATTTGGATCAAAGTTGACTTTTCAAAATTCCCAAAAATTTCCCAACTTCCACAAGGCATAACTTGCTCAATTTTTAAGCTTTTCACATGTTCTTGGACATTTTGGAAAGGTCTTTGAGTCCTCTAACCAATGCCTTTGGTCCCATGTCATTTTGATTTACCAATCTCAAGTTATGGCCTTTGACTTAAAGTCCCTTTTTGTTGACTTTTGAAAATGACCTATAATGTTGAAATTGATAACTTTTTGTGAGAGCATTTCTTGGACTTGGAATATGAAGATGAGTTGTAGGAAATGTCTTTCTCTTCAAAATGAGCTTTGGATGGAATTTTTCTGATAATCCATGTGAAAGTTATGTCCTGGTCAATTTCAGTTGACTTTTTCAACTGTCCAAATATAGTAACTTTGCATCTCTGATTATTTCTGAGCCAAATCTTGAGAATCATGATCAAGCATTGATCAAATGATATTTGTGGCTTCAAAATGATATGTTGACCAAAAATTCGAACTTTTGACTGTCAAATGACCATTTTGCCCCTACAGTTGACTGTAGTGCAATTTAGGGTTTTGACTGTGCAATTTTGAGCTGAATGCCTTGAAACTTGATATGAGGATGTTTGACCACATTTGTAGGCATATGAGACTTGATTGGGCCTTTGAGAACTTCTTTTTCTTGATCAGAACACAAACCCTAGTTTTGACTGTATAGGAGACAGTTGAACTGCACAAACCTTGGGGAATTTTGTGACTTGGCTTGGCAATTTCTTGAAGAATATGGGAGCGCAAATTTTGGGGTGCAACACATGTCCTTATGGAATTTTCGCCTACCGACGAATGCCGTTTGGGTTATGTAATGCTCCCGCCACGTTTCAGAGATGCATGATGGCAATCTTTGCTGATTTCATAGACAACATTATGGAGGTCTTAATGGACGACTTCTCTGTATGTGGAGAGAGTTTTGAAGATTGTCTGGTGAATTTGGAGAAAGTTTTGGAGAGATGCGTAAAAGTTAACCTCGTTCTGAATTGGGAAAAGTGCCACTTTATGGTCAAACAAGGAATCGTACTAGGACACGTTGTGTCCGAAAAGGGGATTGAAGTCGATAAAGCTAATATCAAAGTCATAGAAAACTTGCAACCCCCTAAAACAGTAAGAGAAATATGCAGTTTCTTAGGACACGCCGGTTTCTACCGACGATTCATCAAAGATTTCTCGCAAATATCAAAACCTCTAACCACCCTCCTTATGAATGACGTTGAATTTGATTTTGATGACAAATGCCTAAAGGCATTTAACCAACTAAAAACATCTCTTGTATCTGCACCAATCATGCAACCACCCGATTGGAGACTTCCATTTGAAATCATATGTGATGCAAGTGATTACGCCGTAGGTGCAGTCCTGGGACAACGAAGAGATAAGAAGCTTCATGCGATATATTGTGCTAGTAGAACCTTGGGCCCTGCACAGATGAATTATGCAACAACGGAAAAAGAACTTTTAGCCGTAGTCTTCGCACTAGACAAATTTCGCTCCTACCTCGTAGGCGCAAAAATAATCATCTATACAGACCACGCAGCTATTAGATATCTCTTAACCAAGCAAGACTCAAAGCCGAGACTTTTGAGATGGATTCTGCTTCTACGAGAGTTTGATCTAGAAATTAAAGACAAAAAAGGTACCAAAAATGTGGTAGCCGACCATTTATCTCGAATGGAACAGCTGACACCAGAAGAAGTACCTATTAACGATAACTTCCCATATGAACGTCTGATGGCTCAGATGGACGTAGGAGAAGCCAGAAAAGAACCGCCTGAATCAAATCCAAATCAACTGCTCTTAGGACTTGACATGCAAGCTGCTAACAACGATTCACGAGAAAGCCAAGACCAAATAAATAACCATATACAAGAAGACGTGGTCTCTATCCAAACCATACCATGGTATGCGGACATAGCAAATTACTTAGCTGCCAAAATCCTACCCCCTGATATGACTTATCAACAGAAGAAGAAATTCCTTCACGATTTGAAACATTACTTTTGGGATGAACCTTTACTATTCAAGAGGAGTGTAGACGGTATTTTCCAAAGATGCGTCCCAGAAAACGAAATAGAAAGCATTATTTCTCATTGTCATGATGCCCCTTACGGAGGTCATGCAAACACATCAAAGACATGCGCCAAAATTTTGCAGTCTGGCTTCTACTGGCCAAATTTGTGGAAAGATGTGCACATAGCCATCCTAAACTGTGACCGATGCCAACGCACCGGAAATATATCCAGACGCGATGAGATGCCTCAGACTGGCATCCTACAAGTGGAAGTCTTTGATGTATGGGGAATCGACTTCATGGGACCATTTCCATCCTCATTCGGAAACAAATATATACTCGTAGCTGTAGATTACGTTTCAAAATGGATTGAAGCAATAGCTTCTCCAACAAATGATACTAGAGTCGTGATTAAACTCTTCAAAACCATCATATTCCCAAGGTTTGGTGTACCCAAACAAGTTATTAGCGACGGTGGCTCCCACTTCATATCACGAATCTTTGATAAACTCCTAAACAAATATGGGGTGAGGCACCGCGTCACAACACCATACCAACCCCAAACAAGCGGACAGGTGGAAGTCTCAAATCGAGAAATAAAACAAATACTGGAAAAAACTTTTGCCACCTCAAGAAAGGATTGGTCAGCTAAGTTACCTGACGCATTATGGGCCTACAGAACGGCATTCAAGACACCGATAGGTACAACACCCTTTAAACTCATATATGGAAAATCATGCCACCTGCCAGTGGAAATTGAACACAAAGCTTACTGGGCGATTAAAACTTTAAACCTAAGCTACACTGCGGCAGGAGAGAAAAGGATCCTCGACATAAATGAATTAGAAGAACTAAGATTAGATGCATATGAAAATGCAAGGATCTATAAAGAAAGGACGAAAAAATGGCATGAAAAACGTATCTCAAGGAAAGAATTCAATGAAGGAGATGTCGTACTCCTATTAAACTCTCGTCTGAAACTGTTCCTTGGAAAACTCTGTTCACGATGGTCTGGACCATTCTAAGTAACCAAAGTTTTCCCCAGTGGTGCCATAGAAATTAAAGGAAAATCCATGAATCCATTCTTAGTGAACGGCCAATGCCTAAAGCATTATTACAGCATCGGAAATAAGGATTACACCGTGAGCTTAACGCTATTAGAGTTACTGCACCAACTTGAAAACTAATTCACGTCTAACAACTTTGTCAAGCTAACGACATTAAACAAGCGTTGTGTGGGAGGAAACCCACAATTTTTTATTTTATTTATCATCTCTCAAATATCTTTATCTTTTATTCTTTTTTTTCATTTTTTTCATTTCTGCATTCTGATTTTTACTTTCCGATTTTTTTTCCTCTTCTTTCTTTCTCCCACAACATATTTTACTTATTTGCATTTTTATTTTCCAAATTTTAGTACCGATTCACAGGAACCTACAAGCTAAAACTCATGGATACTATCATTTTTTCCTTGGAGACTCAGCAGAGACGATATGAGATTCTGGCTCAGCGCCAGATGAGTATGACCACGTATGTGCATGATCCCACCTTGACAGCCTTAGGAATCAGGGAAAGTGTATATTTCATGTTTAACCAGATAGGATGGGAGGGGTTCCTAGCCCATAAACACCCTACACACCAACGCCTCACCTTGGAGTTCTTGAGCTCCCTCATCTATAAACCCACACAAGGCTTAGGGCGTAGTAGAGGTCAGATGTCCTTTAGATTGTTCGGTTTCACCCACCAGTTTACAGTTTGCAGTCTAGCTCAGCTGCTAGGATTCCCTAGCTCTTTAGACGCCCACATGGAAACCCAGGTGGATGAGTACCTCAACTTTGAGCTTAATCACTTTTAGAGAGACATAGCGGGCCAATATCCCGAGGACCCCGACCACCTTGATGCCACCGAGATTCATAACCCGGCTATTAGGTATTTCCATCACATTTTAGCTTTCACATTATTTGGAAAACCTATTAATCAACTCTCGGTTTCTAGGGATGAGTTGTTTATCATTTACTGTGCTTTTCAGACCAGACCAGTCATTGGCGCATCATTCATGATATCCAACATGTCAGCTATAACTCAGTATACCCATGGCCCCATCTATGTCGCGCGCTAGTCACAATGATAGTCGAGGCTCTATCCCTATGGTCATCTCTGTCGCGCCTTACACCGTACGCCAGATATTATACCATGGACATCCCTTTTTGCTTTAACATTTCTTTGATTGGTAACCTCAGCCCACCTCACTTTCAGCTGCTTGTCCAACGTAACCCTGTCTATTGCTTCAAATTGCCTATCCCCGAGCATACCAGTGTCTATACCAAGACAAATTGGCTATATTTCCTAGAGAAGACAGACGAACACGACCTTGAGAGGGAGGAGAGCGACCCATCTACACCCACAGGTTACCACGATTATACACCTTTGGATTACCCTACGCTACCCCTTGTTACTACCGCTGATGACATACCCATACCTGATCATGCACATACGATCAAGACTCTGCAGACAGATGTTACCACACTCCGTGGAGAGCTCGACACTGTTAAAGAAAATGTCAGCACACTTCGGCGTGACTTCTTTCATTTCATAGACGTCGTCACGGAGCAGTTTGACCACATTTATCAACATCTGCACGCTTCTGCACCACCTCCCGGAGGCCCTCATGCTTGATAGTTTTTCCGTACCGCCCCAGTGAGGACACTGTTTGTTCTTAGTATGGGGGGGTTTTCATTGTTTTTAAATATTATTATTCTCAAACTCATTATGGTTTTAATTATTTTCGAATAATATATTACTTTTCGGTCCTAAAATTTTTATTCATATCCATTTTATTTATTTCTATTTACAAAGTATGCATTCATTTTTTGCAATTTCTGTTATTATTTCCATTTGTTCTTAATTTCTATTATAATTATCATGTTTTATTTTATTTTTATTACCATTATCATATTTTATTTTATTTTTGTTACCATCTTTATTTGCTTCATATTTACCATATCATTTTTCCAACTATACAATATGCCACCAATCCCTTGCAATACACTTCTCAAAAATTGAAATTAATTAATTAATTACTTTAGTGGAGCACGCGTTCAAAGCAGTCAAAGAGACCAACATAACCTGACCTTGACGAACGTCAGAGTGCATGTGACGGGCGGCAGGCATTGTCCCCCACGCCTTTCAAAACCGTGACCATTGAACAACATTGATGAAGGAAAAATTTGTTTTAAAATCCCACCACCCCATTTACTCCACTCACCCATAACTTCCATAACCTCTCAAATTTCAAAAATTCTCCCATAAACACCATTAAATTTCTTACTCCACACAACCATCTATATAAACCCTCCCCTTCCATCCTTAGTTTCATCACTACCACTTCCTTTCCATATCTCTACCACATATACATTTTCTTTCTATCAAGTTCAATACTCATGGCCAACCAACCCGAACCCGACATGCGATATCTCGTGCTCCGACAAGGAGAAGCCGGTGAGCTTCAAAAAGAGAGGTACATAAAATTCCATCACCGAGGGATAACACCCACACGGTTCGTCAACAACACTTGCTTACAAGAATTAGGCCTACTATCTCATATGGAAGGCTTGCTGAATAAAGTTGGCCTAAGCTTTATTAGCACGATGAACACGCCAACTTACGAAGCTCTCACGTTGGAGTTCTTGAGTTCCTATGCATATCACACCCGAGAAGATGCAGACGCACACCTAACGGGAGCCGCTCATTTTCGGATGTTCAACCGAGAGTACCAACTCAACCATGAAATTTTGAGCGACATATTTCATTTTCCCCGAGGGAATAATGTGCAATACCGCATACCCCCAAAATTGGATTGGAATGGAAGTGCGTACGCACTATGGGAGAGAATAACCGGTGAACCAAATGTCACACCCGAAGCACGGTACGCCTCTCACATCCATAACCCGAACATCCGCTTCTTACACCGTGTTATGGCAAACACAATATTCGAAAGGGCAAACAACAACAAGGTAAACACTAAAGAATTATATGCTCTCCACTGTACCTTTTCGCAAAACATCCGTCTTAATCCCGTCACTTTAATGATGGCCCATATTCAAAACCTCGTTGCAAGAGAAGGAACCACACCTTTTTGCATCGGAGGCATCGTCACCGCCATCGCAGTTCACTTGAACTGGGGGGAAAGGATCCAACTCCTACCTCCGCTGCCAGCAGTTTTTATGGACATTGATAACTGTAGAGTTGGCCGCCTGATTAAAGTACGAGAAGCTGGAGGATACTATCTCATGGTTAAGAATGCAAGAGTTCGCGGTGTGATCATGCCAAATCATAATCGTACTTACTTGGGTAATCCGGATAACTGGCTTTACAACCTGAACACCCCTGAACCCAGAGAAAATGTGCAAGGAAATCAAGGTCAGGCTAACAACACTGTCGTTGATGAAATCGAAAAAGAATTAGAGCAGCATGAGCCCCAATAACAGCAAGCCAACAATCCCGCCACTATCGACGCAATATATGCCGCAATAATGCAACAAAACCAGCTATCCACTCAACGCCACCAGAGCATCGAGACGCGCCAAATTGAGATGATAACTCTCATGCAACAAATGCAGAGAGACCAAAATGACTACGCTCGCAGGCACGATCAAAGTATGCTGGAATTCACCACAGGAATAACGGCGGATATGCGAGCCCTAACACTCCGTGTTGACGACTTGCATAATATCATATCCCAAAGAGATGGCGGCGAATCTTCCAGACATGGCGGGCAAGCACGTCGAAGAGCAAGGACACGTGGCCGATACCAAAGACAGAGGAAGAAGAATGATTATGTTGTTATCTTTCCCCTTTCCCGCTTCTTTCAATACATTGAGGACAATGTATGATTCAAGTATGGGGGAGGAAGTATTTCCCTTTTTCTAGTAATTTTTATTTTCTTTTAAATTTCCCTTCTGTTATCTTAAATTCAATAAAAAAAATTTCAAGTCATCTATTGCAACAATTTGTGTTGTTCTTTTAGACTCCCCTCTCTTTTTTGAGCCCATAAAAAAAAATTTCTCACTCGACAAGTAAATAGACTGCAAAATCTTTAATCATCAGGAATTGGGACGAGATTGAGCGGAATTTCTACCGTTTAGACACTCTACAACCCCAGAGTATGATAGATCAGTTCAAGTACCCGTTGTTTCAAACACATTGAGTTTAGTCTTTATAGTAACCTTGAGTAGTTTATATTAGCAGTCAGCACCGTCTTAAACACAAACTACGCAGGAAGTCGATGAATATAAGTGGATGATAGAATATTTCAGCAAAATATTGCAAGGAAAAACACTAATTAAATTGGACGATCCTCACCCGATCTCCTAATCCAAAGGATGTAAACCTTACAAAGTAACATGAAAATTCATTTGATGGATGGTTCAGGAGCATCTGGTACTGAACTCGGTAGGGCAGATTACTGTCTGATCCCCCGCATCCAACATTTGAATTAAAGGTTGCCACGTTAATGTGCCAGAAACCTCTAAAAGGTTAAAAGGATCATAACCACTAACCGACTGTTCTGCTATGTGTGTGTGAAGATAAAGGGCTTAATGTGATTGCGCTAGAATGAAAAAGGAAAAACAAGACAAATACTCGAAGTAGGCTATGATAGGACCTGTAACTATTTTACGTAAAATGGGATTGTCTAGCGTCGCCGACGTAGTTATGGAGCACGAATCAAACCACCGATTTTTTGACAAAAACATAACGCAGCTATGTATTAGTCGATCCGAGTCATAACCATGTTTAGAAAAACATCGTACTTAGCATTTGCTTGAGGACAAGCAAAGTTTAAGTATGGGGGAGTTTGATGACACACAAATATGTGATATTTCTGGCTTGATATACACCAAATATTTCTCAAACTTTAGTTTGAATTAAATTATTTTATAAGTATTATGCAGGTATTTTTCTATTTTTGCAGATATGCACTGAGCCAAACACTTTTGAAGAAATGAAGAAAAAAGGGTGCAAAAAGTAGTAAAAGAGCCTAAGGAGAAGAAACCAACCCAAAAGCCCATTACAAGTGTGAGCATGTGGCCCACATGCAAACAAGCCCTGACGACCGTCAAGGGGCTGTGACGAACGTCACGCTCCATGAAGAACAAGTGACGATAGTCACTTGCGTGTGACGAACGTCACAGCCCATTACTCCACTATCTCCTCATCCAACGGACAGAAACACGTTCAAAGCATAATCCAACGAGTTCCTACATTCTCTCACCCACTCAGTCAAAAGAGAAACGAACGTGACAATTGAATAGCCTATTATTTCTCAATGAAGAAAAGTGAATCGTTCCTACATTTTCGAGAGCAAGGAATCAAGCAAGCACTATAAATAGAGCCTGAGATCACAGTAGAAAGGGTTCTTCTTTTTGACGAGAAAAGTTTAGAGATTATTTTCAGCAAAATATTATTTTCAGCATTATTTCTTTTCAGCATTATTTTCTTTTCCCAGTTATTTCTTTCCAGCATTATTCTTTCAGCATTATTTTCTTCTGTACGGTTAAATATATTCTCCGATCGAAGCAAAGCCTACAATTTGTGCAGGAGTGCTTCTATCTTCAGAGTTATTACCAGGTTTATGCTTACAAATTCTTATTGCTTATTAATTAATATAATTATGTTTATTTGTGTTTGTCCTTTATATTATTATGCAATTTGGTTTAATATTATGTTAGGCTAGAAATCCTATACCGGTATGTAAAGTCAATAAACCGAGGGAACGAGTAACTTAGTCGGGACTATTTTTACTATGAAACTTTCTTTTCTGGCCTAAGTTACTATTTTTCAAATCATTAAATTGTTTTGTTACGGAAGTAAAAACAGATAGAGGTTAGGATCAACAAAGCGGAAGTTTGAGATCTTTTAACTGGACAGTAGTAATTAGGCATTGGCTTAAAATACAGCGGAAGCACTTTAAAGTTAATTAAGATTTTGTCTAGTTTCCAAAAAGTGTTTTTAACTCCTGCGGGATGGCAGAAGTGTACGTTAGGACTTAACTGCATAGCCTAGATCAACAAAACGACAGTGTAAGACGAGGGTTTTTAAACTAGATAGGTTTTACTGAAAACTGTTTTGAAAATATAAAGACGCCCGACAGGTTGCTAGTTCCCGAGGTAAGACTAATGCATACTGGTAATTTAGCTCATTGATTATTAAAATACAACTTAATTTAGTGATTAGTTTCCCTACAACCCAAATCAAATATTCATTAGCTTTAGATTTACATAAGTACAAGACTGTGCACTTGCAGTCTGAATCATTGGATACATAAGTACAAATCCCACGATCAGTCATCCACATAGACTTCCATTTCATGATGAATCATGTCATGAAATAAAGCCACCATAGCCGGTTGATAAGTTGCGCCTGCATTCTTCATCCTAAAAGGCATGACTTTATAACAAAAGGTGCCCCACTGTGTGACAAAAGTAGTCTTCTTTGTGTCTTTGGGTGCCATCTTGATTTGGTTATAATCCGAGAAGCCATCCATGAAGGAAAACACCTTGTGTTGAGCAGTGTTGTCAACTAAGACATCAATATGCGGTAGTGGGAAGTCGTCTTTGGGGCTCGCCCTATTTAAATCCATGTAGTATACACACATACGGACCTTACTGTCTTTCTTTGTAACTGGACCTACATTTGCAACACATTGGGGATACGACGTCACAGCCAAGAAACCTGCATCGAATTGTTTTATTACCTCAGCCTTGATCTTCTCAGACATATCAGGGTGCATGCGTCGAACCTTTTGTTTGATCGGAGGGAAGCCATCTTTCATTGGTAGACGATGAACCACAATATCAGTATCGAGCCCCGGCATGTCTTCATATGACCAAGTGAATACCTCAACATAGTCATGTAACATCTGAACCAATCTTCTCTTGACATTGTCTTCCAAGTTGGCGCCAATCTTGACTTCCTTCCTATCTGCCTCAGTACCCAGGTTTACCATTTCCATCGGTTCTTCGTGCGGTTGGATGGCCTTTTCCTCTTATATTAAGAGTCTGGCGAGTTCTCCATGTATCTCACGATCTTCTTCACCTTTGTCTTCAGGTTGATAGATTGGATTTTTGAAGTCATAGATGGCAATATCAGAGTTATTGTCAATGAGATCCGGAGTGGCTGTGGATCTGCAAATGTGTGTGTGTGTGTGCATGTAAGGTCACATGGCTATTTGAAAATTCAATAAAATAAAAGAAAGACAAGGAGCACAAAATTTGAATGCAAAATCGTCCAATGTTTTCATTAAATGAGAATATGACATATGAAATGACAAACCCTTAACAAATGGACCATTGTGCCCCGGGCAAGGCACATGGTTTAAAGTCATTTTTTTGAAGGAAATTATACAGAAAAAGTTCTTAAGGTAATAAAAACAGGAAATAGAAATTACTCCTAGTTGAAGAAGATTGAGATGAAATCTTTGGCTTTCCAGTTGTTAAGCCCTCCATCAACAGTTGGGAATATCCAATCGTCTAAATCACCATCACTATTAGTGTCTTCCAGTGTATTGACTTCATTGTTGCTAATACGAAGAGGTGGCCCACCAGCACGAGCACGTTGGACCTCTTTCTGAACCTTTGAAGTAAAACCCAATCCAAATTTGTCAGATTTGTAGGGGACGTTAGGAAGTTTTCCCCAGATAGTGCAGCCTCCATCTTCTACAACAATCCTAGCATCCTTTAGAGAGGCCATTCTTAGGGTAGCAGACATAGCTTTAGCAACAGAAATTGTTGGAGGGATTACTTCAAATGCTTGACAGGGGGTTTCAATGAATTCGCTATCCATTTCAACGTGTTTGAAAGAACTCAAATGACTGACCATATATTCTTCCTCTCCACAGACTGTGACAACTTTCCCTTTTACTGGGTACTTCAGCATTTGATGTAATGTAGAGGTAACTGCACCTACCCCATGAATCCATGGGCATCTGAGCAAGCATGAATAGGTCGGGCGAATATCCATTACATAGAAAGTTGAAATGAAAACTTGAGATCCCACCTTGATCGGGAGATCAACCTCTCCATGGACCATCCTCTTTGACCCATTTAAGGCTCTTACCACAATATTGCTAGGTTTTAGTACCAACCCATCACAGTCCAGTCTATCCAAAGCACCTTTAGGTAGAACATTGAGGGAGGACCCAGTATCTACTAACACATGCGCCAGAGTGGTGCCTTTGCATTAAATAGAAACATGGAGAGCTTTATTGTGATTCTTCCCCGCTGGAGTTAAATCTGCATCAGAAAATCCTAAGCCATTACCAGTAGTTAGGCTTGCAAAATAGTTCTCAAATTGATCAGCAGTGGTCTCTTGTGGTACATGGGCATTCTTTAGAAATTTCAGCAAAGCTTGGGCATGTGCATCGGAGCATAACAACAAAGACATCACGAATATTTTTTAGGGTGTCTTCCCCAGTTGTTCCACTATTTTGTAATCACTCTTTCGGATGATCTTCAGAATTTCTTCCATCTCTTGTATAGATGGGTCTTCAATTGTTACTTCTTTTGGTGGTGCCTCTGTCAGGGCTGGCTCAGCAACTTTCTCTTTACTCGATTGTCAGCAGTTGGTTTAGCAGCAGGAATGCGAACAGGTGTTGTATTAGTTATTAGAGGAGAGATCTTTGGTGAGAAGACCCTTCCGGTTCTAGTGACCTTACTAGTTCCAGCAATGTTTGTAACTTCAGACTCTTCATTTTCATTAATCCATGGCTCTTGCCTGACACCATGATAATAAACTTCTGCCACATAGTTCCAGGGTACGGCTTTGTCGGAGGAATATGGGATTGGCCCCGTTGTAGTAATAATAAAGGGAGCTACTATTGGCTCATTATAAATCCTTATAGGTACTTTAGAGGTGATCCTAATAGGAGTATTTGGAATGGTGATTACGGAAACATCTTGAGGTAAACTTTTTACGGATGGAGTTTTCTCGAACAAAATTTCATGGCTATCAATCAGTCGCTGAATACCTTTCTTCATCCATATACAGCCATTGGTTTGGGAAGCACAATGGTAACAATTTTCAAGGAAGCCAGGAAATAAATTGGCTCTCAGCAAATTCTTCTTAATAGTTAATAAGGAAGTAGTCAAATCATTGATGGTTGAGACAAATGAGGTATCGTCAATAGCATTGGCACCTTTACTTTGACTGGGCATGGGAGCAATAATGACATTAGGGGTTTGTGGAGGATCAAACTCGATCGCCTTGTTATCAATTAGATCTTATATCTTTCTCTTTAAGGCCAGACAATCATTGGTATCGTGCCCAGAGCTATTGGAATGATAGGCACATTTTGCATTCGTATTGTATTTCGGAGATGAAGTATTGGGGTTTTGAGGAGGGTTCCTCAGTTTTATCAAACCTGCCTTCAACAGATGTTGTAAATCTTGAGACAGTGGCATGTTGATTCTAGAGAATTTCCTTCTTGGGGCATCAGGCCTTTGTTGATTCTTTGATTGTTGTGGTCGTTGAACTGGGGTCGGGTTTGAAATCAATACAACTCCTACTGACTGATGACGATCATTCTTGACACGGCTCCTTTGTCCATAAACATCATTAGTCTCTTTCTTTCCTCATTTGATTCCACTTTCAACTTGTTCACCAGTCATAATCAACTTAGTGAATCCTGACGAAGAACTCACAATCAGCAAATTAAAGAATGGACCAGTCAAGGTGCCCATAAACATGTCCATTAATTCTCTGTCAGTCAATGGGGGTTGCACTCTTCCAGCCAGGTCCCTCCACTTTTGAGCATACTCTTTAAAACCTTCATTTGAACCCATAGTCATATTCTGCAACTGCATACGAGTTGGTGCAAGATCGGCATTGTATTAGTATTCCTCGTAGAAGGCACCAGCTGGATCCTCCCAAGTGTGGATATTAGTCCCCTCAAGTTGATGGAACCATTTCAACTATGTCCTAGATAAGCTTTCTTGGAAGAAATGCACCCATAACTTCCTATCGGCGATGTGTGGTTGAATCTTACATACATAAGACTTCAGATGCATCTTTGGACAGGAGACCCCATCGTATTTGGCGAAGACAGGGACCTTGATTTTGTGGGGAATGACCACCCCAGAGACAATACCTAAGTCTCTAAAGTCCAAGCTAGGAACTGTTTGGATCTCTACAACCTTAAGTCCGTCTTCGAGTTGTTTGTACTTGTCATTCGCAGGTGGGTATTACTCCTCAGAATAGTCTTCGTCCTCAGTAGCTTGGTTATTTCCACCCCCAGCTCTAGTTCTTCTAGGTTCCTCTTCTTGATTGTTTTCTTCCTTAAAAGAAGCGTCTTATATTTTAGCTAGTCGGGCAGGCCCCTTGAACCTTCTTCCCATGTTGAGGATGACAGTCCTCTTCTTAGTCTTCTTCTTGGTGACAAGGAGTGCCATCATTTCTTGCTGATCTTTGGATAGGTTGAGGAGAGTCTCTTGGAACTATGCATGTTGAGTCTGCAGATCTTTGATGGTTTGCTCTAGAGCCATCTTATACTGAAATAAACAGTAAAAAGATGAGGAAACCTATATCAGAAAACCTGCTTATGATATGATGCACGCTATGTGGATGCAATGTTTTCAAGAAGCTTAGAGAATTTAAATTCTCTTAGCCAAAAAGGAAACAAACACCACAGTTATATTAATAAGTTCAAAGATTACAATTTCCCCTCGGACTTACAATGAAAAGGCAACAAGGTATCAAGGAGACAACAAACTAAACTCCTAACATAAAAGACTCGGGTCTCCCACGGATGCATCCTCTTTGGTGCAATGTAGGCATTCAGGCTTTGCTCCTCATGAGGTTGCCTTGTAAGCTCCAACACTTTCTTCTCATTTGCGTAGAATCGAGCTTTAAAGGTGTCTCATTCCCCCTTGAGTTGAATCCACGATCTCTGTAATTCCTCGAAGTTGGTAGGCATGTCCAGGTGTAGAATAGTGTAAGGAATATCTCCCTCGGTAACAGGCTCCATAACTATTGGTAAGATAGCAGGATATGGCATCATGAGACTTTGAGCACGAGCTCACACCCATTTGAGATAAGGCTCAAGAGGGATGGTATCCTTATGCCCCAAAGTCTTGTTATCAACCTTGCTTACCATGCCCCAAGCATGTACAAACCTCTGATGATAACCTTGTATATTATTCTCATAGTCGAATACAATACCTTGAATAAGTGTGTCATGGGGGTCATCTCTTCGAGCGTAGCCAAATTTTCGTAGAGCTAGAGGTAGGTTGTAAGTAATACCTCCCCTAATGCCCAAAAGTGGAACATTAGGGAACTCCCCGCAATGGTAAATGATAGTAATGTCTTCTTGAGAACGAGAGCACCAATGGATATCTGCATGAGAAAGCGACATCAGCCTTTGAGACCATCTTAAGCCTTGCTCATCCTTCAATATCGATCGAGGAAGATGAGAAATAAACCACCTAGACAGCAATGGAATAAAACACATAAGAGCCCCTCTCTTCCTCATGGTACGAGTGTGAAGATAATGTAGAATGTCTCCAAGCAAAGTAGGCATGGGATTACGAGTAAGGAAAATTTTGACAGTATTCACATCTATGAGTTGGTCCGGGTTAGGAAAAAGCACCAACCTATAGACTAGAAGAGACAAGATCTCCTCAAAAGCTTGAAAATCCATAACATCCCAAAATAGTTTAGCCTTCTCCATCAGGAATTTAGCCAAAAAGCCTTTGACCCCACTTCTTGTCTCCCAATTAGCTGCAATGTCTGAACTCTTCAAATGTAAGGCCTTGGCAATAACTTTAGGTCTTGGAGTTTCCTCTAAACCGGTGAATGGTATTTGATCAAAGACTGGTACCCCCCAATAGTTGAGAGAATTCTTCCATTGTGGTCACTAGTTGATAGTCAGGAAAGGTGAAACAATGATGTACATGGTCAAAGAACTAAAAGAGTACCCTTATCATGTCTTCTTCAAAGCTTGAGGTGACCAGATTGAGAAGTCGACCATATCTTTTGGTGAACGGAGAATTTTCAGGAACCCTTGACGCTAACTCTTTGAGTTGAGGAGGTGCCCTTACGAAGTTGATTCGGATGGTATTTCTGCGAGTGGAATCCATAACCTACAAAATAGGACAAAGATAAATCCCTAGGTCCTTGAAATGGTTAGTGAAAATGCTATGGCATGATGTTATGATGTTTATGATGTTATGAATAAATAAACATATACATACAAAGCACACAAGGCCTTAGGTTTATGCTTGTATGGGGTTTATAGGTAAGTACCCTCTTGAAGTGTAGTTGGCTCAACCTGTCCTAAAAAGTAATCGGGTTCTAGGAGTCTCAAT
Organism: Vicia faba; assembly: GCA_948472305.1. Taxonomy (NCBI): domain Eukaryota; kingdom Viridiplantae; phylum Streptophyta; class Magnoliopsida; order Fabales; family Fabaceae; genus Vicia; species Vicia faba. Next base: position 277,016,259 of record OX451738.1, on the reverse strand, counting down.
ATCACTGATCTTTCTTCATTGGGCATTGTTTTAGCTCAAGCGTCCAAATTGCGGCCAAAATGTCCCAAAAGTCTGGTCTCAATGAGTGTAGTATCGAGTATCAACCAACTTTAGTCTTGCACCAAATCCATCAATCTCACTACCTTCTAATGGACAAGTTGTTCAACTAATGTTCTACGGTAAGTAAGTGCTTCATGACACCATACAGCGGCCCGATATTCTCCTTAACTAGACTCAAGGGACACCGGTACCAACAAATATGTCAAACTAATGCAGCCATCACTTCAACCATGTTGGTATTAGGCTGCATAGTCCCCAGGATCTATTTTTACTTACCTAATATACCCCTGATCCAGGTATAGGATCTTTACAATTAATAAACCCAAGCATAACCCACAAATGTAAAGCAAACAAGGCAAACAAATAAATAAAGTAAAAGTGATCTAAGACTCTAAGGTAAGCCCACTTTTAGTTTATACTCCCCAACAAAGTCGCCAATTCTGTAATATGTTAGGAGAACTGACTTGGGTGTTTTACATTTTATCACAATTGTTGTGGATAGCAAGAGTCTCCACCGGCTTTTCTTTTATCCAATAAAGGAAAGGGCAAAAAGAACAGGAAAGGCCTTTTGAGAATTTTCTAGAGTTCAGGGGGTAGGTTATGAAAAGGGAAGGTGTTAGAACCCTTTTCATCCGTAGTTTTCTACGGACTCTTAATTGCTTGATCACTTTGAAATGCTTTGTGTTTTTGTAAGTTTAAAAATATTTTGAAAAATGCCTATGTTTGGAAAACTTTGTAATGATTATCGTATCGTTGAGAATTTATACAAAGGGCTGGTTTTGAAAATATTTGCTGAAAGGAAGTGTTTGGAAAGATGTTTGAAAATTTCAATGTAATTCCATTTTGCAATTATTCTCGTATCGTTGAGAATGTATACAAAATGTTTGTTTTGAAAAGTGTTTTGAAAGTGTGAGGTGTAAAGATTGTTTTAGTTTGTAAGCAAGAAATTACGAGCAATCTACCTACTCAAAAAGTCTTTGTTCTTTTCCTCCTCCTTTAGATAGTATTATCTTACCATTAGTTAGAAAGAAACCATATCATTGGATGTGAAGGGACAGGCGTTGGTCATCGTACAGTCATAGAAGGAAACTTCTAATATGTTTTAGAAATTTTCGTAAGGGACTAAGATCATTTACCAAAGGCAACATTGAAGGGTCATCAAGGGACTATGATCTTTTAATCGAGAGTCTTTGCTAAAACATTCTACATTCAAGGGACATGACTGTTTTTTTATCCGAGGCAACAAGTGTGGGTTACCCTAGAGGTTCATGTGTGCAAAGTGTTTTATTTCAAGTATTTATCTTTGAATTAGGGTTGTCTAATATTTGATTTTGAATCTTTTCATGCAAACCGTAATTACTAGCAATAATAAGGAAACGATAAATTGCGGAAATTAAATATCCTACGCTATTACAATGCTATGGGAATGAGGGTACAAGTTTGTGAATAGGGAGGAAAGCAATAAAGCCTAAATTATCTATTACAAACCATTGAATATGAATAGAATGTACAAAATATTAAGAGGAAGAAAGAAATTGTTTTTTAGGGTTTTGATGGAAAAAAGTTTTGATAATTTAACCTAACTAAACTAAGTATATTAATTTTTAAATAAAGAGATTAATTATTTAATCAAAAAAACTATAATATATGTTATTGAATAAAATAAACCTAAGTCTAATAATGTGCTTAGAAAATAGTTTGAATATTAGTATTAATTTAGAAAATGTTTTTACAATGTAAAAGAAAAATAATAGAATTTAATTTAATAAAAATAAACTAAAAAACTTAAATTAAAATATTTTTGATTTAATGAAGAAAAAAATATTTTTTTTGGTGGTTTTTGGTTTAGGTAAAATAAATATATAAATGAAAATAAGTAAAATATAAAAGAAATAAAAATAGTTGGGTTGGGGGTTGAAAAATGAAAATGGGTGTGAAAAGTAGTAAAAACAAGTTCAGGCCCAAAATATTTTTGTTTGAAATCAGAAAATAAAATATAAGAAAGGACATGGGTCTGCGTGGTTTTTAGTAAAAGAGGAGGTATCAGAAAGCAAAAACAAAAAAGTAATGAGGCCCAAATCAAACAGGTCCAGCGCCTGTTTTGTGATCCAGTATGCATGGTTTCCTTGGGTGTACCATGGGCTTGTCTTGTGGCGCGTTGGATTTGACTTTATGATGACCATGTGGTAAGGCAGGGGATGTACCATGCAATTTTGGAGCTTGTACGCATTGAATCTGCAAGCAAATAATATGAAAGAAATAAAAGGGTACCGCTGGAAAACTTACCTTGAAAATGGAAATCATGTTCTGAGTTTGAGCACTCCTGGAAGTGTCGTGATGATCTGAATAGCTTCACTGTACCTTTAGGAAGCTAATGCAATGCTTAATTTGGATTTAGAGTGGTTGCATTGTTCTGGAGAAGCCAATGTGCAAGTTACTATTTTCGGTTATGGAACATGAGGAAGATGATGTTACAGTTGTGTTGCAAGCATTTGGATAGCTTCAATATGTGAAATAGAAGCTTTGTGATAGATTAGAAATGAAAATGCACGATGGAATTTGAAGTTGGAGGTTTATGGTCAAAACTCGCAATAAAATGAAGTTTTTATGCCAATTCTGATTGCAGAGGTTTTGAGGTAGTTATAAGGCTTATCAATTCGTGTCTTGACTTGTAAACAATTCCTCTATTTATAGGAAAAGATTTTAGGGAAAGATAACATCGGGTTTGTAAGTTGTGGGGTTATGGCTACATGACTTGTTTTTCAAGCAAGCTTTGACAAACATTGTTCCAAGGTACGGTACAGGGCTATCTAGAGTGGTTAGAAGCTTTAAACATGTTTATCTGACTTTGTATGTTTAATGTGTGTAGAAGGAGCAAGTTAGAGGCTCAATACAAGTTGACTTTGTGATTAAAGCAACTTTACAAGAATGGAATGGTAACTTTGTGCCATAAATGGAAAATTGGTTTGGACAATGGCTCAATCACTTAGATAATGGCTCAATAAGTTGTTTAAACATTTAATTATGGAGTAATTTGTAATTTAGAAGCCTGCAAAGCAAGATTTATGCAGCATGGCTTGGGATTTGATTAAGTGTTCATCATCAAAAATGACTTGTAATTCAAGAATGGATGCCCAACTTCTTGTCTTCGATTCTCTTAGATCAAGCATGATCTCTTCAAGTTTTTTGACATTTTGGAAAGCTTAAAACATTATCTATGACCCTCATGTTGACCACTTTGGCTAAATCATCTTAGAACTAGGTGAAAATTGGTCAAGAAGTTAGGTAAAAAATCTGCCTAAACTTGCCAAAATTTTCACTAAGTGTTTTATGAAAAATATCATGACTTCATGGACTTGTATCTTCAAATCTAAGCATTTTTTGGACATCAACCCTCTAATAAAAAGTTTTATAATTCATCAAGCTCTACAACTTTCGTGTTGAAAGTTTCCCTTGAATCATCTTGCATCTTGGTGAAAAAATGTCATGAAGTAATGAATTTATAAGTATAAAAACACAGAAAATTTCTAAGTATTGAAAACTTTGACTTTTTTGTTGAATTTCTTGACTTTATTTATTCTTGATGATAAAGTTTGATATTTTTGAGTATCTTGATGAATCTGTCAAAAGTCAATGATCAGTCATTCTCAATCAAAACCCTAATTTTGACAATTTTGCCCCTTTGATGATTTGAGGGCTTTTCTTGAGGAATTATGATCAACACTTGATCAATTGATGGATATGATTTCAAAATGTTGATGTTGGCCAAAAATTATGAAGTTTGACTGTATATTGACCATAGTTGACTTTTTACCCAATATTGTTGATTTTCAGTCATCTGAGCAATTGACTGAGCAAATTTGTGGTGCAAGACTTGAAACTTGGTATAAGCAATCTTAGAGACCTATAGTGAACTATGAAAGTCATTTGAAGCATAAAAAATCCAATTGTCCTTGAGAAAAATAAAACCCTAACTTGGAGGCTTAGTGCTTATGAGGTGAGCTTATCTGATCAAACTCTTGGAAATTCTTGAGCATTTGAGATCTTTTATGAGAAATGTCTTGAGAATAGAGAGGGAAAATTTTGGGGTACAATAGCCGTGGTTCTGGACTTTCTAATAGAATCCCTCATATAATTAAACAGAATGAAGGGAAGATTAATCCTCTATTTGGACAGTAGAAAGTACAACATGAAATTCTGATTGATGTTGAAATAACTTGAGGAGCTTGAAGGAGTTCTAGGATTTATGCAGCCCAGAATAATCATATCCCACACTCTGAGGTTATCATGAAGATCCTTGCTTTTGTACTTGGATTTCTCAACAGGGAAATTTGTAAATAGTAGTTGATCTTGAGATTTATTTGCAGCCTTTGACTTATTGTCCAATCCATACACATGTTTTCCTTTCAAAAACATTAATCCCAATTGTAATATGGTGGGAGAACTGACTTGTTTTTGCGTTTTATCGCAAATGTTGCGGACGAATTTTCTTTTATCCAATAAGGAAATGGTGAAAAGAACAGAAAAGACCTTTAAGATTTTGAGTTTGGGGGTAGGTTATGAAAAGGGAAGGTGTTAGCACCTTTTTCATCCGTAGTTATCTACGGGCTCTTAATCGCTTAACTCACTTTAAAAATTTGCTTTTTGTGTGTTTGAAAATATATTAAAAAACGCCAATGTAAGGCGAACTTTGTAATGATTCTTGTATTAGTCCTCAAGAATGCGTATAAAGTGTTTTGAAAATATCTTTTGAAAGTGTTTGTGTGAAACGTATTTGATTTGAAAATTTTGAGCAAGCGATTAACAGTTTTACCCACTCAATGTCATTCTTGTACTTTTCCTTTTCCTTTAGATAGTGTTATCCATACCATTAGTTAGTAGGAAGCCCTATCGTTGGATGTGAAGGGACAGACGTAGGGTTATCGAACAGTCATCAAAGGCAACTTGTAAGGATGCTTTAGCAATTTTCGTAAGGGATTACATCATTTATCAAAAGGCGATATCGAAAGGGTTATCGAGGGACTATGATCTTTTATTTGAGGGATATTTGCTAAAGCGTCCCTACTTTCGAGGGACATGATTGTTTTTGTTTCGAAGGCAATAAGAGGGGTTATCCTAGAGGTGCAAGTACGCGAGTGTGTTATTTTCAACTTTCAGTTTTGAACTAGGGTTTTTCTAGCATTTAATTATTATTTTTCCATACAAACCCTAATTACTAGGCAGTATAGAAATATAGTAGCAGAAAGAATAAAGTGCGGAAACATAAACCTAAAACTATTACAATGCTTCAGGGCAGATATATAATAGAAAGTGTGGAAAATAAACCTATGACTATTACATCCCGGAAAACAATTACATAATAATGAAAAAAGAAAGCGGAAAATAATATCTAGGATATTAAATTTGCAAACCGTATACAGTCGATCTAAAAATGTAAAATCAAATGAAAATGGAAAAGAAAATATTTTTGGTAATTTTTATGGAAAAAATGATTTATGGTTAATTAATTAAACCTAAAAATCTAATTGATTAATAAAAAGTTAATTAATTAAATTAAAAAACCTAAGCATCTAGTTAATTTTAATTAAAAAAAGTTAATTAATGAAATTAAATTAAAAAATGTTTAATAAGAAAAACCTATAACCTAATTTTTTTTTAAATAATTAACCTAAAACTAATTTTTTTGTATCTTAATTAATAAATAAAAGGAAAAAAGAAATATAGAAAGTAAAAGAAATTGGGCCTAAATTAGCAAAAAAGAGGGGGGGGGGGTGCAACGAAATCTGTAAGGCTCAAGAGAGTGGGGTCTGCTTGATCCAGTGTAAGCAGCTAGAAGGGTGCATCGTGGATGTGCAGATCTGGAAGCATTGGATTTGAATATGAGGGTGCACGTTTGAGGTATGTAGACGTGCTGCATACGATCTGCAAAATCAGAAAAGTATGAAAAAACACAAAAGGCTTGGATTGAACCCACACCTTAGTATATGAATGCCCTACCATGCGTGCGCTCGACACTGGGGTGGTTGTTTCATCTAGTATATCATTGAAACGAATTAAATATAAAACAAACATTATTGCATGGACCAAAGAGGCGTCGGAGCCCTAGCTCTGGTCGTCTTCTCCGGCGAGTTAATTCTTTGTCCCTATAAAATAAGAGGTTTTAGTGATTATGTAGTACTCTACCCCCTAATTTGGGCCTTGTGATTTCAATGGAACCATTATTTTTGGCTAAATCTCTTTGTAGAGGGAGATACAAAGCAAACACCATAAAACGGCATAAACATGTCCAAGTATGGGTTGATCGTCATGGGGGTCATGCAATAGGTCAACCATGCGTGGTTATGTCTCAGAAACATGTTAGTGAGGTTAGTATACATTAAAACATAAAGAAAATAAGAACTCAAATTTGTAAAAAAAAATCAAGAAAACAGTGAGGCATGTATGTTGGTTTTATGCCCTTTGGATCATCACACTCGATCCCATCTTACCCTATAGTTCTTCTGGAGAGGAATTGGCCAGGTATTTGGCCTTGAGGGAGGCTGCAAGATAGGGTTTCAATTTTCCCTAGTTTTTGATTTTTTTGAATTTTGGAAAGGGTTTCTTGTTTCAAGGGTTTCTTGTCATTCTTTGTCTGAAATAGTAGGGATATATAGTGAGGAAATTAGGTCAAACATGTTGGGCTTAGACCTTTGTAAGAAGGTTTGACTTTATCTTATTTTACTTTGACTTTAAATAAATAAAAATAAAAAATAAATATAATAAAAACCCAAGGGGTGTATGAAGTGATTTGTAGATTCATGGTGAGGCCTATAACACACATGGATCTTGAAATATCATCCCATTAGCCCAAAATTCCAAGTTTGATCACTTTTGGTTTCATGCATTTTCTCAAAATTTCCCAACTTGCACCAATCATAACTCTCTCAATTTTTATCATTTGAAGGTGATATTTGACTTTTTGGAAAGTTCAATGTGTCATCTACAATCTATATGTTAATCATGTTTGTATTTAAAGATTTATTTTGATGTAAGTTGCCTTGACAAAAAGTGTCTTTTTGTTGACTTTTGAAATGACCTATAATGTATTGGCCCCTATCTCTCAAATGAAGCTTTTTTTGGATTTGAGCTTAGAGAGTAAAAGTTGTAGAGAATTGAATTTCCTTCAAAATGAATTTTTGTTGAGAAAAATCTGATGAAGCATGTGAAAGTTGTGATTGGTCAAAGTGCAGTTGACTTCTCCTTAAGAAAACCCTAATTTAGTAGCTTTTGACTTTTGATGAATCTTGAGTTTTCTTGATGAATCATGATCAACCCTTGATTAAATGATTAATATGACTTCAAAATCTTGATGTTGACCGAAAATATTGAAGTTTAACTGTATGTTGACCATAGTTGACTTTTTACCCAATACAATTGATTTTTAGTCATCTGAGCAATTGACTAAGCAAACTTGTGATGCAAGGCTTGAAACTTGGCATGAGAACTCTTTGGGACATATTAGGAGCCATGAAATCCACTTGAGGCATTAAAGGTTAAGTTTTCCTTGAGAAACACAAAACCCTAGTTGTAGATCCATTACTTAGGAGGAGAATTTGTCTGATCAATTCTTGAGTAACCTTGAGCAAATGAAAACTTAGAAGCATGAGAAGATATCTTGAAGGAGATGGGAGGGAAATTTTTTGGGTACAACAGCTTCCCATGTTCAATCTTCTTAAACCTGAAGAGTTAGATTGGCATGTCTGTCATTCGTGATATGAAGGTGGAAGAGGATTGAACACTGAAGTGCCCTGAAATTGGCACTCATCGGTGCATGAAGTGATGTTGTTGGTTGATAGTATTTCCTGAATGGGCTTAAAGATTCCATTCAAAGAGGTGATAGAATTTCTCTGAGGATGGGCTTATAGATGCCATCCGAAGTCACTATCGACGGGAGTATCAGTATGAGTCCACGCCTGACTGTGAAGAATGTTATCTAGAAGGAAAATGTTTGCCAGAATTCAGTCTCTTGGGGAATGCTTGTCAGAATTCAGTCTCTGAAGGGAATCATTTGGTCATGCAGATAGTCGCCCTATCCTGTTTTGGGAATTGATCTACAATCTATTTTTCGTTGATAAACCTGTCTTGTTTCGGGAATTCATACCACCTGGTCATATAGATAGTTGCCCCATCCTGTTTTGGGAATTAATCTTTGTCTGGTCAAATAGATAGTTGACCTATCTTGTTTCGGGAATTAATCTTTTCTCGGCCATATAGATAGTTGTCTCGTCCTGTTTCGGGAATTAATATGTGACCTGCTTTTGTGTTGGTAAACTCGTCCTGTTTCAGGAATTCATACCACCTGGTTGCATAGATAGTTGCCCCATCCTGTTTCGGGAATTAATCTCTGACCTTATTTTCTGTTGGTAAACTTGTCCTGTTTCAGGAATTCATATCGCTTGGTCCTATAAATAGTTACCCCGTCTTGTTTCGGGAATTAATCTGCGACCTATTTGAAATTTACTGGTGATATTTGTCTATTTGCGGACCTTTCCTAAAAAGATGAAAGTTAGTTTTGTGTAAGGTCATGATGCATGCATTGTGTAATGATGCTCTCAAAATAAATGAGAATGTTGTATGCGTTTTGCATGCAAGTGCTATGATTTTTTTGTAAATGTTGTATGGATATAAGATGTCGCTTGACGGCAACGATAGCTTTGTATAACATCTTTGGTTGGGGACAATAAATCCCTGATTGTTGTTGGGGATGAAGAATATGAATCTTCAATCTTGTTTAGAATGTCTTTGTTGGGGATTCCTGCTTTCTGTTTGAGGATACTCTGCTGGGGACGTCCGACTTCTGCTTGGGGATGGAAGAGATGGATACTTCTCTGATATGTGGATGTCAATTTTTCTGGGGATAGCAGCCTTGACTACACTTTGCTGGAGAAGAGAATTTTGTTGGGGATTTGCAGTAATCGGAGAAATGAACTTTATTGGAGAAATAAACCCTGCTGGGGAAATAAAACCTGTTCGACAAGAGAATTCTGCAGGGGATTTTACAGTGTTGGAGAAATAAACTCCGCTGGAGGATTAAATTCTTGTAAACTGTGTTGAGGGAATCATTTCTGATGGGAATTGGAATTTCAGAGGTTGTGCGGAGGAAGTTTCCACTATATGTTGGGGAAATGATCAAACTTCCTTGAACACTAGGGGGGCTACTAGGGGAGATGATCATGTGAACTGTTGGAAGATGCCTCAATTCCTGTCTGAAGGCATATTAGACTTTCTGGGGAATATATCTCTGTCGAGATGAGCTTGTGAAGGTAGATCTGCAGGGATTTCTTTGTGGGGATTTATGGACGTCTTGAACGTTATCCTAACTCCTAGAGTCCTTTGTAAATGCTAACCCTGTTTTTATGCACATATTTGCTAACAGTAATCATATTCATAAGCATATGTTCATTCAATTTAGTCATTGGAAATTTTTGCGAACAAAGCAGAGATAGTAAAGCAATTTTGAATTTTGAATTTTGAAATTATATCTGTATTAAAAGTTTGCCTATAAATAGGTGGGTATGTACAAAGAGACAGAAATCCTAGTAAGAGGAAACTATCGTAAACTGAAAAGAGTACAAAGAAAAACAACTAAAAACAGCTACGTGGAAACAATCCCATCGAGTTTTAACTCTGCTATTGCCCCTATGTCTTCGAGCATCTCATCCTTTGTTGTCGAAAGAAGTTGATATGCACCATTTGAAGTTGATGTTGATAACAAAGCTTGATGTGAGTAGATGATCCAACGGGACATAGTCGTACGCTTTAATTCCTAACTTTTTCCTGGACCACCCTGTCGGGTTTTCAGTCCACCGATACCCTTTTTTTCTTAAGCAGCCTTCTCGGGTTTTCGACTTGCCGGGTGTATAATTTTTTTTACATATATCCCTAATTTTTTCCCGAACCCTTTTGGTTCGCCAGGATGCCCTTATTTTTTCCTAGGACAGTCAACCTAGTGGGTATCTTTCATGTGTAGTATCTTTTGACTATGTCCGCGTTCACAAGGTGCAGAAGAACTTCACCGTCCATGGTGGTAAGTATCATAACACTGCCAGAAAATATCTTCTTGATCACAAATGGCCCTTCATATGTAGGAGTCCATTTTCCCCTGGGATCACCTTCTGGTAGGATGATACGCTTTATTACCAAATCACCAGCTTGATATACATGATGCTTGACTTTCTTGTTGAAGGCTTTGATCATACGCTTCTAATACATCTGACCGTGACAAACAGCCGCAAGCCTCTTCTCATCAATCAAATTTATCCGGTCCAATCTAGTCTGAATACACTCGACTTCTTCTAAACTTGCGTCTTTCATAATCCTTAGAGAAGGAATCTGGACTTCGACAGCTAAGACAGCCTCCATACTATAGACTAGAATGAATAGGGTCGCCTCAATTGATGTTCGTACTGAAGTGCGATAGCCATGAAGAGCAAATGGTAACATCTCATGCCAATCTTTATATGTCACCAGCATCTTCTGCAAGATCTTCTTGATGTTTTTGTTAGCGGCTTCCATTGTGCCATTCATCTTCGGTCGATACGGGAAAGAATTGTGGTGTTTAATCTTGAACTGCATACAGAAATTCGTGATCATAGTATTGTTAAGATTAGTACCATTGTCCGTAATAATCCTTTCAGGGATGCCATAACGACAGATAAGATTATGTTTAATGAACCAGACCACAATATTCTTAGTAACGTAGCCAAATGAGGTTGCTTCAACCCATTTGGTGAAATAATCAATGGCGACGAGGATGAAATGATGTCCGTTAGAAGTAGTAGGCTTGATCTCTCGAATAATATATGTTGTACCCCAAAATTTTCCCTCTCAATTCTCAAGGGTTTTCTCACAAAGATTCTCAGGATTCAAGCTTGCACAAGTGCATTGGGATTTTCCAGTACCAAAACTAAAAGGAAACTGTCAAAAAGGGATAAAACAGATAAAAGTAACATTTTTGACAAATTTGGAGAAAAATTGGCCTCCTTCAATTCATCACCCTTCGATTGGACTTTGCACCTCCTTCGATTGCTCAAAAATTGTTGCCAGTGTGCCTCTTTTTTCTGGGCATGTGACTTCTTGTTGCAGGCTTCGTTTGTGTCTTCCATTGCTTGCATGTTTACTTTGAATCCCATGTTTGCTGGCCACAAGTGCCCTCTGCAAGGCAAACCTTTCGATTCACCAAGCGTGTTGCCTGCATGTTTGCTTTGAATACCAAATTTTTCTGCCACAAGTGCCCCATGCAGGGCAAGCCTTTCGATTGGACAAGTATGTTTCCTGCATGCTTGCAATTGAAGGCCATGACTTGCTGGCCACATGTGCCCCCTGCAAGGCAAACGCTTAGATTGTACAAAAGTACATGCATGCTTCAATTGGAATGTGGATCCCCTTCGAATCAGCTTGCTTCGAATCCAAGCTGATCCATTCGAAGCAGGTTTCATTTGAAGCAAATCTGAGGAAATCTTATGGCCTTACCCTACTTGACAAGCTATGTTGATTCCAAATCTTTGTATAATCAGAGGGCCAGAAGCATAAGTCACATCTTCTTCACCCTAACTTCCAAAAGGCCCCTCACTTGTACTTTCACGTTACATATATTTTATCATTTCTTTGCAAGGCTGGCTTTGGACAACATGTCCATTCTTTCTCTATAAATAGAGGAATTCTTTGCAAAGGCTAGAGAGAATTTTTTGACTAGAGGAACGAAACCTCCAAAATATTCTCAAACACAACAAAACACTCAAGTCCTTCAGCACTTGTGAAATCAAAAAACCCAGAATACCATTTTCACCTCCTTCGATTCTAAAGAACTCCCCACTCTTCAGTCTTCTTCGAATCCTGTTTGGAAAGAAACATAACATCTGTTTCTTTCTTTCTTAGAATCTAACATCCAAGGCCTAGTTTCAGGCCCCTCCCTTCGAACCTAGGAAAGTCCAGGGCCACCACTCAAGGCCCAGTTCCCCTTCAAGGCTGCAGCAAGGTAAGTTACTCTTACCCTTGCATCCTTCGTTTCAAACATAACATGTGTACAATATTTTGTCTCCTTTTCGTTTGCACCCTTTTAATATGTTTTTATAGCTAATCTTTTTATTTATTGTTTCTTGAGTTTTGTTAAATATACTTTAAGAATTAGTTTGGCCACAAGACAAATGCTAACATGGCCTTAGGCCATGTTGTTATTAATATCCCAAACAAAAGAGACAGGGGGAAAGAAACATGAAATGGAGCCTTGGGCTTCCATGCTAACTTCCAGGCCCAACTAGAATGCATGTTCATGTTGATGTCAGTCCCAATCGAAGAAGACAACAAGGAAGAGAAGGTAGAATCTAAGGTTATGACTTGCTGATGCCATCCCAATTGAAGAAGGCAACAAGGTAGAAAGGCAAAACCAGAAGGAGCGTCATGCTGACTTCCAATGCCCAATCGAAGGCCATGACTTGTTGGATGCCAACTCCTAATCAAAGGAGACCAACAGAAGCAGAATAGAAGGCTGCTCCCCCCCCCCCAATCGAAGGAGCTCTATTTTCTTCTTTTTTATTTTATTTTTGCCTTTATATTTTTATGCAGATCAATATGGTTGTAATAGTGTAGGATTTATTTTTTGCACTTTTTATTACTTTTGTACAAATGCTAGTAATTAGGTGTGTATGGAAAGATAAAACCAATAATTAGACAACCCAAAAATCAAAGACAAAATGCATGCAATCAAACACACTTTCACACTTGCACCCTTAGGGTAATTCCACTTGTTGCCTTACAAAAATGTTCATGTTATGCATGTGGGATATCTTAGCAAAAAAAAATAAAAATACAAGATCATAGTCCCTCGATGACGCTATGGATGTTGCCTTACAAATGATCTTAGTCCCTCAAAGAGAAATAACATTGCTATCATGACCATGCGATGACCCACGCCCGTCCCTTTACATCCAAAGATAAGGCTTATTACCAAATCAATGGTAAGATAGAAATATCAAAGGAAAGGAATAAATGAACAATGACTTTTGAGTAGGTAGATTTTTCCTAGTTGCTTGCTCATTTTCAAAACAAACATCCTTGCTCATTTTCAAAACAAACACCAACACTTTCAAAACACTTTGCAAACATGAAATATTTTCAAAAGCTCAACACTTTGTATACGTTCTTACGAACAAGAACTATTACAAAGTTTTCCTAAACGAATGCGCCTTTTTAAAATACTTTCAAAAACCACACAAAGCACATTTTTCAAACAAAGCAAGTGATCTAGCAAGCAACTAAGAGCCCGTAGATAACTACGGATGAAAAGGGTGCTAATACCTTCCCTTTTCATAACCTATGCCCCGAACTCAAGAAACAATCTCAAAGGTCTTTCCTGTTCTTTTCATCCTTTCCTTTTGGATAAAAGAAAATTCGGTGGCGACTCTTGATATCCGCAACAATTGCGATAAAACGTAAAACACCCAAGTCAATTCTCCCACCGTATCACATAACTGGCGACTCTGCTGGGGAATTATCTCTTAAAAGTGGGGTTACCTTAGGGATATATCACCTTTACTTGCTTTAATTGTTTGACTTGTATGCTTTACATTTTGGTTCTTTGTTTGGACTTAAATCCTCTACCCGGATTTGGGATACCTTATAGGTAAGTAGCAATACATTGTGGAAACTGTGTGGGGTATACCGACATGGTCTAAGAAATAGCTACGTTAGTGTGACATATTTGTGGGTACCGGTAGCCCTTGAGTAGTCAAGGAGAATACGGGGCCGCTGAGTAATGTCATAAAGCACTAACTGACTTTAGAACCTTTACTTGACCAACTTGGCCATTAGAACGTAGTGAGATGACCGGCTTTGGTGCAGTCCGAAGTTGGTAGATACTTGATACTACACTCATTAAGGTTTGATTTTTAGGATATTTCAATCGTCGTGAAAGAGGCTTGCGCTGAAACAATGCCCGAGAAGACAAATCAGTGATATTGAGATCCCTTAGAACCAGGTTACCATTAACTAGGACAGGTTGAGCCAACTAAACTTCAAGAGGGTACTTACCTATGAGACTCCATGCAAGCCTAAACCTAAGGACTTATCTGCTTTGTGTGTATATGACTATTTAACAACTTGCTTACTTTGCATACTTGTACATAACATCATACCATAGCATTTTTAATAACCATTTCAAGGATATCAAGGGTATATGACGCAGGGTCACGTTGAACCAGACGTCTATCAAGGGGCAAGAGGATTTATTTTCCTCTAACCAAATACCGTCAAAGACCAAAGTACGATAACTTGATTCAAGGGCTAAGACCCACTCGATATGGTGAGCTTGATTCTCGTAGAAGGACATCCACCGATACAAAGTTCTCCAATCAAAGTTGTTGATCAAAGTTCAACTTCTAACATTTTCTTGTGTTTACCCCCCACAAAATCCTTGAAACATGCATCCACATATCATGCATCATATCAAGACAGGTTTCTCCCATACAGGTCTCCTTATCTTCCTACTATTTATTTCAGTAGAGATGGCTCTAGAGCAGACTATCAAGGACATCCAGGCTCAAAACGCTCAACTTCAAGAAATGTTCTTGAACCTATCCAAGGGGCAAGAAGAAGTGAAAGCTATCCTCACAAGGGGCATGGTCATGGGGAACCCGAAGGGCACCAAGGATGACCAGTTAGAACGGCTACAAACCGAGATATCCATAATAAAGGTCCAAATGATGGGACAACTGGTGGGCCATATGGCTCTTATACAAAACTTGGCTCAAGGACAAGAAGAGCTAAGGACCCTCGTCAACAAACTTCATCAAGACGGTTGCAACCGCATGAAACAAATGGTCAAGATTGGGGACCAGGTCATTACTCAGCCCCCCATGAGACAAAAGGCTAGTTTGGTAGAGAGTAGACCTTTCCAATTTGCCGCTACATCACGAGCCCAACAACCACCTCGTCAACAAGGACAAGGTGACCAAAGTAAATGGGTCTCAGTCGTTAGGCAGTTTACCAAACTCGACATGCCAATATTGCAGGTCTTACAGCACTTGCTGAAGCTAAATTTGGTCACATTTAGGGATCCTCCTCAGAATCCCAATAGCTCTGCTCCTAACTATCATCCCAATGCATTATGTTCATACCATTCCAATAATCCTGGGCATGATACGGATAGTTGTTGGGCTTTGAAAATAAGATCCAAGACTTGATTGACAGAGGAATGCTGGATTTACACAAGATGGCTAGACTAAATTTTCCTGTCGTCCCTCAAAGGCTCACCACCTGAAGTGACAAGTTTAGACAAAGAGGCTTCTGTTCATTTGAATTTTCAAGTTGTAATTTCTCTTTTGATTTATTCAAACAATTATCTATTAATGTTAAACTTTGTTTCATTAATGCATTGCATATGTTTGTCTTGAATTGATCCATTCATTTTCATTACATTTAAACTATGCTTTTTACTCTCCTTATGACATTTAACTCTTGCTAAAAGTTACAAGCCTTTAGAGGGAGGATGACAAAAACAATGCCATAATCTCATAAAATATGCTTTTGGACATACCTTGCTGACGATATACAGGCGTTCTTTCAAATCCTAAACACTGGAGTTATAAAGAAAATAATCCCTATTCAAACCCTTCGAGCCAAAGAAGTAGAAGTTTTCTTTTTTACACAAATTGAAACATTTAATCAAAACCTGGGGCAGGGTAGTCTCTCAGTTAATTCAAATGCGCGTTCAGTCGCAAACTTTCACTTCATATACAATGAGTGATATCAAAAACATTCCTCTGGAATCAAAAGGCAATGATGGTTCATGTGATACATTGGGAGAACTGACTTGAGGGTTTTGCGTTTTATTGCAAATGTCGCGGTTATCAAGAGTTGCCACCGACTTTTCTTTTATCCAAAAGGAAATGTGAAAAAGCACAAGAAAGACCTTTGAGATTATTTCTTGAGTTCGGGGGGTAGATTATGAAAAGGGAAGGTATTAGCACCCTTTTCATCCATGGTTTTCCATGGGCTCTTAGTTACTTGATAGATCACTTACTTTTTGTTTTGAAATTGTGCTTTGTGTGGTTTTGAAAGCATTTTTTAAAAGAGGCCATTGTTTAGGCGATCTTTGTAATGATTCTCGTTCGTAAGAATGTATGCAAAGATTTTTGTCTTTTTGAAAAAAATTTCAATGTTTGGAATATGTTTTTGAAATGTGCGTGTTTGTTTTGGAAAATAGCAAGGGTAGTTGTTTTGAAATGGAGCAAGTAACTAGAAGTAATCTACCTACTCAAATGTCTTTCTTGTTCATTTTCTATTCCTTTGACATTGTTGTCTTACCATTGATTTGGTAAGCAACCTTATCTTTGGATGTAAACGGGACGGGCGTGGGTCTTCGTATAACCATGATTAGCCATGTTGCAAAGTATCTTAGCATTTTTGAGGGACTAAGATCATTTTGTAATTCAACTTAGAATAGCGTCATCGAGGGACTATGATTTTATATTTATTTGTTTTGCCAAGATACTTCGCGTACGTAACATGGATATTTTTGTATAAGGCAACCAAATGGAGAAACCATAAGGATGCTTGTGTGCAAGTGTGTTATTTTCATTCTTGATTTAGTCTAGAATTAGGGTTTTTCTATTTGATTTATTTTGATCTTGTCATACAAGCCCTAATTACTAGCATGGTATATAAAAGCGGTAAATTGCATAATTTAAAGATTACTACGCTATTACAACATTTTATGGGAGGGGAAAATACAAATTGTGAATGGGGATTTGCAATAATATATATCTAATTAAGCTATTACAACCAAATCGAATTTGTACAAGTATTTGAATAAACAATATGCAATATAAATTAAATATGCAATGATATATATATATATATATATATATATATATATATATATATATATATATATATATATATATATATATATATATATATATATATATATATATATATATATATATATATATGCAAGAAAAGATTTTTTGTTTTATTTTTCATATGCAAAAGGATTTTGACCTAATCCAAATATCTTAAGAAAAGGAAATTAATTCTTGAAAAATGGTTAACCCTAATTTCTAATTTAAAATAAAATAAAGTTCCTTAAGTATTATTTTTTGTGTATTCTTTGTATTAACAATAATAGATAATAGTTTAAAAATATTTGGTCTTTTAATATATTAAAAAAATATTTATAAGTGTGAGAAAAAGAATAAATAATTAAACTAATTCTTTTTTTTATTTACAAGTTTATTAGGGAAAAATAGTTATAACTAAAAAAAAAATTATGAAAAAATAAAATAAAATAAACAAAATATAAAATTTATCATTTTTACATCTTTTATGATTTTTAATAATTTAAGAAAAAAATATGTTTAATGAAATAAAATAACATAAAATAAATAAGTAAAAATAGTTGGGCCAGGGGTGCCCTGAGTAATCAGGTGATATCATGTTAGAAAAAAAACACTAGGCCCAAAGTTGAAGCCCACCCTGCAAACAGCCAAAAAATGGATGAAAAAATGTGAAAAATGCAAAAAGGCAGCGCCAAGGCTCGAACATGTGACCTTAAGCATTTTAGTGCGCTGCCTTACCACTGGGGTGGTTGTACATCCGTTAGTTCATATGAAAACAAAAATACATAACATGAATCCCTTCCTTGCCCTGTACTTCGTCTTCTTTCTCAAGCTGGCCAGAACCTCTGTATCTTTCTCATTTCTCCATGAAAATGGAAACTTCCAACATGAAAATGATAGTACTCTTTCCCATGATTTCAGACATGTAACTTATGGAAACTAACAATCAAAGATCAAAACGAATTTTAAAGGTCCTAATTTCAACCCTAATTTTTACAGAAATTTGAACTCTAAAATTATCTATACATAATGATCAGAAATGAAATCTATGCACATGGTTGGATTTAGCATAATAATATCTACATTTTCCTTTCACAAATCATGGCCAATGGATGCCTGTATGAAGCGATAAAAGTTGGAGTTCTTACCTCTTTCAGTTGAGATCGTGAATGGAGTTTGAGTGATATTTATAAAGGTCTGAAGATCCCTTTAGCTTGCCTGAACCTCCCTGAGTGTGTTCCAATCCTTGCCTTGCTTTGAGAGTGCCTGAATCTCTCTATCCAAATCAACCTGCAAGCTTGAAAATCAAAAATGGCAGATGAAGAAGGAGGAGTTACAGTGAATGGGTGATGGTCTGGAACACTTAGATATGAGGTAGGTAAAGTGTTTGAGTGATTAAAACTTGAAACGCACGAGTAAATTTGTGGATTGCTATGCTTGGTTTCAAACTGCAAGTTTTGACAGGTTTTTGGTGATAGAGAGTTTTTGAGTGTTTCTGGCCTTGAGCAATCGTGTTCTAAGTTGTAATGTGTTTGTGTATTGGTATAGAGAAGGTTTCTCATCCACTCCTCAATAGATTTCTGAGTTGTATCCTTTTTGCACTCTTGATTGCTTTTTAAGAAAGGTGAAGAGACCATTCCCTACATGCTTGTACAGACCTGCTTGGAGTTGGTACAAGTCCTAGACAACTTGCTCTTGGTTTATAGGACTTGTGTGTGCAAAGAAAACAGGTCCAATGCTCAAGAAATGAAAAGTTGCAAAAGTTATGCTTTTCCAAAATGGCAATGGCAACTTTGTGCCATTTATGGAATTAAAACTTGGACAAAGACTCTTGTGCTTAGATTAAGGCTTTATCAACTGAGTAAGCATTAAATTATGAAGTGAGAAACAAGTTTGATACTTGTAAAGCAATAATTAGGCAGCATAGGTTCAGATTTGAATTTTGTTCTTCAGGAAATGGCTTGAAATCAAAGTGAGAAATTGCCAACTTCATCTCTTCGATTCTCCCTACTCAAAAATGATCACAAGGAGTTCTTGGACATTTCGGAAATCTTGCAATATGATCTATCACTCATATTTGAAATTAATTTCAATATTCCTCTTGGAACTAGGTGAAACATTTCCATGAAGTTAGGTAAAAAACCTGCCTAAATTAGGGCAAAATTTCACTAAGTTATTTTAGTTCATGAGCATGTATTCACAAAATTATATCTTGAGATCCAAGCATATTTAGGGAAAAATGTGTGAAGAAAAGTTGTAGGTTTCATGGAGGTCTGCAAATTTCATGTTGGGAACTTTCTTTGAATCATCTTGCATCATGGTGGAAATTTGGCTTAAAGTTGAGAAAAAATAAGAAATTTTCTATACTTAGAAAAATTTCTAAGTTAAGAAAATTTCAAATTTTAAAACCAAATCTTCAATATTTGATTTCTTGATGAACAAGTTTCACATTTTGACATGTTTTGATGAATTGTGATCCTTGGCATTTGATTTTGACCAAAAAGTCAAAGTTTGACTTTTTAGTATATAGTTGACTTTTGATCAGTTGACTGCAAATTTCATCGGTCAATCCAATGGATTTGCAATGTTTTAAACCATGTTATTAGGTCAAGATAATACAATTGAACCCTTGAAATAATGCTTCAAATTAATTGGTCATTTGCTAGGTCAAAAATCAGAAATTGCCCTTTCTCAGTCAAAACCCTAATTTTGACCATTTTGCCCTTTTGATGATTTGATCAAATTTCTTGATGAATTATGGTCCAAACTTGATCAAATGATACATATGAGTCTAAAATTTTGATGTGGATCAAAAATTATGAAGTTTGACTGTAAATTGGCCATGGTTGACTTTTTCCCCAATACAGCTGATTTTTAGGTCAACTATTCAATTGACTGATTAAAAATGTGATTCAAGGCCTGAAACTTGACATAAATAACCTTAGGGGTCCATGATGATACTTAAAAGTCATATGAAGCATTTATAGTCCAAAAATATTTGTACAATCTCAAACCCTAATTTTGGGTCATCAGTGCATGATGAGATGTCTTGAGCTGATCAAACCTTAATACAGTCTTGAGTCAAAGAGATTTTGTGAGAAAAGTCTTGATAAATGAGAGGAAAATTTTGGGGTACAACAACTTCCCATGTTCAATCTTCTTAAACCTGAAGAGTTAGATTGGCGAGCTTTGTCATTCGTGACTCGAAGGTGAAAGATGATTGGACACTAGAGTGCCCAAAAATTTGCACTCGACGATATGTAGTTGAGGGAATGGGCTTAAAGATGCCATTTGGAGAAGTGATAGAATCTTGTTGGAGATGGGATTGTAGATGCCATCCAAGAATGTTTTTTTGAATTGTAAGTTCTGAGCTAAAAGAATGAGTATCAGAATGGCGTATGTGTCTGGAGCGTATCCGTACTATATCTGAAAGTTAAATCTAAATGAGTATCAAAATGGAATCCGTGTCTGGAGCGTATTCGTACTGTATCTGAAAGGTTTTATCTGAATGAGTATCAGAATGGAGTCTGTATCGGGAGCGTATCTGAACTGTATTTGAAAGTTGAATCTGAATGAGTATCAGAATGGCGTCCGTGTCTGGAGCGTATCTGAACTGTATCTGAAAGGTTGTATCTGAATGAGTATCAGAATAGCGTCCGTGTCTGGAGCTATCTGAACTTTATCTGAAAGGTTGTATTTGAATGAGTATCAGAATAGAATCTGTGTCTGGAGCGTATCCGTACTATATCTGAAAGTTGAATCTGAATGAGTATCAGAATGGCATCCATGTCTGGAGCATATCCATACTGTATCATGATTTCATATTGTTAATGGTAGTTGTTAATCATATCCTGAAAAGGGTAAAGTGTTAGCTGAAACACAAAGTTATGTTGCATGAAATGTATGATGCAATGTATTTGCTTTATCAATGTTTATGATATGTGGATGCAATGTATGCGCATGTAAGCTGATTTGCTGTATTGTTGTTTGATTAAGGAAAATAAATCCTTGAATGCTGCAGAGGATATGTTGAATTTTCATGTCTTGAAGTTGAATTACTGACGAACTCTTGTTGAGAGAAGTAAATTCTGTTGTGAGGGAAATGCCATGTACTGCTTGTAAGATCTGCTTGGGGAATCCTGAGAAATTTGACGATTTCTATTGGGGATTAATAATTTGAAGTTTAGTTCTGCTGGGGATTCAAATGACGTACTATGGGGATTTCTTGGTGTTGTACCCCAAAATTTGCCCTCCCATTTTCTCAACATTTTCTCATCACAAGACCCTTAGAGCTCAAGATCCAGTTAGGGTTTCCTCTGCTCAAGACTTCTCCTAGCACTGTTGACCCAAATTAGGGTTTGTGTTTGCACAAAGATATTTTGAACTAAAATGCCTAAGAAGACTTTCATGCTTCATGTTGGACTCCCAAGTTTATCCATACCAAGTTTCAAGCCTTGATTCCAAACTTTGCCCAGTCAATTGGACAGTTGACCTAGAAATCAGCTGTATTGGGGAAAAAGTCAATTGTGGCCAATTGACAGTCAAATCTCATGTAAATTGACCCACATCAACATTATGAACTCATATGGACCATTTGATCAAGTTTGGATCACAATTCCACAAGAAATTTGATCAGATCACCAAAAGGGCAAAATGGTCATTTTTAGGGTTTTGACTCCACAAAGGCAATTTTTGACTGTTTGACCTAGCCAATGGCAAACCAAGCTCACATATGGACTCAAGGACCCCATGGAATTGTCTTGACATACTCAACAAGTTCAAAAGATCCCAAATGCACAAGATTGACAGTTGAATTTCCCAGTCAATTGATCAATTTTGACTGTATACTGAAAAGTCAAACTTTGACTTTTTGGTCAAAATCAAGTGTCAAGATCCATTTTTCATCAAAACATGCCAAATCATGAAACTTGTTCATCAAGAAATCCAAAATCACAAATTAGGGTTTGAAATGAAGATTTTTCATAACTTAGAATTTTTCTAAGTTATGAAAAACCCTAATTTTTTCCTAACTTTGTCCCACTTTCTCATCAAGATGCATTTGGATTCAAGGAAAAGTCAAAACATGAAAGTTGTAGTCCATTGCAAAATCTACAACTTTTATTCACAAAGTTTCCTCAAAAGAAGCTTGTAGCTCAAGTTACAATTTTTGGAACAAGGGTACCAAACCATTCTTAACTTAGAGAAATTTGACCTATTTTAGGCATGGTTTTTACCTAACTTCAAGACCACTTTTCACATACTTCCACTTGGAATTTCAATTTTCATTAAAAAGATGGATTGTAGTACACATTCCAAGATTTCCAAAATGTCCAAGAACTCATCAAACAACCTCATGGTTAGAGAGAATCGAATTTGGCAAGTTGGGAAAAACTCACTTTGTTCATGACCAAGTTACATGTCCATAACCTTGCATTTTTGAACTCAGCATGCCTTAAGCTAGATTACAGGTCCTTATCTCATTCACACTCAATAATTTAATGCAAACCCCTTGTGCTCAAGCCTTGCATTATGTGTTTAAGCATTACATGGAAGTTTAACCCTTAAATAGAAAAAGCAAATTATCCATTTTAGAAAAGATGAACTTTATGTCAAAGTTGCAAATTAAGAAGTACAAGGCCATATCTTTGGGCACAAGTTCAGAAGCAAAACACACTGATAAAGGGGAAAGGTTGCAGCATAGATTGGGGGCCTGCATCAGTCTAGAAGACCACTTGACATTTTGTTGCTTAAGTGTGAAGAAAACTTGTATAACATACACTAACTATCATCTCAGCCAAGAGAACCTTAAGAAAAGTTATTGTACACTTTCTAAACATCAAACCTAAGCTGAAACACAAGCCAACCAAGTTCCAAACATCCTCAAACACAGAATCACCATTAAACTGCACAAAAACAGGGCATCCTGCACTTGGAATCCCACAACTCATTTCCATCGTGCATCTTGGCCAAAACCACTTCAAACATTTTCCCTACCATCCATACAAACTGTCCAAAGCATTAGAAGAAGACTGTAACACTCCTAATCAACATCACCATTTTCATTTTTCTGTTTTGCAGTTGAAGTGCCATAACACGATTCACTTGGTTTCAAAGCAAACTAAAGCTTGGAATAGCATCCCTGGACATCAAGGAAGCCATACCAATCATCACCTTGCATTGAAAACACCTCCATCACCAGATACGATTCCAACTGAACAGGTAAGTTCATGAACTCTTATCTCCCTATCCAGGCATTGTTAGGTTTAGATTTGTGAAGAAATTATGTCACATTCATGGCCCTGAACATGCCCATATAATTAGTTTTCATTTATGTTATGTGTGCTATGAGAATTTGAGGTCTGAACATGGAATAAAAACTAGGTCAGGAATTGGGGGAGAGGAAATTCTCTCTCATTTCTGAGAGTTAGATTGATTTCTTTATATGTCTAGAATCGTGGCTTCAAGCTCTACAGGTTTCATGTTGCAAGATTTGGCAAATGGTCAAGGAATCTGGAGATAGAAAATGCGTGTTGTTGTTGTTCATATAGGTTCTGAGGTTGAAGACAAAGTCTTCTTGGGCTGGGCCTGAGTTGACTTCTTATTTGCACCCTATGTTTACTTTTGAACCCCCTTGGCCCATTGTGCTTATTTGAAACATTTTCTTGACTTTTCTTTTTATTTCTGACTTATTTATTTTTTCTCATAATATTAAAAATATAAAAAATATTTTTCACACCATTTTTGTATTTATTAGACATTTATTTGTTTAAATTGATGTTTGTACATAAATAATACATAATATCTTTTATTTAAAAATACTAAAATTAATACCAATACATTTTATTTTCTGATTTTCATTTTATTTTATCTTTTGAAAATATTTTATGAAAATATACTTTTTTTTTGTAAATATTAAATATTATATTTTTGTACATATTTAATATATTTATCATATAATATAAATATTTACATATTTATTGAGATATTTAGGATAAAAATACCAAAAATATATTTATTTTTATTTTTATTAATATTTAACATTAAAAATACCTTTTTTGACAAATATAATTCTCTTTTATTTATTTTTTTGTATATAATTAGTAAATATTGTATATAATGCATAATAAATAATTAATACCTTTTATTTAGTAAAATTAGGGTTTTTTCCCTAAACATGAAAATATTCAAAAATTAACTTTCTTTTAATTATTTTTATTTTATTTGTGAATAAAATATACACTTACACAAAAATACTTTCACATACATATTTCTTTATTCTTACATATCTTTACATTTATATTTGCGCAATTCAATTTGGTTGTAAATATTGGGTATTACCCTCCTATAAAGTCTCATCCCCATTTGAAAATTTTGTACCCCCATTCCCATGATCATTGTGTAATAACTTAGGACTTTATTTTTCGCACTTTAAAGCTTTCTAATTATGCCATGTTAGAATTAGGGTTTGTATGCAAATCAATTAACCAAAATAGTTTGACCTAATTTCAAGATAAACAAGCATGAAAATGGACAACACTAATCACACTTGCACCCCTAGGGTATTCCACTCGTTGCCTTCAATAATGGGCCATATTGCATGTTAGGTCTCTTTGGGCAAAACAAACACAATTCAAATGATCATAGTCCCTCGATGACGCTTTCGAAAGTTGCCTAAAAATGATCAAGTCCCTCAAAGGAAAAATTGCCCAAAGATACTTGGCACCATTGCAATTATGGTCTAAACGATGACCCGCGCCCGTCCCTTTCACATCCTAACACAAGATTGTCCACCAAATGCAATGGTGGAACAAAATTGTTAAAAGGGTTAAAACATAGCAAAGATCTTTGAGAAATTTAGGGTAGATAGCTCTTGATTACTTGCCAACTTGCAAAACAAAACACTTGCCTATTTTTCAAACCACACATCAATACACTTTCAAAACAACTTTCAAAAACAATGAAAACCTTTTCAAAAGACATACACCTTTGTATACATCCCAACATGGATCATTACAAAGGTTGCCACCACATTGGCCTCTTTTCAAAACATTTTCAAAAAACCACACACAAAGCACCATTTCAAACAATTGAAAATTAAGGCAAGTTGATCTAAGCAAGTAACTAAGAGCCCATGGATAACCATGGATAGAAAGGGTGCTAATACCTTCCCTTTCTATAATCTACTCCCCGAACCCAAGAAAACATCTCAAAGGTTTTTGTTGTGCTTTTTAACCTTTTCCTTAGGATAAAATAAAAAGTCGGTGGCGACTCTTGCTCAACCGAAACATTTGCGAAAACAAACGCAAAACCTCAAGTCAGTTCTCCCACCGTATCACACTTGGGTAATAGCCTAGAGACATTTTCCTATTCTTTCAAACTATCAGTAATTGTCCTCCTCATTTTGTTTATTTGTAAACAGTAGTTATGTTCAAATGCATATGTTCATCAATGAATCATTGAACGTTTTTTTTTTTGCAAACAAAACACAAGCGTAAAGAAAAAGACAGGTAGTTTTTGCACTTTCAAAGGGATGTCTTTGTATTGACTTTGGATAAGTATTTTTGTACAAAGGTAACAAACATTCTAGTAAGAGAATGTTGTCGTAAAACAAGAAAATTTTGATACAAAGAAGGATATCTAAGTGTAATAATCCCATGGGGTTCCCATTCTGCTATAGCCTTCACATTCTCTGAGTATCTTGTCTATTTGTTGCTTCGTCCGAAGATGATTGAATTGGTCAGAAACTCCGAGTTTGTCAGTGGAAGTCAAAGGTTGTCTGTCAAGTGAGCCGACGGGACATAGTCATACGCTTTTAACTCCCTAACTTTTTCCTGGACCTCCCTTTCGGGTTTTCAGTCCACCGGGAAACCCTTTTTTTCCCAAGTCGCCCTTTCGGGTTTTCAACTTGCCGGGTGTACAGATTTTTTTATTTTATCCCTAATTTTTGCCCAAACCTTTTTGGTTCACCGGGATGCCCTTGTTTTGCCTAGGTGTATCAACCTAACGGTTTTTTATGCATAGTATCTTTTGACTATGTCCGCGTTCGCAGGGTGTGTCAGGTCGTCGCCGTCCATGGTGGTCAAGATCATTGCCCCACCGGAGAATATGTTCTTGATTACAAATTTTCCGTCATAGGTAGGAGTCAATTTGCCCCTGGGATCACTTTGTGGCAAAATGATACGTTTGATCACTAGATCCCCAAATTGATATACTTGGCATCTGACTTTCTTGTTAAAAGCCTTGATCATCCGTTTTTGATACATCTGACCATGGCAAATAGCAGTAAGTCTCTTTTCATTAATTAAGTTCAGTTGATCAAGTCGAGTCTAGATCCAATCGTTTTCATTCAAACCTGCATCCTTCATAATCCTCAGAGAGGGGATTTGGACCTCAATAGGCAAAACAGCTTCCATGCCATATACCGAAGAATAGGGTGTTGCCCCAGTTGATGTGCGAGCTGTGGTACGGTACCCGTGGAGAGCGAATGGTACCATCTCATACCAGTCTTTGTACGTGGCCGTCATTTTTTGTATGATCTTCTTAATGTTTTTATTTGCAGCCTCGACAGCACCATTCATCTTTGGCCGATGGGGAGAAGAATTGTGATGCTGAATCTTAAATTGCTCTCACAAGGCGGTGATCATAGTGTTGTTAAGATTTGTACCATTGTTAGTGATGATCCTTTCCGGGATACCGTACCGTCAAATGAGATTTTTCTTGATGAAGCGGGCAACAACATTCTTGGTAACGTACATGAAGGAAGTTGCTTCAAACCACTTGGTAAAGTAGTCAATGGCCACCAGGATGAAGCGGTGTCCATTGGAGGATGTCGGCTTGATCTCCCCAATCATATCAATTCCCCACATAGAAAAGGGCCAAGGAGCCGTCAAGACATTCAGAGGAACCGGAGGTACGTGCATCTTGTCAGCATAAATTTGACACTTATGGCAGATTCGAGAGTGTTGATAGCAATATGCTTCCATAGTAGACCAATAATAGCCTGCCCATAGGATTTTCTTCGCCATCGTATGCCCAATGGAGTGGGTGCCAAAAGTTCCTTTATGTAATTCAGCCATGATCTTTTCAGCTTCAACCTTATCCATGCACCGAAGCAAAATGGAGTCATGATTGCGTTTGTACAGGATGCCATTACTAAGGAAAAACTTAGCGGAGAATCTCCTTAAAAACTTTTTATCATTGATTGAAGCTCCTTCTGGATATTCTTGAACCTCGAGATACCTTTTGACTTCGTGAAATCGAGGCTGGTCCACTACTTCTTCAATATTAATCTCGTGACAGTGCGCCGGTTCGTCCATTCGTTCGATGGTGATCTGGGGAGCCTCGTTATCCCAATTAAGTTTAAACATAGATGACATTGTGGCTAGAGCGTCTGCTAGCTGATTTTCTTCTCGCGGAAAATGCTCGAAGGTAATCTTCTTAAAATGTGGTAGCAATGTCAAAACATGTTCTTTGTAAGGGATAAGGTTTGGGTGCTTAGTGTCCCATTCCCCTTTGATCTGACTGATGACCAAAGTTGAATCTCCAAACATATCTAAAGATTTGATTCCCAAGTCTATGGCAGCTCTGAGACCAAAGATGCATGCTTTGTACTCCGCCTTGTTGTTTGTACAGTTAAAGCAAAGTCTGGCAGTAAAGGGAGTATGACATCCTTCCGGAGATATGAGTACAACGCTGATACCATTACCAAGTGCATTGGATGCCCCATCAAAGAACAGGGTTCATCGGGATCCTTGTTCAGGTCCGTCATATGGCCTGAATTCTTCACAGTTGTCTAATGTCATGATGTCTTCATCCGGGAATTCAAACTTCACGAATTGGTAGTCTTCTACAGCTTGATGAGCAAGATGGTCAGCCAGCACACTGCCCTTTATGGCTTTCTGGGTAGTATACTGTATGTCATATTCTGTCAGGATCATCTACCACCTAGTTATTCTCCCAGATAGAGCAGGATTTTCGAAGATGTATTTTATCAAATCTATCTTAGATATCAACAAGGTAGTATGAGTCAGCATATACTGTCTTAGCCGGCGAGCAGCCCATGCCAGAGCGCAGCAAGTTTTCTCGAGCAGTGAATATCTGGTTTCACAGTCGGTAAACTTTTTGCTCAGGTAATAAATAGCGTGCTCTTTTCGACCAGACTCGTCATGCTGCCCCAATACACACCCCATTGAGTTTTCTAAAATGATCAGATACATGATTAGTGGTCTTCCCTCGACTGGTGGCATCAACACAGGAGGCTCTTGTAAGTACTCTTTGATTTTGTCAAAAGCAACCTGGCATTCATCATTCCATCTGACTACTTGATCTTTCTTCAATAGTTTGAAGATTGGCTCACAAGTAGCTGTTAGGTGAGAAATGAATCTGGCAATATAGTTCAAGCGTCCCAAGAATCCTCTGACTTCCTTCTCAGTGCGAGGAGCAGGCATCTCTTGTATTGCTTTAACTTTGGTAGGATCGACCTCAATACCCTTGTTACTGACGACAAAACCTAGGAGTTTACCGGACCGTACTCCGAATGTGCACTTGCTTGGGTTCAACCTTAGCTTATACTTCTTCAGTATCTCAAACAGTTTTTGCAAGTGATCAAGGTGCTCTTCCTCCGTTTGTGATTTGGCTATCAATATCGTCTACGTGGACCTCTATTTCATGATGTATCATGTCGTGAAATAAAGCTACCATGGCGTGTTGATAGGTTGCCCCAACATTCTTCAGTCCGAATGGCATCACCTTGTAGCAGAATGTGCCCCACTGTGTGACAAATTTTGTTTTCTCCATGTCCTCAGGTGCCATTTTGATTTGGTTATAACCTGAGAATCCGTCCATGAAGGAAAACACTTTGTGTTGGGCCGTATTTTCAAACAGGATATCAATGTGGGGAAGTGGAAAATCATCTTTAGGGCTGGCCCTATTCAAATATCTATAGTCCACACACATTCGTACTTTGCCGTCTTTTTTAGGAACGGGAACGATGTTGGAAACCCATTGAGGATAGGAAGTGACAACCAAGAACCCAGCATTAAATTGCTTCATGACCTCTGCTTTGATCTTTTCTGACATATCAGGTCTCATGCGGCGGACTTTTTGTTTTACTGGCGGGCAATATTCTCTTGTTGGCAGACGATGTACCACGATGTCCGTATCAAGTCCTGGCATGTCTTTATATGACCAGGTGTGATACGGTGGGAGAACTGACTCGAGGGTTTTGTGTTTTATCGCAAATGTTGCGGTTAGCAAGAGTCGCCACCGACTTTTCTTTTATCCAAAAGGAAAGGTAAGAAAGCACAGGAAAGACCTTTGAGATGTTTTCTTGAGTTCGGGGGGTAGATTATGAAAAGGGAAGGTGCTAGCACCCTTTTCATCCATGGTTTTCCATGGGCTCTTAGTTATTTGTTTAGATCACTTGCTTTGTTTTGTTTGAAATGATGTTTGGTGTGATTTTGAAAGTATTTTATAAAAGAGGCCATTTATTTAGGCAATCTTTGTAATGATTCTCATTCATAAGAATGTATACAAAGATGTTTGTCTTTTGAAAATGTTTTCAATATTTTGTAAGATATTTTGAAATGTGTGTGTGTTTGTTTTTTTGAAAATAGCAAGGATTGTTTGAAATGGAGCAAGTAACTTAGAAGCTATCTACCTACTCAAATGTCTTTCTTGTGCATTTTTATTCCTTTGACATTGTTGACTTACCATTGATTTGGTAAGCAAACCTATCTTTGGGTGTAAACAGGACGGGCGTGGATCATCGTATAACCATGATAGCAATATTGCCAAGTATCTTTAGCATTTTTTGAGGGACCAAGATCATTTTGTTTAGGCAACTTTTGAATAGCGTCATCGAGGGACTATGATCTTATACTTGTTTTGTTTTGCCAAGATACTTTGCATGCGTAACATGGCCATTTTATTTTAGGCAACCAAGTGGGAGAAACCCTAAGGGTGCTTGTGTGCAAAGTGTACCATTTTCATGCTTTTGTCTTGCATTTAGGGTTTTCTATTTTGCTTTGTTTTTGTTCTTGTCATGCAAACCCTAATTACTAATCATGGTATATAAAGCAATAAATTGCGTAATGTAAATATACTAAGCTATTACAACAATTTTTATGGGAGAGGGGGAATACAAGTTTGAATGGGGATTTGCACAAATATAAAACTAAATATATTATTACAGTCAAATTGAAATTGCGTGAATTAAATAAATAATACAAATATTTAAAATGCAATGCAATATGTATGTAAAAGAAAAGATTTTTTATGTCTTGTTTTTGTGCAAAAGGATATTTAACTTAAACCTAAAAATAAGGAAAAAAGAAATAATTCTTTTTGAAAGGGATGAAACCCTAATTTTCAATTAAAAGAAAATAAATGTTTCATATTATTATTTTGTACATTTTTGTATAAGAAAATAATAAATAATATTATATGTAAATATTAAAAATTAAATATGTGTGAAAATTGGTATTTGCAAGTATAAAATGTATAATAAAAAATATTAAGTATTTTTAATTATATTTATAAGTTATTTAAGAAAATAAACTCTATTTATCAAAATAAACTATTTTTTCATGTGAGAAAATAATAAAAAAATAAAATAAAAGTGTGAAAATAAATAAATCATTTTTTAGTATTTTTTATCATTAAGAAAAATAAATAAAAGTATTAAATATAAAAATATGAAGAAAAATGCAAAAATATAAAAAGTTAGCCAGGGGGTGCAATAGCAAGTCAGGGGGTGCAAATAGCAAAAACAAAAAGGCCAAGGCGCCAATAAGCCCAGAAGCACTTCATCCCTGTCCTTCGTTCTCTCCTTCGTGCGCTTCCATGTTCAAACCTGTAACTTGCTTATGCTTGCATAAAAACAAAAACTCATAACATGAAAAATGTGGCATTTGGGCTCACGATTCCAACCATATAAATTATGAAACCTAACTCTTAAAGATCAAAGAGAATTTTTGAATCCCTAATTTGTGACCTAACTTTTTCAGAGTTTTCAATCTTCAAATTCTCTTAGCACAAGTAATATAAATGCAAAGTAATGGTATGTACAGCTTCGTTATGATAAGGACTACATTTTTCCTTCACAAATCGTGGCTTGAGGTTGCCTATTCAGAGATATAGAGTTTGAAAAAATACCTCCTTCAGTTGGAATCGTGTAGGAGAATGTAGGGACTTAAATGGAGGCCTGGTGATTGTTTAAGCTTCATTGAACTTCCCTGAACCTATTCCAATGCTTATCTTGCTCTGAGGATGGCTGGAACTCCCTGACCAAGTCCAACTGCAAGCTTCCAAGTTGAAAATGGCAGATGCCGAAACAGGGGTTACAGAACCAGGGTGATGGCTTGGATTGGCTAGGTATCAAGTGAATAAGATGTTTGAATTGATTAAACACAAAACGCACGAGCCAAATGAGAGTTGGTTGTGCTTTTGCAGAAAACTGTATACTTAGGCAGAATTTTGGTGTTTTTGAGTTTGAGAGAGTTTCAAGTCCAAACCAAGCGTGTTATGCCTTGTACCAAGTTTGTATATTTGTATAGAAGTGATCCAAATTCAGCTTCCCAACAGATCTATCAATGCTAGCCTTTTTGCTAACTTTCTTGTACTTGAAGCAAAGTGGCAAGACCCATGCTTCACATGCTTGTACCAGCTTGATTAGGGTTGGCATGAGCTTGTACAACTTGCTTGATAACTGTGTGGTTTGTATGCATCAAGGGGACAGGTTCAATGCTCAAGATTAACAAAGTTGCAAAAGTTCATCTTTATGAAAATGGTAATGTAACCTTTTTGCCCAAAATGGAAATACATCTTGTGTAAAGCTTCAAAAGCAAAGATAAAGGCTTTGTCAATTTAGTATTCATTTAATTATGGAGTGTATAGCAAGCTTAGGACCTGTAAAGCAAGATATAACTAGCATAGGTTTGATTTACAACTTGATTCTATGTAAAAATGGCTTGAACAAAAGTGAGAAAATGCCAACTTCCTCTCTTCGATTATCCCTACTCAAAAATGATCTTGGAGAGTTCTTGGATATTTTGGAAAGCTTGAAATATGTTCTATAATCCATCTTTGAAATTAATTTTTAGATAACTCTTGGAACTAGGTGAAAAATGTCCATGAAGTTGGGTCCAAAACCTGCCTAAATTAGGGCAAAATTTCACTAAGTTATTTAGTTCATGGGCCTATATTCACAAATTCATAACTTGACATCCAAGCATCTTTATGGAAAAGTTTGTGAATAAAAGTTGTAGATTTCATGGAGGACTACAACTTTCATGTTGGGAACATTTCTTGAATCAAAATGCATCATGGTGAAAAAGTGGTGAAAAGTTGAGAAAAAATAAGAAAATTTTTATACTTAGAAAAATTCTAAGTTATGAAAATTTTCAAATTAAAACCCTAATTTTCAAATTTATTTTTCTTGGTGAACAAGTTTCATATTTTGACATATCTTGATGAATTATGACCCTTGGGACTTGATTTTGACCAAAAAGTCAAAGTTTGACTTTTCAGTGCACGGTTGACTTTTGATCAGTTGATTGCAAATTTCATCTGTCAATCCAATGAACTTGAGATCTTTTGAACCATGTAATTAGGTCAATATGATTATATTGAACCCTTGAAATCATGTTTGAACCCAATTGGTCATTGGCTAGGTTAAAAATCATAAATTGCCCTTTCTTAGTCAAAACCCTAATTTTGACCATTTTGCCCTTTTGATGATTTGATCAAATTTCTTGAGGAGTTGTGATCCAAACTTGATCAAATGGTACATGTGAGTCTAAAATGTTGATGTGGATTAAAAATTATGAAGTTTGACTGTAAATTTGCCATGGCTGACTTTTTTCCCAATACAGCTGATTTTTAGGTCAACTATCCAATTGACTGATCAAAAATGTGGTTCAAGGCTTGAAACTTAACATGAACAATCTTAGGGGTCCAAGATGATGTATGAAAGTCACATGAAGCATTGGTTGTCCAAAAATCCATGTGCAAACTCAAACCCTAATTTTGGGTTATCAGTGCAAGATGAGATGTCTTGAGCTGACCAAACCCTAATCTTGTCTTGAGTCAAAGAAGTCTTGTGAGAAAAGTCTTGATAAATGAGAGGGAAAATTTTGGGGTACAACAGCTGAACCTGTTCAATCTTCTTGAACCTAAAGAGTTAGATTGGCGAGCTTTGTCGTTCGTGACTCGAAGGTAAAAGATGATTGGACACTAGAGTGCCCATAAATTTGCACTCGACAAAGTGTGGTTGAGGGAATGGGCTTAAAGATACCATTTAGAGAGGTGATAGAATCTTGTTGGAGATGGGCTTGTAGATGCCATCCAAGAATGTTTGCTGAATTGTAAGTTGTAAGTCAGAAGAATAAGTATCAGAATGGTATCCGTATCTGGAACGTATCTGAACTGTATCTGGAGACTTGAAATCTGAATGAGAAACAGAATAACATCCGTGTCTGGACCATATCTGAACTGTATCTAAAAGCTGAATTTGAATAAGTATCAGAATGGCATTCGTATCTGGAGCGTATCTGAACTGTATCTGATAGTTGAAATCTGAATGAGTATCAGAATGGCATCCGTATCTGGAGCGTATCTGAATTGTATCATGAAAGCTGAATCTGAATGAGTAACAGAATGACTTCCGTGTTTGGAGTGTATTTGTACTGTATCTGAATGTTGAAGTCTGAATGAGTAACAGAATGACATCCGCGTCTGGAGCGTATATGTACTATATCTAAAAGCTGAATCTGAATGAGTAACAAAATGACTTCCGTTTTTGGAGTGTATCTGAATTGTATCATGATTGCATATTGTTAAGCGGTAGTTGTTAATCTTATCCTGAAAAGGGTAAAATGTTAGCTGAAACACAAAGTTAAGTTGCATGAAATGTATGATGCAATATATGTGTTTTATCAATGTTTATGATATGTGGATGTAATATATGCGTATGTAAGTTGATTTGCTGTATTGTTGAGGAAAATAAATCCTTGATTACTGAGGATATGTGGATTCTTCATGTCTTGAAGTTGGAGTATTGACAAAAGTTATGTTGCGAGCAATGTCATATACTGCTTGAGTAATCTGCTTGGGGACTCCAAAGAATTTTGATGACTTCTACTGGGGAATTATCTTAGGAATCCTCATTCTGTTGGGGAACAATGGAAACTCTTGGAAAAAGGCTTATTCCTGTTTAGAAAATAGTTCAGGAGTTTCGGTCGTCTACCACTCTACTGGGGAGTTATCCTAGGTTGGGGAGAAACAAAAGTTAACTGTTATCTGGTTGCTTTTCAGGCTTCAAGACAACTTGCTGGGGAATTTGGAGAAACTGAATGGTTTCCACTGGGGATCTTAATGATGTACTGTAGGGATTGCTCATGGAATAGCCTAAAGACGTTTTCCTATTCTTTCAACATGTCAGTAATTGTTCTTTTTCATTTTGTTTATTTGTAAACAGTAATTATGTTCAAATGCGTATGTTCATTAATGAATCATTGGACGTTTTTGAAAATAAAAACATAAGTGTAAAGAAAAAGGCAAATAGTTTTCTGTACTTTGAAAGAGATATCTTTGTATTCACTTTGAATAAGTATTTTGTACAAAAGAGACAGACATCCTAGTAAGAGGACGGTGTCATAAAAGTAAGAAAAAATGTATACCAGGAAAAACAGCTATGTGTGATAATCCCATGGGGTTCCCATTCTGCTATAGCCTCCGTATCTCTGAATATCTTGTCTATCTGTTTCTTCGTCTGAAGATGATTGAATTGATCAGAAGCTCCGAGTTTGTCAGTGAAAAGGTTGAAGTTGTCCTCAAAGTGATCCGATGAGACATAGTCATACGCTTTAATTCCCTAACTTTTGCCTGGACCGCCCTTTCGGGTTTTCAGTCCACCGGGAAACCCTTTTTTGCCCAAGTCGCCCTTTCAGGTTTTCAACTTGCCGGGTGTATATATATTTTTTATTTTATCCCAAATTTTTTCCCGAACCTTTTGGTTCTCCAGGATGCCCTTGTTTTGCCTAGGTGTGTCAACCTAGCGGGTCTCTTATGCGTAGTATTTTTTGACTATGTCTGCGTTCGTAGGGTGTGGCAGGTCGTCACCGTCCATGGTGGTTAAGATCATTGCCCCATCGGAAAAGATGTTATTATTTACAAATGGTCCTTTATAGGTAGGAGTCCATTTGCCCCTGGGATCACTTTGTGGCAGGATGATACGCTTGATCACTAGATCTCCAACTTGATATACCTGGCATCTGACTTTCTTGTTGAAGGCCTTGATCATCTGTTTTTGATACATCTGACCATGGCAAATAGTAGTAAGCCTCTTTTCATCAATTAAGTTCAGTTGATCAAGTCGGGTCTGGATCCAATCGTCTTCACTCAAACCTGCATCTTTCATGATTCTCAAAGAGGGAATCTGAACCTCAATAGGTAAAACAGCCTCCATGCCATAAACCAACGAATAAGGTGTTTCCCCAGTTGACGTGCGAGCCGTGGTACGGTACCTGTGGAGAGAAAATGGTAGCATCTCATGCCAGTCCTTGTAGCTGACTGTCATTTTTTGTATGATCTTTTTAATGTTTTTATTAGCAGCTTCGACTGCACCATTCATCTTTGGCCGATAGGGGGATGAATTGTGATGTTGAATCTTGAACTGCTCGTACAAGGCGGTGATCATAGTATTGTTAAGGTTCGTACCGTTATCAATGATGATCCTTTCTGGGATACCGTACCGGCAAATAAGATTCTGATTGATGAAGCGGGAAACAACATTCTTAGTAACAGATGCGAAGGAAGCTGCTTCGACCCACTTGGTGAAATAGTCAATGGCCACTAGAATGAAACGGTGTCCATTGGAGGCTGTAGGCTTGATCTCCCCAATTATATCGATTCCCCACATAGCGAAGGGACAAGGAGCTGTTGAGACATTTAGAGAAACCGGAGGCACGTGCACCTTGTCTGCATAGATTTGACACTTATGACAGGTCCGGAAGTGTTGATAGCAGTCTGCTTCCATGGTAGACCAATAATAGCCTGCCTGTAGGATTTTCTTTGCCATCGTATGCCCACTAGAGAGAGTACCAAAGGCACCTTCATGCAATTCAGCCATGATCTTTTCAGCCTCAACCTTATCCATACAAAGGAGCATAATAGAATCATGATTACGTTTGTACAGGATGCCATTACTCAGGAAGAACTTAGCAGAGAATCTCCTTAGGAACTTTTTATCATTGATTGAAGCTCCTTCTGGATATTCTTGAGCCTCAAGATACCTTTTGACTTCATGAAACCACGACTGGTCCACTACTTCTCCAGTATTAATCTCGTGATAGTGTGTTGGTTCGTCCATTTGTTCAATGGTGATCTGGAGAGCCTCGTTATCCCAATTAAGTTTAAACATAGATGACATTGTAGCTAGAGCATCTGCTAGCTGATTTTCTTCTCGCGGGAAATGCTCGAAGGTAATCTGCTCAAAATGTGGTAACAATGTCAAAACATGTTCTTTGTAAGGGATAAGGTTGGGATGCTTAGTGTCCCATTCTCCTTTGATCTGACTGATGACCAAAGCTGAATCTCCAAACACAACTAAGGATTTGATTCCCAAGTCTATGGCAGCCTTGAGACCAGAGATGCATGCTTCGTATTCTGCCATGTTGTTCGTACAGTTGAAGCAAATTCTGGCAGTAAAGGGAGTATGACACCCTTCCGGAGTAATGAGTACAGTGTCGATACCGTTCCCAAGTGCATTGGATGCCCCATCAAAGAACAGGGTCCATCGGGATCCTTGTCCAGGTCCGTTATATGGCATAATTTCCTCACCGTCGTCTAATGTCATGATGTCTTCGTCAGGGAATTCAAACTTCATGGACTGATAATCCTCTACAGCTTGATGAGCAAGATGATCAGCTAGCACACTGCCTGTGATCGGTGGAAATAGAACTGACTGTTTTGGAATGCTGGTTCGCGAAATGTCGCGGTAAGAAAGAGTCGCCATCGTCTTTTATTTTCTCCAACAAGGAAAGGACAAAAGCACAGCAAAATTCCTTTTCGAGATGTTTCTCGGTTCGGGAGGTAGATTATAGAAAGGGAAGGTGTTAGCACCCTTTCTATCCGTGGTTATCTACGGGCTCTTAGGTACTTACTCACTATATTTTCAAAAATGTTTTGCTTTTCTTTGTGTTTGTGGATTTTGAAAAAGTCTTGCTTGAAAACTTCAATTTAACTCTTGTATCTGTCCTCAAGAGTGTATGAAGTGTTTGTTTGAAAACTTTTGTCAGAAAAGTGTAGGTGTGAAAAGTATTTTTAGTTTTGAAAGAGCAAGTACCTGAGAACCTCTACCTACTCAAAAGAAATTAAGTTGTGTAAATGTCCTTTAGACAGTACTATCCCACTATTGAGAAGTAGGTAGCACCGTCGTTGGTGTTTTTGGGTCAATTCGATTATAAGGACATGTGGTCACCAAAGCAATAGTAGGACGCCTTAGCGGTAACCCTAATATCTTAGATCTTTTTTATCCGAGGCAACCGTTTCGAGGCAACTTTGATCTTTAGACAGGAGGGCGACCTCTAAAACACCCTATACTCAATGACCACGTCGAGGCAACCAAGTGAGGCGTACCCTAAGAGTGGCAT
The DNA here is from genome assembly GCA_948472305.1 of Vicia faba. NCBI lineage: Eukaryota > Viridiplantae > Streptophyta > Magnoliopsida > Fabales > Fabaceae > Vicia > Vicia faba. The sequence continues at coordinate 276,978,674 of OX451738.1, read as the reverse complement.
GTACGAGTGTGTCAGGTTTCATGTTAAGTTATCTTTGCACATGTTATGGTGAGCTACGATTGATTTTATTTTGATAATAAGTCTTGTCATGCATAACCTAGTTAACATACATCTAGCAGTTAATAGTTGCGGAAAATAAACTAAGCTATTACAAGGCGTCGGGTATTTACATCGCCAAAAACAAACCCTTGAAAAAGTAAATTGCGGAAAATTAAAGGAAAGCGATAAAAAGTCCTAATTAAAGCTAATACATCCTCGGAGCAAATACATAAATATGGATCAAAAATTAATAAAACAAACATACGCGTGAGAGAAAATTGAATCAGAATGTTTTTAGGGTTTTGACCCTTTTTGAGAAAGAAAGAAGTTTTATCTATTTTGCATTTAATTAAATTAATCCTAAAACTAATTAATTAATAAAATAAAATAAGATATTTTTGAGTTTTTTATGTTTTTTAGGAAATAAAAAGGAAACAAAAAAAAAGATTAAAAGTTATCAAAAAACCTAATTCTATATTGATTTTATTTATTGTGAAAAAAAAGTTAAAATTAACCTAATTAACTAAATTAATTTATGTTAGTATTTATTTACAAAATAACTAATTAAAGGTGAAATTAATTTTAATAAATAATAATAAAAAAATATTATATTTTTGTTTTGTGATTTTATTATGAAAATAATTAATTAATTTTGTTAGTGAAAATAATAATAATTAATAATAGTGAAAACAACTAAATATAAAATATAAAAGAAGAAAAAAAAGGAAATAAAACCCAAAGGGTGTTGGCCCAAGTTAGGAGGTATCTTTGGTAATTCTGAAGCCCATTAAGCTGCAAGCCCTTTTGACTTTTGTGATCATCTACACGCTTGTTGACTAAAGCGTATGGTGGTCATCATCTCATGAACCTTGGATTTGGACTTGAAGACACATGGCTCATTGAGACGTGAGGTGCATAGTGGACCACTCTTGGAAATCTGCATAGGAACACACAAATAAAAATAGGAATAAATGTTTTGGGGGACCTGGGATTCGAACCCAGGTCCCAATGGACTTTGCATGCTTTCCCCAACCACTCAGCCAGCTTGTTTAATTCGTTAGTGGAATACAAGGCAATTATTATATTGGGAAACAAATTAATATGCTGTAAAACAAAATAAACGCGCGCTCTTTTCAAACAGTCCAAT